>OX451740.1:1067804540-1068343802 GCA_948472305.1 Vicia faba | reverse complement strand
GATGGGTACCTGCAAGACACTCCGATGCTGAAGTAAGTAGAAGCACGAGCAGGTAATAGCAAGTGTATGGAGGTTAGAATGATGAATACCTGACCCTCTGGAAACAGAGGGTATTTATAGCCCCCAGCGCTGGGCCAAGGTTCCTTCTTTGGGCCGGGCAGGTTTGGCCCAATGGAGGAACTGTCAGGTTCTACGTGCGTAGTGGGGACCTGCACGTGGTCCCCTTCCTAGATGTTCTGCGTGAAGTGCGTGCGGGCGGACGGAGACGCGGGTCTTTTCGGGATTTCGTTGGGAGTTGCAGTGGACTGAGTCTGCCCTAGTTGGGTGTGCTCGAGGTGATGTCGAGCTGGACAGCAGGATGTCGAGCTGGAGATGTAAGAGGTCGAGCAAGTGACCTCAGGGAGCACGTCGGGCAGCGACTGTGACCCTTTGGTCGGCTGTTGGTCCTCAGCAAGTCCATTTGGATTGGGGCCTTAGCAATGCTATTGGGCCTGTCGGCCCAGTCCAGAACAGGAGCCCCCCGAAGTCGTGGTTCCTTTGTTAGGAGCCATGGCTTGAACTCAGGTCGTTTCCGCTTCGGGGGTCTCGCGCCCGGGACAGAGATGCAGGCCCTCGAGGGCCTCTTCCGTGTCGTGCTCGGAGACATCTTTCGCGGTGGATGCTCGGAAGGATCCTCACCGGCGCGTGTCTGTCGAGCACACGAGGTATCTTTCGGGAACTGTGCCGCCACCCTATGATGATAGGGTCATCATTGCGTTGGGAGCAGTGCGTCGAGGAGAGAAACTCCGTGGTTGCCCGAGGTGACGTTTGGTATTCCACGTCATCACTATAAATAGGAACCTTGGGCCCCATAACACGTTTCTACTCTTTGCGCTCCTACTGCTGCTGTTCTTCCAGATTTTTCATAGCTGCGATCTTCTGTTACAGATTCTTTTCCTCCGTAGCCGAATCCACCTTTTGATTCCAAGTAAGTGACTTATCTTCTTTATTTTCCTGTTGTAATGCATGATTTTTCAGCGTTTGTAGACGTTTTAGTGGACTGTGCGCGTGGGACTAGCCCGGTAAACTCATGCTTAGCTCGACATATTCATGCTTAGGACCGGCAAACACATGCTCGTGGCTGGTAGATTCATAGTTTTAGGTAATAATCAGCAGCGCTGCCCGGGGTCTTCATGATCCAGGGCGCCTGATTCATGATCGTGCCCGGTATGTTCATGGTCCTGGCCGTAGGTTTCATGATGTTGCTCGCCATGTTCATACCTTGGGTCGACATGTTGGAGAGTGGTCGCGTAGTCGGGTTTGGAGAAGGACACATCGAGTTATCTGGATGTCGGGGAGGAGACTACTTGTTGCAAACTAACTTTTGTGGTCGTGCATGGGACGACGTGGTTTGTCGTACACTACACTCGGTTCCGCTAAGTCGAGAGCGTATGGTTTCGTGCCCAATTGACTGGTTTCCCGTGCTCTGCAGGTAACCATGGCGGACAAGCCGTGCTCCTCTGGACGCCACGAACATGAGGAACAAAGTGCCGATGAGGCGGTGAGCTTGATTGATATTATCGACGACCCTTTGCTGGATTGGAGTGGGCGCCGAGCCCCGAGGAATCGCGTCAATATATAGCGGCTGTGACCGAAAGCCATATGTTGTCCTCGAAGCGGGCCAGGGCCAGCCTGATTTCCAAAAGAATTTCGTTGTCACGCGTGTCCGACCTCCCGTGCCCGGATCTGCTCGCTGTACCCAGAATATAGCTTCCCGATGTACGAGATCGCGTTCAAAGATCTTGGGCTGCAGCTGCCCTTCAGTGACTTTCAGGACCGGGGTCTTCGCCCATCTGGAGTTGGCCCCGTCGCAGCCTACACCCGAACTCACTCGCCTTTATCCGGGCGTTTGAGCTGACATGTCGCTTTCTGAGGATCGGGGGCGACCATACCGCTCTTCTTTAGAATTTTTCATCTGCAGCGCCAGTCTCCGAGGAGGGAAACACAGCTGGGTCTCCTTAAAACAGTCGAGGAGACTATTCAAAAATGTACATGGACTCCGTAAGGGGTTTTAAAGACAAGTGGTATGTCGTGCGGCCCAGTTACCACGTCTGCTTTGGGATCCCTGTACGAGGAGGAGGCGCCCATAAGCGATGATGACGGGGAGGCGGTCTTAGGCAACGATGGGTATCCCGTGATGGCCCGTACAACCAAGTTCCCTGTGCATTGGATGTTCAGGCACTACGAGCACGGGACTGGATACTATCATACTGCTGCGGGGCGACATGTGTTTGGAGGACGAGGAGGCGTACGCCACTCTTTGTCGGTTCGTTGACAGCTTCCACCCTCCGCCCGGTGGGCCACGAGGGAAGTGGAAGATGTTCTTGGATGCAGAGGGTTATCCGACATTTGAGTCCCGGCCGATTGATACTAAGGCCACTCGTCGGAGTGTCAGACGTTCAGGCAGGTTGCTCGTCTGCTAGGTCGTTTATTGCTTGAATTTCTTTGCTTGTCATTTATTTATGAACTTGCTCGACACTAACCCGTCTTTTATTTTGTGCAGGTTCGATGGCTGGTCGATAGGGAAAAAACTCTTGAAGCTGTCTTGCGATCAGAAGCGGGGTAGGAGGGTCGTGAAGGCTCCCCAGGCGACGAGGATGGGCCCGCCACATAGTCCGGGCGCTCCTCAGGTGGTGAGGGTGGATTCGTCGCCCAGCTCGGAGGGCCGCGTCGGACGAGATCCCAGAGGTTCAAGAGGTCGATCCTAATGCCGACCTGATACAAAGAAAGAGGACCCGGGATGGAAAGCGGCCCGGCTGTCAGCGAGGACACCAGCGCCGTCAGATCTTTCGGGTTCCCCCTTGCTTCAAAGAGGAGGGTTTCTTCGAGAGATTTCCTCTGTCCGTGGTTGCCGACGAGGCTGAGACTATCAAGAGGATGAGTAAGGAGGATCAGAAGAGGCATCTGGCCGCCAGCATGGACGGGCTGGTGAAAAATGGGCCGAAATGGCCCTGGTGTTGTCCGAGGAAGGGGGGGATGTTGTCCGTATTGAAGAACTTGAGCAGGAAGAAAGTGGCTCTCACCTCGAGCTCGCGGAAGTTAAGGAATGCCCTGGAACGCTCCGAGGAGATGTTCCGCGAAGCAGGCATCGCTGCTGGATGCTGAGAGGGAGATGCTGGTCCTGGAGAAAGAAAGGTCGGGGAAGCTGGCCGAGGAGGAGGAGAGCTTCTCCGTGCGGACAGGGATCGTCTGGAGACCGACATCGGGCGCTTTGACCCAACAAATCGAGGACATGAGAGTCTCCATGCTTCCTTCTGAGGACGAGCCGGAGGACATAGCGGCTTTGAAGAGTCGATCGGAGCTGGTCGCCACCATATCCGGCTACTCGAGGCAGATTGCGTCGGTGCTCTGGAGGAGGGGTTCGACTCCACAGTCGGCCAGCTTTCCTTGTTAAACCCTGGTTTGGTCACTGAGGGGACGGGGCCACACACATCAGATCGTGGATGGCGTGATCGTGCCCTCGCCCGACTCTCCAGTTGTCGACAATGATGGTTTCCGGGGAAGCCTGATTGTAGGATAGCGGGCCTGCGTGCCTTTGATTATTTGTATTTTTTGGGTCTGCGTGCCCGTCAGGTTGTACTTTATGAACATCGGCCGGCCTTCTTGGTCGGTTTATAATTGTTTGCTTTGTTGCCTTCGGGCATTTTTATTTGAATGAATGCTGTTTTACATTTTGAATGTTGCCCGTGCTTTAAATCTTATATTTTTTGCATAAAATTTAGCCTAAGTTACGGGGCCCGAGGAGTGCTCGTAAGTGGCGCGTGACTTGGCTGGCGAGTTTGCCCGCTTTTCGTTTGCATACGTGCCCGGCCATCTCTTGATGGCCAGAATCGCCTAAGTGTTGCGCTCGAGGGGAGAGACTTCCTTTTGACCCTTTTAGATGGCCCGTCATTCTTGACGACTTGTCGGGCATATGGAGCGAAGTGGCTCAGTCGGGCGTGAAGCCCGGTAGGGGACTATTTGCCCTTGGCGTGTGTGATCGGTGGATCTGGAACTGACTGTTTTAAAGCTGGTTCGCGAAATGTCGCGGTAAGCAAGAGTCGCCACCAGTCTTTTATTTTCTCCAAATGGAAAGGACAAAAGCACAGAAAAATTCCTTAAAAGAGATTGCTCTCGGTTCGGGAGGTAGGTTTATAGAAAGAGGAAGGTGTTAGCACCCTTTCTATCCATGGTTACCCATGGGCTTCTTAGGTACTTGCTCAATGTGTTTTCAAAATTGTTTGCTTGCTTTTCAATTGTGGGTTTTAAAAGTTTCTTTGAAAAATTTCAGTTCGACTCATACGTCAGAGTGTTTGAAAAAATTTGCTTTGAAAGCTTTTGAAAAGTGTTGGTGTGAAAAGATTTCAGTTTGTTTTGAAATTAGAGCAAGTACCCCTTGAGAACCTACCTACCCTAAGGAATTCGTCTGTGTAAATGTCCTTTAAAGTAGTGCCATCCCACCATTGAGAGGTAGGTAGCAGCACCACCGTTGGAGGTGTTCGGGTCAATTCGAGTTTGTAGGGACATGGTGATCACCGGGAGCAATGGGAAGACACCTTAGAAGCTACCCTCATGCCAGGTTCCCGGATCATGAGGACTTACTAAGACATCCTCTACTCGACGATCACCTTTCGAAAGGGCAAGGCAACAGTGAGGCGTACCCTAGGGTGGTGGTGTGTGCGAATCGTGTGTCGTTTTCAGTTTATTGTTTGTCTTGTCATGCATTGGTGATCTAACGATTCGATTTTATTTTTGGGCATTCATTCTTTCATGTTATTGTTTAACAGTTAAAAATGCGGGAATTTAAAGTGCGGAAAAGATAAAAGTCCTACGCTATTACAAAGGGCGAGGGTCTACAACGCCAAATTAATCCAGACCCATTTTAAAATAAATTGCAAAAAAGAAATGCCTAATAGCTATTACATGGCTTTGGTACAAGTACATTATATTCACAAAAGAAATAAATGAAACGCGCGAAAAAGAAAATACTCAAATGCGAGGGCGTTGAACCCTTTAAAGGAATCAAAATAATTAAGTTATCTAAAATTAAAATTAAATGAAAAATGGTATTTTTGTGTTTTTTAGATTTAAAAGAAAAAAAGAAAAATTAACTAAAATTAAAATGCTAAACCCTAGTTCTAATGTTTTTTAAGTTTATTATGAAAATTTTAACTTTTAACCTAATCTAATTCTAAATTAATTTATGTACATTTTTTAATTTATGAAAATAAATAAATAACATTATTATTCTGAAAAAAGGGAAAAATTAAAAAGAAAATAAAATAAAAAAATTATTAACCTAAATTCTATTTTTTTGGATTTTTATTAAAAGGAATTAAAGTTGGAAACCTAATTAAAACTTAAATATTTACATGTTATTATTCATACAAAAAAAAACAATATTTAAAATAAAATAATTATTAAATTTTCTGACTTTTCTGATTTTTGTGATGTTTTTGTATTTTTGTAAAAAGATTATTAATTAAATAAATAGCAAGTAAAAGAAATAAAAGGAAAAAAATTAAAGAAAGAATAATAAACAAAAATAAATAATAAGGCAAACCAGGGGGGGTGTAGCCCCAGATTAGGAGGTTCAGGCCTGGGATTTCTGGCCCATTAACGCCTGAGTCCATTGACTTTTGGAATTCTGTACCAGCGCATTGACTTTTGATCATGGTACACCTTGATTCTGAGCCCTTGGATGATCATCTGGGACACGTATGCGTTTGGATCATGATGGCCTATGGTGCACCTGGACATTAGCAAAGCATAGAATTTTGTTTTGAAAAATAATATGGAATTTTACAAGGCCTGGGATTCGAACCCAGGTCATAAGCATTGCAAGCGCTTCCCTCTGCCACTGAACCACTTCACTTTCAATTAATATATAATAGTAAATAAATATTATAAAAAAGAAACATCAATGCTCTTTAAAACGCGCGCTAATTCAAATTCCTCCAATCCACTTGTGCCACGCCATCATCCCTTCCATTTTCCTGAAACACAAAGAAAGAAGGCAACGGTTTTTGAAGCGTAGCGTTAGGCAGCTTTTGAGAAAATAGCGATTAGGTCCCTGTAGCTCATAAATTTGTCGCGAGTAGGTCAATCCATTCGTCTTGGTGTACTGGATGCAATGGTAGTACTGGGATGGCCTAATTTTTCTTGTTTTAGGAATCCCTAATTTTGAACCTCACGAAACCCTAATACTCAGTCATGGCATCTTCGTGTACAACGTGTAAAACTTCAATCAAGCATAAGGGTTAGTTTCAGAAGCTCAAAACAAACATGATGCAATGCATAGAATGTTGTAAAAGTGCTTAAAAAATGCTATACGATTGTGAATTTTTTGCAATGCAGTATGAGTCCCAGGCGCCAATTCCTGGAGCTTTTGTGATTGATCTCGATTGGAACACCTTCAGGAATGTTTAAGGATGCTTATGGAAAAAGAATTAAGGCTTGAAAAATCCTCCAACTTTGATTTCAGTTTTAAGCTTTTATGGAAAAATTTCAAATTGCCAAAGCTTGTTTGGGCGCAACTTATGATGTCCTATGGTTAGGGTTTGACTCAGTGATCATCATGGAATAGAATTGGCTTGCTCTTTGACCTAGATTCATGCTTATGAAAGAATTGGTCCCAGGGTTTTCACTTTTAACCATTTTTCCTCCTTTTTAGCCAAAACCTAGACCTAGTGTGCAAATGAACCCTAGCCTGATTTCTTGAGTTGGTTCATGATACATAGAAATTGTCCAAGTTCACATGACACTATTCCATTGGTTTTTAAATTTTATTTGAATTTTCAAAGAATTAAAATGAATTAAATCATCAAAAATTAAATAAAATAAAAAAATCAATATTTGGTCTTGAAATTAACCATGGGACACGTTTGTGGCATGACAAGGATGAACCAAGTGGAAAAAATGGGGCCCTTTTGTCAAAAATTGGATTCTCAAAGATAGTTGACTTTTGCCATTTCACAAAAATTTCCCAACTTCTACAAGGCATAACTTGCTCAATTTTTAAGATTTTCACATGTTCTTGGACATTTTGGAAAGGTCTTTGAGTCCTTTAACCAATGCCTTTGGTCCCATGTCATTTTGATTTACCAATCTCAAGTTATGGCCTTTGACTTAAAGTCCCTTTTTGTTGACTTTTGAAAATGACCTATAATGTTGAAATTGATAACTTTTTGTGAGAGCATTTCTTGGACTTGAAGTATGAAGATGAGTTGTAGGAAATGTCTTTCTATTCAAAATGAGCTTTGGATGGAATTTTTCTGATAATCCATGTGAAAGTTATGCTCTGGTCAATTTCAGTTGACTTTTTCAACTGTCCAAATATAGCAACTTTTGCATCTTTGATGATTTCTGAGCCAAACTTTGAGAATCATGATCAAGCATTGATCAAATGATGTTTGTGGCTTCAAAATGATATGTTGACCAAAAACTTGAACTTTTGACTGTCAAATGACCATTTTGCCCCTACAGTTGACTGTAGTGCAATTTAGGGTTTTGACTGTGCAATCTTGAGCTGAATGCCTTGAAACTTGATATGGGGATGCTTGACCATGTTTGTAAGCCTATGAGACTTGATTGAGCCTTTGAAAACTTCCTTTTCTTGATCAGACTCAAAACCCTAATTTTGACTGTATGGGAGACTGTTGCACTGCACAACCCTTGGGGAATTTTCTAGCTTGGCTTGGCAATTTCTTGAGGAATATGGGAGGGCAAATTTTGGGGTATAACAGTTGCCCCTGTTCAATCTTCTTAGACCCGAGGATGCAGATTGGCTGACGTGCCTTTCGTAATCCGAGGGTAAAAGATGATTGGACACTAGAGTGCCCAGAAATTTGCGCTCACATGTTAGCAATGATGGGGGAATGGGCTTATAGATGCCATCTGGATGTTTGATTGCGTAAGGGATTCCTTGGCGAGAACCTGCATACCTGCAAAACAGAAAAATGAGTACCTGACACGTTGCAGGAGCTGATTTTTAGATGCTTGGTATAAATGTGTCCTGACTGGTTACAAGAGCTGAGTCTGGAGCTTCAAACGGCGATGAAAGAACCAGGGATGATTACTTCCTTAGCATGAATGGTAAGAGATCCTTGGGTGACTTTAACTTCAACAACGCTTGTTGAGAAAAATCTGGAGTGTCTTCTACTGGGATAAGAATCAGGGAGATCTTAGGGTCGATCTGACTGAACCAGAGAGGCCTTTGACTGGGTAAGCATCAGGAAAATCTTGAGACGATTTAACTGAACCTGGTCTAGGTCTTGAAATGTCTTCAACTGGATAAGCATCAGGGAAATCTTGGGATGATTTGACTGAACCAGAGAAGGCCTTTGACTGGATAAGCATCAGGGAAATCTTGGGACGATTTAACTGAACCGGTCTAGGTCTTGAAATGTCTTCAAAGGGATAAGCATCAGGAAAATCTTGGGACGATTTAACTGAACCAGAGAAGGCCTTTGACTGGATAAGCAATCAGGAAAATCTTGGGACGATTTAACTGAACCGGTCTAGGTCTTGAAATGTCTTCAACTGGATAAGCAATCAGGAAAATCTTGGGACGATTTAACTGAACCAGAGAAGGCCTTTGACTGGATAAGCATCAGGAAAATCTTGGGACGATTTAACTGAACCGGTCTAGGTCTTGAAATGTCTTCAACTGGGATAAGCATCAGGGAGATCTTAAGGTCGATCTGACTGAACCAGAGAAGGCCTTTGACTGGATAAGCATCAGGAAAATCTTGGAGCGATTTAACTGAACCGGTCTAGGTCTTGAAATGTCTTCAACTGGGATAAGCATCAGGGAGATCTTAAGGTCGATCTGACTGAACCAGAGAAGGCCTTTGACTGGATAAGCATCAGGAAAATCTTGGGGCGATTTAACTGAACCGGTCTAGGTCTTGAAATGTAGCTTGAGAACTTAACTGGATCTTTCCTGAAAGGTAAAAGTCAGTCATATGTAATGCATGATATGGATCAAGCAATGATGTTCTCAACATAAATGAGATTTATAAGATATGATGTATACATGCATGCTATAATGATGTATGTGACGTTTTATGTATGTTTTCGTCTAGGAAAGTAAATCCTTGACGGGTGCCGGGAAGTCGTATCCTGGGCTGATGTCGAAGAATAGATTTTGCTTCCGCTGGGGATGATAACTGCAAGGATACCGGTAGGAGAAGATGACTCCGTTGCGGGATAAACTTGGCGAATGGAAGATTCTGCGGGGAGAAAAGATACTCTAGCGATCATGCTGGAAAGCAATACTCTGTGGGAAGAGTGATGCCTTGCTGAATGTTGATAGTAACTCTGTTGGGGATACCGTTGTTGTATTGGAAGTGTGAATAGACTTCGCTGGGGATAGGAAAGAACTACGTTGACGACGACCTTCCCTTGGCTTTTGGCTGAGGATAACCCAGTTATATCCTGTTGAGGAAATAACTCTTTAAATCAAGCCAGACGACGCGTTCGTGCTCTGTGAAGGATAAGCTTCCAGAATTTACTGGGGATAAGCTTACTGCTTGGGGAGATGAATTCCATCTTTCCTGGGGAACTTGGATGGGACTCTCCTGGGGAAATTTTGATAGTTTTGGGGAGTGATTCCTTTGAATGTTGATGTATGCCGCCGGGGAACAATCTTTAGACCAAGACTGCCGGGGATGCTTTGTTAAGAATATATGCTGCTGGGGAATATTGGGACCTACTGGAGGATACCCAATTTCCTTGAGAATCTTTGTTTGGGGAAGAATGCACTGACTTGCTGTCCTCTGGGGAATTTTAAGATGTCTGGTTAGGTTCTTTAGCTGAACCTACCTTGGTACCTTGGATGATAGAACAATTAGACTGCTCAGACAACTCTTTATTGCCCCTGTTTCTAGTGTCACCTGCAATTAATTCTTTGTTTCGTATGCAAATATTTATGAGCTAGCAAATTATTGTCAATGCATATATCACAAATTGAACCTTGGACGTTCTTCACAAAACAAAACAGGAAGAGAAAACAGTTGGCACGTTTAACTGAAAAGTATATTTGTATTGATTTTGAATAGCCTGTGAATAGGCGTTTTGTGTACAAGAGGCTGACGTCCTAGTAAGAGAAACGTCGCCGAGCAAAAGAGTTTATACAAGTTTTGTACAAAAGGAAAATAAAACAGCCGTGTGAAAGATGAATGATCCACTGGGTTTCAACTCCGCTATTGCCTTTATGCCCCGTGCGTCTCATCACTTGATGACCTTAGTTGAAAGTGAAGCTGACTGACCAATGCCGTCTGAACTTGATGTAGATACCGGATTCTGGATGCAAAGTGATCCAATGAGACATAGTATTACGCTTTTATCCCTAACTTTTGCCTGGACTGCCCTTTCGGGTTTTCAGCCCACCGGGATACCCATTTTTGCCCAAGCCGCCTTTTCAGGTTTTCGACTTGCCGGGTGTACAGATTTTTCATTTTCATCCCTTCATTTTGCCCGAACCCTTTTTGTTCGACGGGAAGCCCTGATTTTTGCCCAGACATGTCAGCCTAGCGGGTCTTTTTCATGCGTAGTATTTTTTAACTATGTCTGCATTGGCGGGGTGAGGAAGGTCGTCACCGTCCATGTTGGTTAATATCATTGCTCCTCCTGAGAACACGTGTTTAACCACAAATGGCCCTTCGTACGTAGGGGTCCATTTGCCCCTTGGATCACTCTGAGGAAGGATGATTCGCTTGATCACCAGATCCCCGACTTGATATTCCTGTGGTCTGACCTTTTTGTTAAATGCCCTAATCATTCGTTTCTGATACGTCTGACCATGGCAGATAGCAGCAAGTCTTTTTTCATCAATGAGGTTGAGCTGATCAAGTCGTGTCTGGATCTAATCATCTTCATTCAAATTTGCATCCTTCATTATCCGGAGAGAAGGAATTTGTACTTCGATCGGCAAGACTGCCTCCATGCCATAAACCAGAGAGAAAGGAGTTGCCCCGGTTGACGTCCTAGCTGAAGTACGATACCCATGCAGAGCGAACGGTAACATCTCGTGCCAATCTTTATACGTTACTGTCATCTTCTGCACGATCTTTTTGATGTTTTTATTAGCTGCTTCTACTGCCCCATTCATCTTCGGTCTGTAAGGAGAGGAATTGTGGTGCTGTATCTTGAACTGTTCGCAGAGCTCAGCGATCATCTTATTGTTCAGATTGGTACCGTTATCTGTAATAATCCGCTCAGGGACACCGTACCGACAGATCAGATTGTGCCGAATGAACCGTGCCACAACAGTCTTAGTTACCGTAGCATAGGATGCTGCCTCAACCCACTTCGTAAAATAATCAATCGCCACTAGGATGAAGCGATGTCCATTAGATGCCGTAGGTTTTATCTCACCGATCATGTCTATGCCCCACATTGCAAATGGCCAAGGCGCAGTCAGAACATTCAGGGGAACCGGAGGAACATGCACCTTATCTGCATAAATCTGGCATTTGTGGCATGTCCTAGAATGTTGGTAGCAATCAGCTTCCATGGTGGACCAGTAATACCCTGCCCGTAGGATTTTCTTTGCCATGGTATGTCCACTGGAGTGTGTACCAAAGGTCCCTTCATGCAGCTCTTCCATGATTCTTTCTGCTTCAGTCTTATCTACACAACGCAGTAGGGTTGAATCCTGGTTTCGCTTGTACAAGATGCCGTTGCTAAGAAAGAACTTGGCTGCAAACCTCCTCAGGAATTTCTTATCATTGACAGATGCTCCTTCAGGGTATTCCTGTGCTTCCAGATATCTCTTCACTTCGTGGTACCAAGGCTTCTCAGTCACCAATTCGGTTTTGAGATCACAACAGTATGCCGGTTCGTCCAGTTTCCAGATAGTGATCCGGGGAGCTTCGTTATCCCATTTAACCTTGAACATTGAAGACATCGTAGCTAACGCGTCCGCCAGCTGATTCTCTTCTCTTGGAAAGTGCTCAAATGTTATCTCTGTGAAGTGGGGGATCAGGGCCAACACACATTCTCTGTAAGGAATCAAGTTTGGATGTTTCGTATCCCACTCTCCTTTGATCTGATTGATCACAAGAGCGGAATCTCCGAAGACACTCAGAAATTTGATCCTCAGGTCGATCGCAGCTTGAAGACCCATAATACACGCTTCATACTCCGCCATGTTGTTGGTACAGTTGAAACACAGCCGGGCGGTGAGTGGAGTATGAGTACCTTGTGGGGATACGATTATGGCGCCGATACCATTTCCCAAAGCATTGGAGGCTCCGTCAAAGTGCATAGACCATCGGGATCCTGGTTCAGGTCCTTCATCCGGTCCAGGTATTTCACAGTCAGTTACTATCATAATGCTTTCATCTGGAAACTCGAAGTTCATCGATTGGTAGTCATCCACAGCTTGATGTGCTAGGTGGTCTGCCAATACACTTCCCTTGATGGCTTTTTGGGTCGTGTACTGAATGTCGTATTCCGTCAAGATCATCTTCCATCTTGCAATTCTCCCAGACAGAGCAGGCTTTTCGAATATATACTTTATAGGATCCATTTTTGAGATCAACAAGGTAGTGTGAGTCAGCATATACTGTCTCAGCCGGCGAGCAGCCCATACCAAAGCGCAGCAAGTTTTCTCAAGCAGTGAGTATCGGGTCTCACAGTCGGTAAACTTTTTGCTAAGGTAATAAATGGCATGCTCTTTTCGGCCAGACTCGTCATGCTGCCCCAGCACACACCCCATTGCATTATCAAGTACTGTCAGGTAAAGTATCAAAGGTCTCCCTTCCACTGGTGGCATAAGGATGGGTGGTTCTTGGAGATATTCTTTGATTCTGTCAAAAGCAGCCTGACATTCATCATTCCAGCGTACTACCTGATCTTTCTTCAGCAGCTTGAAGATTGGTTCACAGGTAGCAGTCAGATGAGAGATGAATCGAGCGATGTAATTCAGGCGTCCTAGAAAACCTCTGACTTCCTTCTCTGTCTTAGGAACTGGCATCTCTTGAATGGCTTTGACCTTAGCAGGGTCCACTTGAATACCTTTATCACTGACCACGAAGCCTAGTAATTTCCCGGATCTTACCCCGAAGGTGCACTTATTCGGGTTCAATCTCAGCTTGTACAATTTCAACCGGTCAAACAACTTCTGCAGATGATCAAGGTGTTCTTCCTCAGTCTGGGACCTAGCAATCATGTCGTCAACATACACTTCTATCTCATGATGGATCATATCATGAAATAAAGTAACCATGGCACGTTGGTAGGTTGCCCCAGCATTCTTTAACCCGAACGGCATGACCTTGTAACAGAAGGTGCCCCACTGAGTAACAAATGTGGTCTTTTCCATGTCTTCAGGCGCCATCTTGATCTGATTGTAGCCTGAAAAGCCATCCATGAAAGAGAACACCTTGTGCTGAGCTGTATTATCAACAAGGACATCAATGTGAGGTAAGGGGAAGTCATCTTTGGGGCTGGCCCTGTTCAGATCCCTGTAATCGACACACATCCTGACCTTGCCGTCCTTCTTAGGTACTGGCACCACATTAGCAACCCACTGAGGGTAAGAAGTCACTGCAAGAAACCCGGCATCAAACTGCTTCATAACCTCGGCTTTAATCTTCTCAGACATCTCTGGACGCATACGGCGGACCTTTTGCTTAACCGGAGGGAAATCTTCTTTAGTTGGTAAATGATGGACCACAATGTCGGTGTCTAATCCGGGCATATCTTCATAGGACCAGGCAAAGATTTCTTTATAGTCATGCAGCATCTGAGTCAACCGTTGCTTCACGCTGAGTTCTAGGTTGGCACCAATCTTCACCTCCTTTTTGTCTTCCTCAGTACCCAAGTTTATTATTTCCACTGGCTCTTCATGGGGTTGAATTGCCCTCTCCTCCTGTTGTAACAGTCTTGCAAGTTCACCAGGCACTTCGCAATCATCTTCACCTTCGTCTACGGCTAAGTTGATCGGATTCTCGAAGTCATAACTGGCAGTAGCAGAGTCGTTACCAGTGAGATCCAGAGTAGATTGAAACCTGTATGAGTGAGTGTGTGTGTAAATACAGCTGTTTTGCAATATGTAAAGAAAGGAAAGAAAAGGAGCGCAAAATTTGAAATGTGAAAAACGTCCAATGCTTTTATTCATGATATATGATAGTGACAAACAAAAGCCCTCATAAATAAAACCACGGTGCCCCGGGTAAGACACCGGGCCATATAGTCTCAAATTATTGTTTATTACAAATCAAAAACAAAGAAATTCATTATTGGGGAACAAAAGTTATGGGTGTAAAATCTTTAGCAGTCCAATTGGTCAATCCACCGTCGGTTGTCGGGTAGATCCAGCTATCAAACTCAGCATCATCCACTTCGTCTCCGTCTCCAATAGCATTCACTCCATGAGCAGGTAGGGGAGCCGCCACCACATTAGGCTTGTCAGATGCCTCAAACTGTACCTCCTTGGCGTCAATAAGGTCCTGCAGCTTGTTCTTTAGTGCCCAACAGTCATCTGTGTTATGCCCCGGGCTATCAGAGTGATAAGCACAGCGAGCATTTGGATTGAACTTGGGGGATGCAGTATTGGGAAACTTTGGAGCCTCCCTGACAGTCACTAAATTGGTGGATAGCAACTGTGGCAGGATCTGTGATAAGGTCATGCTTAACCGGGTATACTCTCTCCGGGGTCTTTCAAACTTTTGAGGATTAGTTGGCCGAGGAGCGGCAGCAGGTTTGGCAATCATTACCGCACTGACAGATTGGCGGTGTTCAGGTCGCTCTGTTCTCCGGGAGCTATATACAGCACTAGCCTCCTTTTTAAAGGGTTTCTTCTCAGTACTGGAGGAGGCAACTTTCTGTATCTTCCCCGATTTTATACCGGCCTCGATCCTTTCACCAGTCAGGATCAGATCAGTAAACCCAGCAGAGGAATTACCAATGAGATGATTGAAAAATGGACCAGATAGGGTCCCCAAAAACATATCTACCAGCTCCCGATCCGTCAACGGTGGCTGCACCCTGCCAGCCAGGTCTCTCCATTTCTGAGCGTACTCCTTAAAACCTTCGCCCGACCCTAGCGACATACCCTGGAGCTGGGTACGCGTAGGAGCGAGGTCGGCATTATACTGATACTGCTTGTAAAAAGCAATGGCCAGATCCTCCCAGTTACGAATGCTGATTCCATCCAGCTGATAGAACCAGTCGAGGTGAGTCCCTGAAAGACTCTCCTGGAAGAAGTGGATCCAAAGGTTCTTGTCTGCTGTGTAAGGCTGGATCTTCCTTACATAAGAACGGAGGTGCATCTTGGGACAGGAAGCCCCATCATACTTCACGAAGGCAGGTGTTTTGAACTTGTGCGGGATCACCACTCCAGTAGATAACCCCAAGTCTCCGAAATCCAATCCAGGTACCCGTTGAACTTCCACAGCCTTTAATCTGTCTTCCAGCTGTTTGTACCGGTCTTCAGCAGGAGGGTACTGTTCGTCGTTGAAGTCTGTTTCAGTATCAGAGCCCACAGGAGTAGTGACCTCCCTTTCTTGATGACTACCTTCCGTCACAGATGGAGGAGTCCTTTCAGCTTCAACCAAAGTGTTCCCGAGTCTGCGCCCAGTGTTAAATAGCACAGTCCTCCTCTTCTTCTTAATCTTCTTCAGAAGCATGGTCTTCAACTCTTGTTGACCCTGAGCCAAGCCCTTGATCAGCTCCTGAAATTGGGCGTTCTGCGCCTGAAATTGGACGTTCTGCGCCTGAAGAGCCTTGATAGATGCCTCAGTTGATGATTCAGGATTCATGATGCTGAAATAAACAGCGAAGAACAGTAAACAACCTGAAAAGAAGAGTACCTATGATGCACATGATGAATGATATGTGTTTATGCAATGCATTCAAGAGTTCGAAAATTCAAATTTGTTGTAGACCAAAAGGAACACACGTTATTATTAAGAAAATCATTGTTTAATACATCAAAGCCTCATGGGCAAAAGTACAAAAAGATCAAATCAATCCCAAAATATGTTGCGCATCTTCTTTGGAGCTTGAGATTCCTTTCCTCGTGCAACAGGCGGGTGAGCTCCAAGACCTTCCTTTCACTGGCATGCAAACTAGTCTCAAGAGAATTCCGCTCTTCCTTAAGCTGGATCCAGCTCTTCTGCATCTCTTCCCAGGATGTGGGCATATCAGGGTGCCGAATAACATGAGACACTTCTCCTTCCAAGACAGGCTCTTTGATTACTGGAAGCATGTGAGGATAAGGCATTACTAACTTCTGAGAGCGGGCTCGTACCCATTTGAGGTAAGGCTCCAAAGGGATGGAGTTCCTGTGCCCCAGTGTCTTGCTGTCTATCCTACTAGGCATCCTCCAAGCTCTGATAAATCTCTGGCGAAGTCCTTGAGTATCGTTGTCGAAGTCAAAAACTATGTCAGGAATCAACATGTCATGAGGACCATCCCTCCGAGCATAACCAAATTGTCTCCAAGCCAGGCATGGACTATAAGTAATACCCCCTCTGATTCCAAGTAAAGGAACATTAGGATACTCCCCGCAACGATCAATGATAGTGACATCTTCCCTAGACCTAGGGCACCAATGTATATCTGCATGTGTAAGAGTCATCAACCGTTGTGACCATCTCAAACCCCGCTCGTTCTTCAGGACTGATTGTGGAAGGTGCGAAATAAACCACTTTCCTAGGAGAGGAGTGCAACACATAAGGACACCTCTTTTTCTCATGGTTCGAGTGTAACATGAGTGAAGGATGTCCCCCAGCAACGTAGGTATAGGATTCCTGGACATAAAGATCTGGATAGCATTGATATCAACGAGCTGGTCTGGGTTAGGGAACAACACTAAACCATAAACAAGGAGGGCCACAACCTCTTCAAAAGCTTGCAAGTCAAGGGAGTTCCAACATTCATAGGCCTTTTCAAACAGAAACCTGGCTAAGAACCCTTTGATACCACTTCTAACTTCCCAATGTCCCTTGAGGTCAGATGACTGTAGGTGCAAGGCTTTAGCAATCTCTTCAAGCTTAGGTTCCTTTTCTGTACCGTTGAAGGGTAGCTGATCAAGGATAGGGATCTTCAGGAGTCGGGAGAACTCCTCCAATGTAGGTACCAACTGATAGTCCAAGAAGGTGAAACAGTGATGCAGAGGGTCAAAGAATTGGAACAGGACTTTTATCATATCTTCCTCAATGTTGGTGTTGACCAAACTGATGAGGCTTCCATGCCTTTCACTGAATGAAGAGTTCTCGGGAATCCTGGATATAAGCTCCTTAAGCTGAGGAGAGACCCTCACAAGACTGATTGGAATTGTCTTTCTACGAACAGTTTCCATGTCCTACAAAACAAGAACAAAGATGAAAATTCGAACCCCTGAAATGGTTAGTTAATGCATATGATGCTGGATGATGTCATGATGCTATGATTAAACACACCACAGATATTTACAAAGACAAACATGTAAGGCACACAAGGCACACAAGACAGGCCCTTAAGGTTTAAGGCCAGCATGGGGTCTGGGTAGTACCCTCTTGAAGTTGGTGGGTTCAACCTGTCCTAATCAAAGTAACCGGGTTCTAAGGTTCCCAATGTCACGGGATTGCTTTCATTGTTCATCGTTTCGATTTAGCCACTGAACTGGCGACCGAAATATTCCAGGAAAGCAACCCTCAATTGAGTGTAGTATCGAGTATCAACCAACCTCGGACTGCACCAAAGTCAGTTATCTCACTACCCTAAAGAGGCCAAGATGGTTCAATTAAGGTTCCTAAGGTCTGTTGATGCTTCATGACACCACATGGAGGCCCCGTACTCTCCTTGACTGACTCAAGGGTTACCGGTACACACCAAAGTGCCACATCAACGTAGCAGACTGCTTCAACCATGTCGGTATACCCCGCACAGTTCCCTCATGAGAGTCTCCATGCTTCCTTCTGAGGACGAGCCGGAGGACATAGCGGCTTTGAAGAGTCGATCGGAGCTGGTCGCCCATATCCGGCTACTCGAGGCAGATTGCGTCGGTGCTCTGGAGGAGGGGTTCGACTCCATAGTCGGCCAGCTTTCCTTGTTAAACCCTGGTTTGGTCACTGAGGGGACGGGCCACACACATCAGATCGTGGATGGCGTGATCGTGCCCTCGCCCGACTCTCCAGTTGTCGACAATGATGGTTCCGGGGAAGCCTGATTGTAGGATAGCGGGCCTGCGTGCCTTTGATATTTGTATTTTTTGGGTCTGCGTGCCCGTCGGTTGTACTTTATGAACATCGCCGGCCTTCTTGGTCGGTTTATAATTGTTTGCTTTGTTGCCTTCGGGCATTTTTATTTGAATGAATGCTGTTTTACATTTGAATGTTTCCCGTGCTTTAAATCTTATATTTTTGCATAAAATTTAGCCTAAGTTACGGGCCCGAGGAGTGCTCGTAAGTGGCCGTGACTTGGCTGGCGAGTTTGCCCGCTTTTCGTTTGCATACGTGCCCGGCCATCTCTTGATGGCCAGAATCGCCTAAGTGTTGCGCTCGAGGGGAGAGACTTCCTTTTGACCCTTTTAGATGGCCCGTCATTCTTGACGACTTGTCGGGCATATGGAGCGAAGTGGCTCAGTCGGGCGTGAAGCCCGGTAGGGACTATTTGCCCTTGGCGTGTGTGATCGGTGGATCTGGAACTGACTGTTTTAAAGCTGGTTCGCGAAATGTCGCGGTAAGCAAGAGTCGCCACCGTCTTTTATTTTCTCCAAATGGAAAGGACAAAAGCACAGAAAAATTCCTTAAAGAGATTGCTCTCGGTTCGGGAGGTAGGTTATAGAAAGGGAAGGTGTTAGCACCCTTTCTATCCATGGTTACCCATGGGCTCTTAGGTACTTGCTCAATGTGTTTTCAAAATTGTTTGCTTGCTTTTCAATTGTGGGTTTTAAAAGTTTCTTTGAAAAATTTCAGTTCGACTCATACGTCAGAGTGTTTGAAAAATTTGCTTTGAAAGCTTTTGAAAAGTGTTGGTGTGAAAAGATTTCAGTTTGTTTTGAAATTAGAGCAAGTACCCTTGAGAACCTACCTACCCTAAGGAATTCGTCTGTGTAAATGTCCTTTAAAGTAGTGCCATCCCACCATTGAGAGGTAGGTAGCACCACCGTTGGAGGTGTTCGGGTCAATTCGAGTTTGTAGGGACATGGTGATCACCGGAGCAATGGGAAGACACCTTAGAAGCTACCCTCATGCCAGGTTCCCGGATCATGAGGACTTACTAAGACATCCTCTACTCGACGATCACCTTTCGAAAGGCAAGGCAACAGTGAGGCGTACCCTAGGGGTGGTGTGTGCGAATCGTGTGTCGTTTTCAGTTTATTGTTTGTCTTGTCATGCATTGGTGATCTAACGATTCGATTTTATTTTTGGGCATTCATTCTTTCATGTTATTGTTTAACAGTTAAAAATGCGGGAATTTAAAGTGCGGAAAAGATAAAAGTCCTACGCTATTACAAAGGGCGAGGGTCTACAACGCCAAATTAATCCAGACCCATTTTAAAATAAATTGCAAAAAAGAAATGCCTAATAGCTATTACATGGCTTTGGTACAAGTACATTATATTCACAAAAGAAATAAATGAAACGCGCGAAAAAGAAAATACTCAAATGCGAGGGCGTTGAACCCTTTAAAGGAATCAAAATAATTAAGTTATCTAAAATTAAAATTAAATGAAAAATGGTATTTTTGTGTTTTTTAGATTTAAAAGAAAAAAAGAAAAATTAACTAAAATTAAAATGCTAAACCCTAGTTCTAATGTTTTTTAAGTTTATTATGAAAATTTTAACTTTTAACCTAATCTAATTCTAAATTAATTTATGTACATTTTTTAATTTATGAAAATAAATAAATAACATTATTATTCTGAAAAAAGGGAAAAATTAAAAAGAAAATAAAATAAAAAAATTATTAACCTAAATTCTATTTTTTTGGATTTTTATTAAAAGGAATTAAAGTTGGAAACCTAATTAAAACTTAAATATTTACATGTTATTATTCATACAAAAAAAAACAATATTTAAAATAAAATAATTATTAAATTTTCTGACTTTTCTGATTTTTGTGATGTTTTTGTATTTTTGTAAAAAGATTATTAATTAAATAAATAGCAAGTAAAAGAAATAAAAGGAAAAAAATTAAAGAAAGAATAATAAACAAAAATAAATAATAAGGCAAACCAGGGGGGGTGTAGCCCCAGATTAGGAGGTTCAGGCCTGGGATTTCTGGCCCATTAACGCCTGAGTCCATTGACTTTTGGAATTCTGTACCAGCGCATTGACTTTTGATCATGGTACACCTTGATTCTGAGCCCTTGGATGATCATCTGGGACACGTATGCGTTTGGATCATGATGGCCTATGGTGCACCTGGACATTAGCAAAGCATAGAATTTTGTTTTGAAAAATAATATGGAATTTTACAAGGCCTGGGATTCGAACCCAGGTCATAAGCATTGCAAGCGCTTCCCTCTGCCACTGAACCACTTCACTTTCAATTAATATATAATAGTAAATAAATATTATAAAAAAGAAACATCAATGCTCTTTAAAACGCGCGCTAATTCAAATTCCTCCAATCCACTTGTGCCACGCCATCATCCCTTCCATTTTCCTGAAACACAAAGAAAGAAGGCAACGGTTTTTGAAGCGTAGCGTTAGGCAGCTTTTGAGAAAATAGCGATTAGGTCCCTGTAGCTCATAAATTTGTCGCGAGTAGGTCAATCCATTCGTCTTGGTGTACTGGATGCAATGGTAGTACTGGGATGGCCTAATTTTTCTTGTTTTAGGAATCCCTAATTTTGAACCTCACGAAACCCTAATACTCAGTCATGGCATCTTCGTGTACAACGTGTAAAACTTCAATCAAGCATAAGGGTTAGTTTCAGAAGCTCAAAACAAACATGATGCAATGCATAGAATGTTGTAAAAGTGCTTAAAAAATGCTATACGATTGTGAATTTTTTGCAATGCAGTATGAGTCCCAGGCGCCAATTCCTGGAGCTTTTGTGATTGATCTCGATTGGAACACCTTCAGGAATGTTTAAGGATGCTTATGGAAAAAGAATTAAGGCTTGAAAAATCCTCCAACTTTGATTTCAGTTTTAAGCTTTTATGGAAAAATTTCAAATTGCCAAAGCTTGTTTGGGCGCAACTTATGATGTCCTATGGTTAGGGTTTGACTCAGTGATCATCATGGAATAGAATTGGCTTGCTCTTTGACCTAGATTCATGCTTATGAAAGAATTGGTCCTAGGGTTTTCACTTTTAACCATTTTTCCTCCTTTTTAGCCAAAACCTAGACCTAGTGTGCAAATGAACCCTAGCCTGATTTCTTGAGTTGGTTCATGATACATAGAAATTGTCCAAGTTCACATGACACTATTCCATTGGTTTTTAAATTTTATTTGAATTTTCAAAGAATTAAAATGAATTAAATCATCAAAAATTAAATAAAATAAAAAAATCAATATTTGGTCTTGAAATTAACCATGGGACACGTGTGTGGCATGACAAGGATGAACCAAGTGGAAAAAATGGGGCCCTTTTGTCAAAAATTGGATTCTCAAAGATAGTTGACTTTTGCCATTTCACAAAAATTTCCCAACTTCTACAAGGCATAACTTGCTCAATTTTTAAGATTTTCACATGTTCTTGGACATTTTGGAAAGGTCTTTGAGTCCTTTAACCAATGCCTTTGGTCCCATGTCATTTTGATTTACCAATCTCAAGTTATGGCCTTTGACTTAAAGTCCCTTTTTGTTGACTTTTGAAAATGACCTATAATGTTGAAATTGATAACTTTTTGTGAGAGCATTTCTTGGACTTGAAGTATGAAGATGAGTTGTAGGAAATGTCTTTCTATTCAAAATGAGCTTTGGATGGAATTTTTCTGATAATCCATGTGAAAGTTATGCTCTGGTCAATTTCAGTTGACTTTTTCAACTGTCCAAATATAGCAACTTTTGCATCTTTGATGATTTCTGAGCCAAACTTTGAGAATCATGATCAAGCATTGATCAAATGATGTTTGTGGCTTCAAAATGATATGTTGACCAAAAACTTGAACTTTTGACTGTCAAATGACCATTTTGCCCCTACAGTTGACTGTAGTGCAATTTAGGGTTTTGACTGTGCAATCTTGAGCTGAATGCCTTGAAACTTGATATGGGGATGCTTGACCATGTTTGTAAGCCTATGAGACTTGATTGAGCCTTTGAAAACTTCCTTTTCTTGATCAGACTCAAAACCCTAATTTTGACTGTATGGGAGACTGTTGCACTGCACAACCCTTGGGGAATTTTCTAGCTTGGCTTGGCAATTTCTTGAGGAATATGGGAGGGCAAATTTTGGGGTATAATAGCGTGAACTTCCCATCGCGAGCTGGGTGTTCTGCCTTACAGGTACTACAACGGTGAAGCTCGGTGTAGTTGTCCACGTCGGGCACTATCGATTGGCATCGTTTGCCGAGCGATGTTTGTGCGATTTAGCTGTATGTCGGGCTTGTACCTCAGCCTTTATACGAAGTCAGACATTTTTCCTCGTTGACCGAGCGCGGGTGCCGTTGGTCGAGGGTCCCAGGTGTTGGTAGTTTTTAACTATAGTACTGCTTTAGCTTAGCAGCGTTCCAGGGTCGTGGTAATGGCTCTCCGTCTAATTGCTCGAGGTAGTACGCCCCGGTACCAGTGGTGCCGTGGACGCGATAAGGTCCTTCCCAGTTCGCGGCCAGCTTCCCTTCGCGGGAATCCTTCTGGTTCCTTTGTAATACCAGGCTGCCGATTTCGAACTCGCGCTTGATGACCTTGTCGTTGTGGCGTAGAGCCACTCGTTGTTTTAGGATGGCTTCGCGTAGGGCTGCACCCGATCGGATTTCCTCGACTAGGTCGAGTTCGTCCCTTAGCGCCTCATCGTTCATTTCTTCGTCGAGGGGGTTCTCTGTTCGTCTGGATGGTTCCATGGTTTCGACCGGGATGACGGCCTCGGTTCCATATGTCAGTCGAAATGGCGTCTCGCCCGTCGTTGAGTGGGGCGTGGTGCGGTATGCCCACAAGACGCTGTGGAGCTCCTCGACCCATCCCCTCTTGGCTTCGCCGAGTCGACGTTTGAGTCCTCGGAGGATGACTCTGTTCGCGGATTCGGCTTGCCCGTTGGTCTGAGGGTGCTCAACCGACGTGAAATGTTGTTTTGTACCTAGTTTGGTGACGAAGTCTTGGAACCCGTGGTCGGTGAACTGGGTACCGTTGTCGGTCACCAGGGCCCGCGGAATTCCGAATCTGGCGAGGATGTTTCTTTTATAGAAACGGAGGATATTGTGCGAGGTGATTTTTGCGAGGGCCTCGGCCTCGATCCACTTCGTGAAGTAATCCACGGCGACGATGAGGAATTTGTTCTGATAGGTTCCTTGCACGAAGGGCCCGAGGATGTCCATACCCCACCAGGCGAACGGCCACGGGGACGACAGTATGCTCAGCTCGTGCGGAGAGGAGAGGTGCATGTCCCCGTGTTTCTGGCACTTATCACATTTCTTGACGTGCTCCTTGGCATCCTGCTGCATCGTCGGCCAGTAGTATCCCGCTCGAAGGGCTTTCCTTGCTAAGGATTTACCGCCCATGTGCTGGGCGTTGATCCCTTCGTGTATCTCCCGCAGTACTTCACGGACTGCGGACTCGTCGATGCATTTCAGGAGGGGGATGGAGAATCCTCTTCGGTACAGTTTCTGTTCGAGAACCACGTAGGAACATGCTCGTCGCTTGGTGACGGTAGCTTCGGCCTGGTTCGACGGGAGTTCGCCTTTTGTCAGGAAATTATAAACCTGGGTCATCCAGGATGTCGCATCCCTGATGGCATGGATCTCGACTGTAGTCGAGGATCGTTCGATACTTGGACGCGCTAGAGATTCCTGGATGACGGATTTGTTCCCGCCCTTCTTTCGTGTACTCGCGAGTTTGGACAATATGTCCGCCCTCGTGTTTTGCTCGCGGGGAACATGTGAAATTTCTGCTCGTACGAACTTTGTCATGTGTTTTTTGACTAAGTTCAAATACTCGATGAGGTTGTCGTTTTTGGCCTGGTAGCTCCCCTGTACTTGAGAGGCGACGAGCTGGGAGTCGGTGTAGATCTGTACCTCGCGGGCTCCCAGGTCCTCGGCCAGTCTCAGCCCTGCGAGCAGGGCTTCGTATTCTTCCTGGTTGTTTGACGTTGGGAAGGAGAGAGCTAAGGAGTGCTCGATTACTACGCCTTCTTCGTTTTCCAGGAGGATTCCTGCGCCGCTTCCGGACGAGCTGGATGCTCCGTCGACGAAGATGGTCCACTTGTGTTCTTTCCCCGGGGGAGGGTCGTGAGTGGTCATTTCCGCGACAAAGTCGGTCAAGGCCTGTGCTTTCAGGGCTTTCTTGCTTTCGTACTGAATGTCGAATTCGGAGAGTTCCAAGGACCACTTTAACATTCTGCCCGATCCAGGAGTTGTCTCACCGGTTGGTCGGTTCGCACGATGATGGTGTGGGCCAAAAAGTAGTGTCTGAGCCTCCTCGCCGCGTTGACGAGGGCCAGAGCAACCTTTTCTATCTGCTGGTATCTGCTTTCGGGCCCCTGTAAGGCTTTGCTCGTGAAGTAGACGGGTTTCTGCCCGTCGGGGGTCTCGCGGACAAGAGTTGCGCTGATGGCTTCGTTTGAAACGGCCAAGTACAAGTACAGCGGTTCCCCGTCGTCTGGTCGAGATAGCACGGTCGGATGAGACAGACTTTGCTTTAGGTGGCGTAGTGCCTGCTCGCATTCCTTATTCCATTCGAAGGCTGCTTCCTTTCGAAGGAGTTTGAAGAAGGGGAGGGTGTGCTGAGCGGACTTCGCGACGAAGCGGGACAGCGACGTGAGCATGCCGTTCATGATTTGTGTCGACTTCTTCGACGTCGGTGTTGGGAGGTCGGAGAATGCTCGGCATTTGTCGGGGTTGGCTTCGATTCCCCGTTCTGTTAGATAGAATCCAAGGAATTTTCCTGCCTTAACCCCGAACGTACATTTCTCGGGGTTGAACCTCATTTTACATTGCCTTGCTTGGGCAAAGACTGTCTTGAGATGAGCTGCGTGGTCGGTGTCTGCTTGGGATTTGACGATCATGTCGTCCATGTATACCTCGAGCATGTCGCCGATCTGTTTGTTGAAAACTCTGTTCATCATGCGTTGGTAAGTTGCTCCGGCATTTTTCAGTCCGAAGGGCATTACGTTGTAGTAATAGTTGCCCGAGCTGGTCATGAATGCCGTGCAGTGTTTGTCGCCCAGGGCCATCGGGATTTGGTTATAGCCCGAATAGGCGTCCATGAACGACAAAGTTTTGTAGCCGGCCAAGTTGTCGACCAGCATATCTATGTTAGGCAAGGGAAAAGCATCTTTCGGGCAAGCCCGATTGAGATCAGTATAATCAACGCACATTCTCCATTTTCCATTATTCTTTTTCACGAGTACAACATTTGACAGCCAGGTGGAATATCGGGCTTCAGAAATAAAATTTGCCTCTAGGAGGTCTTTTACAGCTTTTTCAGCAGCCTCCGTTTTTTCTGGAGACTGCCTGCGCCTACGTTGTACTACGGCCTTAGCGGCTGGATCAATGGCGAGGTGGTGACAGGCGACCTCAGGGTCGAGTCCAGGCATCTCCGCAGCGCTCCAGGCAAAGAGATCAGCATTCTCGCGCAGACAGGCCTTGATTTGTTTCCTGGCCAAGTCGGGGAGGTCTTTGCCAATCTTCACTCCCTTGGTCGGGTCTGTGCCGAGGGGAACGAGTTCAAAATCCCCGTCCGGTATTGGTCGGAGTGGGATTTGCTCGCTGCTGGATGGCTCGTCCTGATCGAAGCGGGTGTCGAGGGCTATGGAGTCGACCTTTGGTGGAGCTTTCTGGACTTCTTCCTCGGGGGATGCTTTCCTGTCGGGCTCCTGTTTTGTCCTTTTAGCGGGTCTGGTCCCTATGTCGACGGTATCCCGTCCCTTAGAAGAAGCGTTGAAGCACCTACGGGCAGCGGCTAGGTCTCCTTGGATGGTGGCTACCCGTGCCATCCTAGTGTAGAACTTCATCTTCAGATGGACGGTCGAGGGCACCGCTGTTAGCTCTGCCAGTGTCGGTCTCCCCAAGATGCAATTGTATAGAGACGGGCAGTTAATGACGAGGAAACAGACTTTAACTTGTCTCGTAGCCGTTCCTTCACCGAACGTAACCAGGAGCTCGACATAACCCCAAGGTTTGGAAGTCGAGTCGTTGAAGCCTTGTAGATCTGACCCCACATACGGAGAGAGATGTGAGTCGTCCAGCTGCAGGGTTTGGAACAGTTGGCTGTACATCACGTCGACGGAACTCCCTTCGTCGACCAGGATGCGATGCACGTCAAAATTGGCCATTCTTGCCCTTATCAATAAGTGGATGACCGTGTTCGGGGCTCCGCCGGGGAGTTCTTCTAGGTAGAAGGTGATGGGCTCTAACCTGCCCTTCACCCTTTTAAACGTTACTGTTTGCGGGGGAGCCGCGTCGACCAGCTCGTCCAACTTCCTCTTAGCTAAATTGATGGTGAGGTCGTTGAACCCGCCCCCATTAATGACCATGGCGGAGGGAAAGTATCCCCACCTGCTGTGCGTTGTCAGCGGCTCCTGCAGGTGCTCGGGAATGTCGAAATCCTCGGGCCTGGTCACTGAGAAGGCGGTCTGGATAGGCACCGACTCGTCTGATGGTCGGGCGTCTTCTTCTGGCTCCTTGGCTTCATGGGCGTCACGACGAGGAGCGTCGTTTCGCCTGTACTGCGCGAGCCTCCCTCCCTTGATGAGGGTTTCAATGGCGTCCTTGAGGTGGACGCAGTCCTCTGTCAGATGACCATGACTCCTATGGTATTGATAGTATTTATTTTTGTCCGCCCTTGGCTTGGCGGGAGCAGGTCGGGGACGCTTGACGCCGCCGTCCTTGAAGTCTATACTGGCACACTTCGCCAGGATACGCTCGCGGGAAGCTGTGAGCGGAGTGTACTCGGTGAAACGGCCCGAGGGGCCCCTTTGTTCCCGGACTTCCCGGGGTCGATCTTCTTTCCTTTTCTCCCCGGTTCGTCGGGGAGGAGCCTCTTGGCGTGAACTGCTGCTGTTGTTGGGTCCCCGAGCCCTGGAGTCTCGGGCCCTGTTGGCAGTTTCCCTCTCCTCGTAATCCATGTATGCTCGAGCTTTATCGAGGAGGGCGTCGAAAGACCTGGGCGGCTCGATTCCCACGACTTTTCTGAATTCTGTGCCGGGGAGGAGCCCCCTCTCCAGCAGATATCTCTTCATGTGGTCCGTGCAGGGGACCTGTATCGCTTCTCGGTTGAAGCGGTTGATGAACTCCCTCAAGGTATCATCCTGTCTTTGGATGATGGCCTCGAGCGCCGCCTCGGTCTTTGGATGGCGTCGAGAAGCGGTGAAGGAACTGATGAACTGGTTCTTCAGGTTCCGCCACGAGGTGATTGAGCCCGGGGCGAGCCCTTTGTACCAGTCCATGGCCGCCTTCCTGAGAGTCGTGGGGAAAAGACGGCACTTGATGGGCCCCCCGACATTATGATAATGGAGCATGGCCTCGAACCCGTCAATGTGGTCGACCGGGTCCGCAACTCCGTCATACTCCTTCAGATGTGGGGGCTTCTCCATGCCCGGGGGGATGGGTGCATCCATGATGGCCTGCGACAGGGGACCGCGGGGGTCGTCCTCGTTGCTCCTCTCCGGAGACAGAGATGGGGACCTGTAGTATTGTCTGGCACGGTGGTCGTGCTGAGTCTCCCTCGAGCGTGATGCTCGCTGGTTGAATGTTACACGCCCGTCCCCGGCGTGTCTCTTGTCGTGCCTCGCCGGGTCGCGACTGGGTTCTCCGGCGGGGATGATGGGATCTCTCTCTAAATATGGTCGCCTCTGCTTTGGCCGGGGAGAAGGGCTTCTGGAGTTTTCCCTGTAGTGTCTCCGCGGGGGAGAAGGGTGTCGAACTTCAGTCACCCGAGGAGGGGGAGTATGTGGTCTCCGATGCCTCCTCGAGGGTCTTCGCTCGTCTTCAAGCGCCTTTAATCTCTCTCCTTGGGCGAAGATGAGATAGTTCGTTTGGTTAATTGCTGCGAACAGCGCTTGTGTGGTGGCATCCGCTCCGGGGGGGACGGGGACTTCCTGAAACCGGACGGCTCTGTAGTGGGCGAGGGCCGCCGGGTCGTCCTCGAGTGGTGGTGGGAGCGAGGAGGATGATGCTGTGGCTCCGTCCCTGTGCGAAGAAGTTCCGAGGACGGTTGTTGCAGGAGCGGTGTTGTGGCCGGGATTGCCGACGTTGTCGAGATGTCCGTTTTTGTCCGCCGTGCCGTTATTGGTGTCGGCGACACGGACGTTCTGCTCATCGCGAGCTGGATCAGCCATGACAGGTAGTTGAATTTTGAGCTTTGGTCTTTTGAGTTGTTTGTAAGACGGGGATAGGTTCCCACAGACGGCGCCACTGATCTGACCTGATCAGAAATGGACTGTCACGGCTGGCTCCGAGCTGAAAGCTTTTTGAACGAGGTGGGGGGGGGGGGGGGGTTACCTGCAAGACACTTCGATGCTGAAGTAAGTAGAAGCACGAGCAGGTAATAGCAAGTGTATGGGTAGAATGATGAATACCTGACCCTCTGGAAACAGAGGGTATTTATAGCCCCCAGCGCTGGGCCAATGTTCCTTCCTTGGGCCGGGCAGGTTTGGCCCAATGGAGGAATTGCCAGGTTCTACGTGCATATTGGGGACCCGCACGTGGTCCCCTTCCTGGATGTTCTGCGTGAAGTGCGGGCGGACGAAGACGCGGTCTTTTCGGGATTTCGTTGGGAGTGCAGTGGACTGAGTCTGCCCTAGTTGGGGTGCTCGAGGTGATGTCGAGCTGGAGATGTAGAGGTCGAGCAAGTGACCTCAGGGAGCACGTCGGGCACGACTGTGACCCTTTGGTCGGCGTGGTCCTCAGCAAGTCCATTTGGATTGGGCCTTAGCAATGCTTTTGGGCCTGTCGGGCCCAGTCCAGAACAATTATTATTATTATTATTATTATTATTATTATTATTATTATTATTATTATTATTATTATTATTATTATGTTTTATTAATGGAATATTCAAATTTGCTTACATGTAGGATATTGGGAGAGTTCTAAAAAGGTTTGGGAGCAACATTATATTTTTCAATGGTTTAAAAGACCCTTGGAGTGGTGGAGGGTATATAACATTTTCATCTCTTTTTTATAGTATTGGTATAATTTCACTAAATTTGTAGGAGATATTATGAAACTAGCTAATTTGATGAATGCAGGGTATTGAAGAATATATCAAAATCTTTAATTGCTATAGTTGCGAAAGAAGGTTAGTTTGAAAATGAATTAATAGTGTATTTTTATTTATTTATTTATTTATTTATTTTTATATTTCAGTTTGGTGTAATTTTATGTGTTTTGAATTACAGGAGCTCATCATGTAGACTTGAGGTTTTCAACTAAGGAAGATCCAGAATGGTTAAAGGATGTAAGAAAGCAAGAAGTAAAAATCATTGCAACTTGGATATCACAATATTATCAAGACCTATTATACTGATGATGAACTAATTGAACATAACACGTTATCTAGATTAAATTTACTAATCTAAGTAGTCACTCATAAAAATATAGTTTTGTTTTGGATAATGATGTGAAATTTTGTTTATGGTATTACTGGTTAATTATAAGAGATATGTTATGAACACTCTAACACTTATTTTTTTATTCAATAAAACATGCGTGAGTTCTAATATTTTATATGGGACCCAAAATCACATGTATTTTACTCAATAATAGAATTTAGGGTGTAAAACAGGTATGTCCATTTTGTTTGGATTTTGTCTAAAAAAATGAGGCATGACAAGGCATATATTATTGAAGAACCAAGTCTAAAATTTTTATCCGATCCATATAAAAAATAAGGGCAGTGCATACAGGTACGCGGATACTTTATATTTTAAACTTAAAAATGTAAAAGTTTAAGTTAATTTCTGCGTTCGTAAAAAATAGAATGGAGCGGGACATACAAATTAGAGGTTATAGGGCTAAACCTTTGGTCTGATTCACAAAAAAAATGAAAAAAAACAGATATGTACGATGTGTTTGATCTATTTTTTCATCCTAAAGAGAACGGGTATTTGAGAGTGTTAAAAAAATGTTTTTTTTCTACAATTAGTAATTATATTATGTTACAAAAATATATTGAAAATAGGCAGAATCATCTTAAGTTTTTTTAAGATCATATGTAAGTTAATTAGTTAGGTCAATCATGATTCAGTCGTGACAAAATATGTATGAGTCCTATTTAATTATAGTTTAAATATGATAAATATTATGGTGAAGGTTTAGGTCCTGAGAGTATGTTCTTCTTAAGAGTCCAAGTTCGAATTCCGCTAGATACAAATTATTTATTAAAAAACATGATAAATGTTTCATGAAGTCCTATTTAGATACAATTTAACCTTAAATTTTTTTAAAACCTTGTACGATATTTTGTCTTGCACGTCTTTAAAGAGGTGACTGGAAATAAATTTAAATACGTTTTTAATATCATATTATGTTTTTGCTACATAATATAGTTATCTATCTTTTATATATAAGTTTAAATATGTTCATGCCTTAAATGTGCCACATGCTACAAATGTCTTTTTGTAGGTTATATCATAATGATCTTTGGAAATTGAAATACTTAAGTTTTTCCTTAGGTGATCTAGGACATAGATAATGCTTACTATATTTCTTTCAGTAAGTCACCACACAGTCTCTTAAAAGTCAGTTTTCCAGTTTCTTGAGATGTTACCTTTAATTCTTCGTCATTTGTACTTCCATAATGTTAAGTACGTGGTTTTATGATTGACAACAATTTTATTAAAATACGTTTCATAGCAAGATATTGTGACAGATGTCTTCATATGTTGGCCAGACATCACTAAAGACAAATATTGTGACAGATGTCGTAACATGTTATACCAGAACATCAGTACAATTCTAGGTTTTACTTCTTAGATGATTTGATTTTAAAATATGAGATTATGTTTGGTTTTAGTTCTCATATTATTGCAACTAAGGAGGGATATTTTACTAACATTGATTCTATAGCATAATTGCTTTTGTTTCATAAAAAGGATATTGGAGACTTTTTAGGAAACTTTAAATATTTTGTTCCTGTTTTTGTGGAAAAGATTTTGCAGAAGATTTGCAGCTGGAATATTAGATTTGTGTGAAGAGTCCAAGCCCATTCTATCAAGAGTACTTTTATAAGGACTTTCTAAACCTAAAAACACTTGGAGAATTTGTGTGCATGAGATAAGGATTTAGGATTTTTAGTTTATTCTTTGTTCATTGTGATTCACTCTCTTATCACTTTGATATTAGAGTTGGACTGAGTTTTAGTTGTTATTTGTCAATCATTCACAAGCTTTTAAGCAAGAGTAAATTGTAGGTCAAGTTACCTTTGTTCATCAGTCATAAGCTTTTAAGCAGAATTGATTGCTTGTCTTTGAAGAGTGTTCTTTTACTTTTGTTTATCATTGTTAGTTTGTTATTGGTTTATGATTGAAGGAAAGTGAGAGGGGTCTCATTCTAGGAGTGTCCTAGGTAGAAATTTCATGGGTAGTGATTAGATGAGAATTTTGTAAACCAGGGGTTGTTAAAAGCTTCAAACTAATAGTATTATAGTGGATTTCCTTCCTGGCTTTGATGCCCCCAGAGTAGGTGGCGTTGCACCGAACTGGGTTAACAATTGATTTGTGTTCTTTTCTTTCTGCAACTTATTTTACTTGTATAATTGTTATTCGTTATTTTGACTTATCTGATATCAGTGTCGTAACATTTGGTTCGACATCTGGTATCTGTGTGCTAGAATTTCAATTGACATCGGAGTAGGCACCCTGTTCTATTTTGGGTGAGCTTCAGGTGTGATACGGTGGCAGAATCGACTGTTATATTGATTTTACGTTTTCAAATGTTGCGGTAAGCAAGAGTCGCCACCGACTTTTATTTTATCCAAATTAAGGAAAGGGTTAAAAGAACAAAAAAAGACCTTTTCGGGAATTTTCTGAGTAAGGGGGATAAATTATGGAAAGGGAAGGTGTTAACACCATTTCCATCCGTAGTTTTCTACGAGATCTTAGATGCTTAGCTCATTTTTTTGAAATACCTTGTGCTTTTGTGTGTTTTTGAAAAGTAGTTTGGAAATGCCTTAGTGCGGAGATTCGCTTTATGATAACTTTTATATCAGTCCTCAAGAGTGTTGATAAATTTTTTTTGAAAGCGTTTTTGAAATGTATTGTGTAAGTGCAAAAGTTTGTTTTTGAGCAAGTATTTAACAACTATCTACTTATACTCGAAAAGGTTCGTTGTTTTCCTCCTATCCTTTAGACAGTGTTATCCTACTATTAGTGAGTAGGTAACCCTATCGTTGGATGTTTGAGGGACATTCGAAGGGACGTACAATCATAAAGGCAACAAGTAGAGATGCTTTAGCAATTTTGTTTAAGGGACTAGATCATTTACTGAAAGGAAACCGTGAAGGATCATCGAGGGACTATGATCTTTTTTTAGGGTCTTTGCTAAAGCGTCCCTACTTTCGAGGGACATGACTGTTTTATTTACAAAGGCAACCAAAGTGGGAGTACCCTATAGGTGTATATGTGTAAATGTGTTGTATTCAGTTATTTTTGTGTTTTTTGTTACGTTTGCTAGCGTTTGGTTTTTATTCTTGCCATACAATCCTATTAGTCTAGCAGTTAATATGCACAGGAATTTAAAGTGCAGGAATTTAAATCTACGCTATTACAATGCTTTGGGGAGGGGGTATTTATATGTCCAAGAAAGAGGGGGATAAAGCAGAAAATAAAATTTTAATTATTCTATTACAGCCCATGAGCAGTTACAATAATATGAAAGGTGCGAAAATAAATAAATGTGTGCGAATTGAATATAACATCTAAGAATCCTAAGGAAAAGAAAATCTTTTGGTTATTTTTGTTTATGAAAGAAAACAAAGCCTAAGTCTACTTAATTTTAACTTAAAGAAAATGTTAAAATAATTAATTAATTAATGTAATTAACTTAATTAAAAAAAATACTAACCTAATGTATTTTTGGGATTTTATTTAATTGTTAATTTAAAAGGGAAACTATTAAAAGAAATAAGTGGAAAAAAATGCAAGAGGAAAGGTCTTTCGATATAAGGAAGAAAATGGCCTTCGATCCAAACGAAAGGGCGACCTTCGATCCAATGAAGGGTGATTGTTTTTCGATCCAGGGGGAAAGCTGCTTTTCGATCCATATCTGCAAGACAAGCATTAGAAAGAATAAAGATGCAGCACCTGGGTGTCGAACCCAGGTCCTTCGATCCTGTGCGCGTTGGTCTGCTCAGGCTTGATCTGCAGTACAAGCGTTAGGAAAAAAACAAATAAAAACATGGGTGTCGAACCCAGATCCTTAGTCCTAAATACAAATCAAACTATAAGTATTAATATGTCATGCAAAAAATCACAATTAGTTTAATATCAGAGGTTTGTTACCAATGGGATGCTTTGTTTTTGATGGAGATGGCTTGCAAAGTGTTGCTTTGATTTTGGTAGCTTTGGTGTATTTCTTGCAGCCTTCGTGTAGCTCGTATTGGGGCAATGTTTGTGTACCTGGAGGCAAGGTTTTTGACTGGCTGATGGTGTGAGCGTGGAAAGAGTGTTTCTTTCTTTTCTATGGTTTTTTTTTGCCACTGACAATGTATCCTTAGGGTTGTATTTGTAGGGATGTAATATGCATGGAAATGGCAAGGGACAACCATTAACTAGGCTTTGACGGCAAAATCAGACACATTAAATTATTGCCATTTTTGAGGGATTCCTACTCTTTTAGGTATTGGGATGAACCTGGACATGTTTGAATCTTTCGAAATCCCTCAAGCCTTGCTCTTCAATTGACCTTGAGTTGCCTCCTTCGAATGCCTCAAAGCCTCATCATGATGGCCTTTTCAATTGAGTCCCTATTTGCCTTATTCTTCGATTGGCTCTGACACTACCCAACTAGACCAATTGAAAGACTTCATTCTGGCCATTCGAAACATCTCTTGTTACCTCCTTCGAATGCAATTGTGCAGGAAGCTTAGGCTTGACAACATGTTGGCCTTTGGGCCAGCAAGCAACTTGGACTAAGACAAACTTATTTTTAATAATTATGTGTCTCTTTCGAATGGAACACTTGTACATCATTCGAATGGCCCTTTTGTGTGTCTTTCGAATAGCCCACATGTATGCCTTGTGCATTCTTCGAATGGGCCACCAGCATTTCATAATGCAGCAATCCTGTGCTTTATGAAACGAAGGTAGGCATGAAGAGGAAACTTTTTCCTTGTGCGCTGAAGGCAAGCATAGAGGGAGTATTTGCCTAGTGGATCGAGGGAAAATCCAAGGAAGCTTCTGCCTTGTGAATCGAATGTTAGTTGAAAATGAGCATTTTGTCTTGTGAATCAAAGACCAGTGAAAGGAAGGCACTGCTGGAATGATACTTGTGGACCAAAGCTTGCTCAAAGGATCTTTAGATGTCCAATCGAAGCTTGCCTGCAGGGGACTACTACTTTGTGAATCGAACAGGCATATAGGTAGTTCTTGCCTTATGAAACGAAGGCAAGCCTGAAGCAGCCAATGCACAGTCGAAGCCTTGTGATTTGAACTTGATCGAAGGATGGCCCGACACCCAATCGAAGCTTCTGAATCAGGCTTGCGTCGAAGGAAGTTCAGCGCCCAATCGAAGCTTGCTCAGATGCCAATCGAAATACCCAGTTCCAATGCCAATAGAAGATACCTTATTTCAATGCCAATCAAAGATACCTTGTTTAAATGCTAATCGAAGATACCTTTTTTATCTTCAAAATTCTTATTTTCTTTAAGAAAGTGTTTGTAATCACCCATGTAATAGAAAATCTTGGAAAATATGAGAGGGGAAATTTTGGGGTATAACACCAGGGAATATAGTTTCTGGTACCATATAAAAGGAATGAGGATTAAATAACAGACCACCATTCTTAGATGGCACCAACTATGACTATTGGAAGGCTCGTATGGTGACTTTTCTAAAATCTTTGGATAGAAAATCTTGGAAAGTTGTTATAAAATGTTAGGATCATCCTGTTGTGAAGGACATGGATGAGAAGGAGACTTTGAAACCAGAAGAGGATTGGTCTAAAGATGAAGATGAACCTGCTATTGGAAATTCTAAAGCTTTGAATGCCTTATTCAATGGAGTTGACAAAAACCTATTTAGGTTAATAATAACATGTACTGTGGCCAAAGATGCTTAGGAAATTCTCAGAACTACTCTTGAAGGCACGTCTAAAGTGAAGATGTCTAGACTTCAGCTTCTCACTTCCAAATTTTAGAATTTGAAGATTGAAAGATTATGAGAGCATTCATTATCTTCACATGAATATTCTTGAAATATAAAACTCATCTAGTGCCTTGGGGGAAAGATGTCATAAGAAAAGCTGGTTAGAAAAATTCTCAGGTCTCTACCTAAGAGATTTGACATGAAGGTGACAGCCATAGAAGAAGCCCATGACATCAGCAGCATGAGAGTGGATGGACTTGTTGGGTCACTTTAAACATTTGAATTAGCTATTAGTAACAATTCTGAAAAAGAAAAATAAGAGTGTAGCTTTTGTTTCAAACATTGAAGATGAAGAGAGTCAATATGATCTGGATACTTAGGAAGGAATGTCAAATTCCATTGTATTACTTGGGAGGCAATTTAGCAAAGTGCTAAAGAGATTGGAAAGAAGGGCAAGACCTAATGCCAAGAACATCTCATCTGACATCAACAAGTACTATGATTTTAAGAGAAAAACCATAACTGAAGAGTTTTCCAATCAAGATAGAGGTATTCAATGTTTTGAATGTGAAGGTTTTGGACACATTAGAGTAGAATGTTCTACATATCTCAATAAATAACACAAGGGGATGTCTATTTCTTACTCAGATAATGATACCTCTAAAAGTGAACCTGAGGGTTAGTCTGCTAAACTTGTAATTGCCTTAACTGAAAGATGGGACTCTGATGAAAACATCTATGTTAAAGAATTATCTTATGATGAATTGGATGCTGCTTACAAAGAATTGTGATTTCATATTCATCTAATTCATGCTTGTGCTTATTTGGTTAATTTTTTAACAATTGTTGTTGAATTTATTCGATTTTAATGCGATTATTTGGGTGATTTGTTGCATTGATACCATGATGCCCGGATTCGTAAGTAAGTCTATGAGCTTGTTTTTATTGTTGGTTAGAACAGGATTGAACTTGCTTTGGTCTATGTTTGGCATGTATGTGAAGTTTGATTGATTTTAAACTGACTTTTTACGTGAAGCATGTGTTACAACAATGATGTCTGGATATTTCATATGCGTGTACATTATGATTCAATTATCATGTGATGCATACTTGATTGTATTTGAGCATTCATTGTACATCTATGATGAATTTTGTTGGTTTCGACTTGAATTTTTGAGCCATTTCATGTATGGATGCGGTGTTTCCCGATTTTCTACTTCCATGTTATGATACTTGTTCGGATGTTATTTCTTTGAATTTCGATATTATTTTGAGTTACGGTATGGTTTCTTAGCTTTTGTTTATGTTTTATTGTTATCACTAACTCTTCTCGTGGAGTTGTGAAAGCTTCCAAAAGGCGATTTCTCGCACCATGCGATGTGTGGATTATTTGTTCTTGTATAGTTTTGTATGTTGTGCAGGAAGGGCATGATATTGGATATGCGTGTGATTACTTTCACATGATGCTTTCATGCTTATTATCATTGTGTCTGATTTCTGACTATGTGCTTTATTGGTGAAGCTTGCACGAAGTTTTTTGGATTTCTTTGCTTTGCTTACTGTCATACTCCAAAATTTCCCGCCCTTTATCACTACAGTCGAAATTAATTTCAAACTTGGATTTTTATAAAATTCTTTTGATTTACATTAGTATTATGGGGTTCTATAAATATTTTTTCTCAAGTCCAGTTAAAAATATAATAATTTATTTCAAATTATTTGTATTTTTAAAATAGAAAATATTTGCACACGTTTCATATACTTTCAATTGAGTTTATTTACAAATGAGTAACATATCATAATTGGTAAAGAATGAGGTTGCGGGTTGGAATCTTGTTGTGTGTTCCATTTTTAACATTTTCTATTTCTTTTTATTACTAATTTTCTTTCCTTTTTTGGAAATCGGGCTTGGGCTTTTCATACATTTTGGATAAGTTACTCCCTAAGTTTTTTTAGCCTAATTCAAGTCTATAAATATGACTCTTATTTGTCCTAATCTTTCATCCACAAATTACACAATTTTACAATCTCGGTAGATGATTTTTCAGAAAACCTCAGCAGAAGGTAGTTCTCAATTAAATTTCGGCAGTAGATTCCTTAGAAATCTCGTCATTAGATTTCCTGTTAAAAAGCCTCATATCAAGCATGACGTACACATAACCATATCAAAATCTCAAGGTCATCCACAACATTTGGTGCATCTAACATACGAAAACACCAAAGAAGATTTGATAAAGGATCAAAGTTTATTCTGGTTAGAAAAACGTCGAAAGAGGACCACGCCTAGGTCCACGTCCATACCTATGCCTACATTTATGATACAGACATCAATATTTTTCCGACAGTTTTCACCAAATTCAATTTAACTTGGAGATACAATAATTGGCAACAAACAATATTGGGAAGTTGGTGACTACAAGAACCCAAAAGTTTAACGAAGGGGAATTATCAAAAACACTTTCAAAATACTTGGGGCATACACACTAAATGCATATACACTCTGGGTTCCATACTGATCTAAGACATCATGCACATACATCATACATGGCATTTCTCAAAACATGTTATGGGCAGAACCAATATCTTTGGGATCTCCATTAGATTATTACTTTGGTTGAAAATAGACAACTGGCAAAAATCTGATCTCATCTCTGATTTAGTTATCTAAGATCTGATCATCAAAAAGATTTACTTTGCAATATAACTCATTGTGTTAGGCTCTATGCAGCAATGTGTTTCCTCCACTGTGATCTAGCTCATTGTGCCAGGCTTCATGCAGCAATGTGTGAAATCTACAATTTAACTCATTGCATCAGTCTCCATGCAGCAATGTGTTTCCTTCTTTGTGATATAGATTATTGTGACAGGCTCCATGCAGCAATGTGCGAAATTTGCAATATAACTCATTGCATCAGTCTCCATGCAGCAATGTGTTTTCTCCTCTGCGATATAGCTCCTTGCGTCAGTCTCCGTGAAGCAATGTGGGAAATCTATAATATAGCTCATTGCGTCAGGCTCCATGCAGCAATGTGCGAAATCTGAAATATAACTCATCACCTCAGTCTCCATGCAGTGATGTAGTTATCAAGCTTTTTTCAATTATCTATCCCCTAGGCTGTGATAGATATGAGAATAAATCCGCGTAATCATTGCATCATTCTCCATGCAGCAATGTATTATCAAATAGTGTTTTATTTATCCCCTAGGTTATGATAAATACACAGTTTCCTCCTCTGCAAAATAACTCATCGCCTCAGTCTCCATGCATCGATGTAGTTATCAAGCTTTTTTCAATTATCTATCCTCTAGGTTGCAATAGTTATGCGAATAAATCCGCGTAATCCATTGCATCAGTCTCGATGATGCAATGTATTATCAAATGGTGTTTTATTTATCCCCTATAATGTGATAAATACATAGTTTCCTCCTCATCTATATAGCTTATTGCATCAGGATCCATGCAACAATGTATGAAATCTACAATATAACTCATTGCTTCAGTCTCCATGCAGCGATGTAGGTATCAAGCTTTTTTCAATTATCTATCCCCAAGGTTGCGATAGATATGCGAATAAATCTGTGTAATCCATTGCATCAGTCTTCATGCAGCAATGTATTATCAAATAATGTTTTATTTATCCCCTAGGTTATGATAAATACATAGTTTCCTCCCCTGTGATATAACCCATTGCGTCAGTCTCCATGCAGTGATGTGAGAAATCTGCAAAATAACTCATTGTGTCAGTCTCCATGCAGCGATGTTGTTATCAAGCTTTTTGAATCATCTACCCCCTAGGTTGTAGAAGATGTGTGAATTGTCGGTTCATATTATTCATTCTCTAGGTTGCAATGAATACATGAAATAATCCTCGGATTATTTGCTCTCTCATTTGTAGTAAACATGACGAAGTCGGCAATATAACTCATTGCGTCGGGCTCCATGCAACAATGTAGTTATCGAGCTTTTCAAATACCTATCCCCTAAGTTGCAGTAGATATGCGAATAAATTTGCATAATCCATTGCATCAGTCTCCAGACAGCAATGTGTTATCAGAATTTTTTTTATTTATCCCCTATGTTGCGATGAATAGACAAAATCAAATCAAATCAAAACTTATTATATTAGTTCAAGCATTAGTAAGTCAGCTTTTTCAAAACTTGTATTTTTGTAAATATGCAAAAGAATCTACAATCTCTTAGATACTGACGAGTTATCTGCGACATCGTGTTTAAGTTCTAATCAAAACATCGGTTCAAACGCTGGTAAGATAATGCATCATCATATATGCCTGCTCTTCATACCCATGAGAAAACTGTACATAGTATCCTTATAATCTTTTAACTTATGTTGTTTACCTTCTAGGTCATGGTAAATATGCAAAAATTACTATCTCTTTTTCTAAGTATTGACGAGTTATCTGCATCGTGATATCTAGGTCAAACTTACTCTTCAATCATATCTCTCTATTTCAAACTCTGGTAGGATGATACATCATCATCTTTGTCTATTTCTTTATTTAAACCATAGTATGTTGATACATCATCATCTTTGCCTATTTCTCGGTGCTCTTGGATATGCTATATCAGTGTATTCTTACTTAATAACCATTGGTCAAATTTTAGGGTCTTCTGTTATTTAATAACCCTCTGATTCAAACGTACGAGACCTGCGTATTCTCGCACCATTAAATCGAAGAGTGATTAGCTAGGGGCAATTGTCATACCCCAAATTTTCCCGCCCTTTATCACTACGGTCGAAATTAATTTCAAACTTGGATTTTTATAAAATTATTTTGATTTAAATTAGTATTTTGGGGTTCTATAAATATTCGTTCTCAAGTCCAATTAAAAATATAATAATTTATTTCAAATTATTTGTATTTTAAAAATAGCAAATATTTGCACACCTTTCATATACTTTCAATTGAGTTTATTTAAAAATGAGTAACATAGCACAATTGGTAAAGAATGAGGCTTGCAACTATGAGGTTATGGATTCGAATCTTGTTGTGTGTTACATTTTTAATATTTCTTTCTATTTTTTGTTACTAATTATCTTTCCTTTTTTAGAAATCGGGCTTTAACTTTTCATACATTTTGGATAACTTACTCCCTAAGTTTTTTTTAACCTTATTCAAGTCTATAAATATGACTCTTATTTATCCTAATCTTTCATCCACAAATTACACAATTTTACAATCTCTCACAATGTCACTCATTCACATTTTTTATTTTTGATTTTGTTTCAAAGTTTTCTCGGCGAATAATATTATTGGTGTTATTCTTTTGGCCGATGATTTCATATGAGGCCCCTCACCCTTTCTCTCTTTTGTTTTCAATTTCATTTTTATTAATTTTAATTTTTTTATTATTACCGTAGGATGTATTATCTGATGGCATATAATTTTTTTAGATTATATTTTTGTATGCTAACTTTTATTCAATCTTCATATGCACTGCTTTTTCTACACAAGTCTCCAAAGGCCAATTGTTCACACATAAACCTTACCTACATGTAATATTTGCGTACAGTTGTGCATGTTCTAACAATTTTTCTCAAAGTCTCTCATACAATTTTCAGTCATCCATATTCATTGTATTCTCACATATTCTCACATACAAATCCTCACAAAACCAAATCCTTAAACTCTCATAAACAAATTCTACCAAACAATTACCATTATAACATTTGACAAAAGTCACTGTCAAAACTGCAATCTCACAAACAAATTTTCAAATCCTCTCTTTTACATTTGAGTCTAGAAAAAAAAACTTGTTCAATAGTAAAAAAATTCTTTTGCTTATTTTGGTTAAGTGTTGTTTAATTTTTTCAAAGTCAAACTTCACTAATATTTCATGAAGCTATACGATAAACTTTTTGCAGGAAAGAAAAAATCAGAAGAACAATAAACAACGAAACATTTTATTTTCAGAGAAAGAGAAAGAGTCCAAATTTATGGAAATTAATCCTTTCCATTTTGAAAAGTTCAAAATCCTATTTACTATCCTTTTATATCATAATTTATTTTTTATCATAATTTACCTTTTTTAGAAAACAAGAACGTGATATCTTTAAATTTTCTCTATTTCTTTAGTTTCTATTTTTTTTTCTCTCTTATTACTTATATTGTTATTTATTAGTTATAATATTTAGGGTTTGCATATATAATATGGGCTTTGGACCTTCATTCCTCTCAGCATCCTATATCCTCATTTGCACCCTTACTTATTTAGTGTAAGATCAATTCATTTATTAATTTAGTTATTAGATTAATTATATTACACTAATTTAGGTTATTTATTCTAATTTTCTATTAAAATGCTAAAAATGATGTAATATATAAAAACACAAAAAATATACCTTTAGTTTTTTTAGATATATTAATTTAGTTTGTTCATAAATTAAACTTTTTTTAAATAATTAATTCAAAACATTCTATAAATAATAGGATGTCCATCTTTGAGTAATTAAATCGGTCGACACATCGTCTACCGGTTTATTATTCAAAATCAAAATATTAACACCAATGCAACTCACAAATTACTACATCAGCGAGCAACATGTGGTCAATATTTGGCCATGTGATGAGGAGAATATATCAGACTTCCTCCCGCTCTGCGCCTTATCTCATCATACTCTTTAATCAAATTGAAACTCAAAACAGGTAATCAACAACATCAAATCATTTTCTACTAACATAATAAAAATCCAAGATCATTTTCTAAAAAGGATTAAGGAGAATTATTTTCAAATTAACTGCGAACTACATCTGCGCTCACACAATTTTCAACCCATACAAGGTCAAGGTTAATTCGAAGGAAATTCTACGTAATCTTATAAAAAACACCAACCAAACAGCGAACTACGAAACGGGGCTCTGGTTCCTCCTAAGAGGATACGTAGTCATACGATTAAAATCATGGGGAGTTCCCCTAATTAAAATTAAACCCCTTTTTCCCCTAATTAAAATTAAACACCTTTTTTCTCTAATAAAAATTAAAACCCTATTTCCTAAAATTGTGCTTCTAACCCTAGTATCCTTGTGAACAAGGTAGATGAGGAGTGCCTAACACCTTCCCTTCGTCTAAAACCGAGTCAAAAAAGCCTAGAATCTCTAACTTTTTAGGGTTATCCTTTATATTCCCTTCCTTAGGATAAAAATTAAGGGTGACGACCCTTATTTTAAAACCTGTTACAATAACTGGCGAGTCTGTTGGGGACTCAATCCTAGGTTTAGAAGTCTTGTCTTTTGGTTTTAGGGTTTTTCTTATTTTTTTGGGTTTTTTTATATTTGTTTATTTAACTATTTATTTATTCATTTATTTATCTATTGTTATTTTTATCATATTTTTATATCTGTGGTGGGATTTAAATTTTGCAAAAAATATTTTTGAAAACTCTTAGAAAGAAGGTTCATCTATTAGCCAAGAGGACACATCATCCCCATGAGTTAATGTGATGACTTCACCTAGAGTCGGTGGAATTCCATGAAAGAAATACGTCTCAAGAGACATGCTCTTGGGAAGTAGGACTTTGGAATGACACCTATGACTCTTTGTACAACCTTCAAACCAAAATCTTATGATGAGACTTTTCATGACCTAGAGACGAAAGTTTCAGTCTGTGAAGAGGTTGCACTTAAGGGAGGCCCTTGTACCATTCCCTCTAGTATTATTCGTGATACCTTTAAGGAGCCCACCTTATGATGAGGGTAGGATATTCTTAGGCCAATACTAAGAATATACGAACTAAGGATGCCTCTCACAAATCCCACTACAATCCCTAAACCTACAAGGGTTGTCTTTTCTTCCACTACTATCTTTAGCCCGTAGAGCTTCAGTATATGTCATAATCCCTAGCTTGTAGGGATTTCTCGTCGTCTTTCATTAGGCCATAATCCTAAAGAAATTCCTGCCTGTCTCAATCTCTAAGACAATGTAGGATATCATCATATCCATGTCTATCGTTATCTAAGTCCTTAAGGAGTTCCTACCCGTCTCAATCTCTCAGTCAGTGTAGGACATCATCATTTCCATATCTACTATTAAACCTGTATAGGGTATCCCTACGTCTACCCTCATACTACGTCTGTGACGAATTGCATATCCATGAAACTTTTTATTGCATACCCAAAATCCAAAAAAGTAACTTTGCATACCCATGCATTTTCGTACATTCATACATTTGCATATCATGCATTTCCACCTTCGTCCTTGGTCGTTATCAATCCGGCTAACAAATTTCCCGATGCTCAAGAATAAAGTCCAAGCATTTCAATAAAATCTTAGATTAGTGGAGGAAAGGTCAAATTTTGGAGATTCAAAGGAGTTTGGTCCTACAAATCTTATTGTGGAGAGAAGGAAGCCCTTCACTATACAAGCCTATGCAACGCCTTAGTTTCCACTTTCATTGGTGATTCCCCCATTGCCCTATCAACAAAATTGGTATGCCTGAAGAGAAGTCAAGGGTCATCCTCATGCTTTGACAAGTCCAAAAACTATGAAGCATCTCCTGAAGTCACGTGGATCGAAAAAGGAGTCCTTCCATAGGATCATTAGGCTTTATCAGTTACAAATTGTAATTTCCTTGTTGATAAGTTTCATTTGGTGTAAATTTGTATCTTTGGACCAGTAATACTAATAAAATAATCATGCACGTTTTTAAAATCAATTCATTAGTTTCATTTTTAATATTTCACAATTTTCCATAAATAATCAAAGAATTTCCATATTCACTCTTCTTTTCCATTTTCAAATTTTCTTCAACAATCTTTGTAGAAGAACGACGAAAACTAAATAATCAAATTTTGCTGACGTAAGCTTTTTAATAGTAAGGCTTAGCTGATGATGTAAGGCATTTTTTTCACTTCCTAAACAGGGGAGAAATAAGGAGCTAATCCGTAGTCAACCCCCTCGAGCCAGAAGTTAGAGTTTTGTTCTATTTTTCTAAAAAAAAACCTTAAACTTAACCAAGGGTAGGGTAGTCTTTCAATTAATTCAATAACGCATTCTATTCTCAAGAGAAGTGATTTATCTAAACAAAATGTTCAAGCATATCTCTATCCTTGATACATCATTAAGGAAATGATCTAAGCAAGGGTTCAAAACGCATCCTTTTCCCCACATTCATCATCCAAGATTGAGGAATCAACAAAGAAAAAATCCAAAAGAGGTATTTAAGTATCTTCAATCGTGTCGAGATGAAGATTTTAACCTTCGTATCTACGGATAGAAGACACTTAAATATAGGCAATTGTTATACCTCAATTTTCCCCCCTATGATCCTCTATCATCTCATATCATCAAAATGCACCAAGATCAAACAATAGGGTTGGTTCTCTCTTCTACTGTCTCTTATCTTTAAGTTTGTTTATGAGGGATCACCAATCACCTTGGATCGTGTATCTTGTATATATGTGTTTTATATTTTGCTGACTTCTAACCAAAAATCTAAAAGTATGTCTTGTTTATTTTGTTTCTTTTAGAAGACATGGTTTCCAATCGAGAAAATCAGGTGATGGTTCTCCGATTAGGGTTGTGGGTTTTTCAGGCCAAGGACTTGTTCTCAAATTCCTATTTATAATATTTATGATCTATAATCTTAGGTCACGCTATCCTCAAGCTTCAGCCAGCATGGTTAAGGAGAGTTCGGTTGCTTAATTCACAATATTCTTCGAGATAAGTTCATGTGTTTATTTCCATGCCTTCTTCGACGAGTAATATCAAGTTCTGACAAGTCTGAACATGGTTTAACCATAATTTCATTAATATCAAGTTCATGTGTGATTAAGAATGCCTTGGGTTATGGAAAAAGATCAAGTTTGCAAGTTGATTCAAGGCACTTTGACTAGAAAGGAATTTTTCAAGTTGTCATACCCCATTTTTGCCCTTCATCCAGCCACGAAGCCTAAACCCTTCTTATCTTTTTATTTAGGGAGATCCAACACTCTGAACCAACCTTCAGGATGACCAGATTCTACAACTGCCTAAGCTTGGCGGTAAGATGCCATAGAGACTTCCTGCTTTTTAATCTCTTGATGAGGAGTTCTGACAACTTGCACAGTCTCAAATGCTTGAAATGGAGTTTCATGTACCTTGCCCTCAATTTCAACATACTGGAAGGAACTCAACTTATGATGCAAATTAGAAGTTACAATGCTGGCCCCATGAATCCACGGGAGCCCTAGCAAGCAGAAATAAGAGGAATTGATATCCATGATAAAGAATGTTGCATTGAAGACCTGAGGACCTATCTTGGCGGGTAAATCAACTTCCCCAAATACAGTTCTCTTCGACCCGTCAAACGCCTTAACCACCAAATCACTAGGTCTCAACATGATCCCTTCGTAATCCAATTATATGATAGCGGTTTAGCAGAACATTGAGAGATGATCCCGTGTCAACAAGCACACGGGATAAGGTAGTCTTTAAAATCTCCATTGAGATGTGTAGCACCTTATTATGCTTCCTCCCCTAGGGAGGTAAATCAAAATCGGTGAAACCTAAGTCATTGCTCGTAGAGATTCTAGCCACGATTCCTTCAAATTGATTCACTGAATTTTCCTGAGGAACAAAAGAAGTCCCCAATAACTTCATTAATGCATTTCTATGAAATTCATAATCCCAAAGAAAATCAAGAATCAAAATCTTTGAAGGCGTCTAGCTCAAATGATAGATTATCTTATAATCGCTCTTCTTTATATATTTCATCAACTCTGCCACATCTTTGGCTATCTCGGCATCCACAGTCGGAACAGAAGGATTTTACCCCGGTTCTACTCCATTAACCATAATCTGCTTTCCTTTAACCTTAGCAAGGAATTTGTACTACTTTCAGGTTGAACGGGTAGAGAGAAAATCTGACCACTTCGAGTAATCCTGCTTTCACTGACAATGTCATGAACTTCAAAATTATCTTCCTCAGACTTACTTTCCTTAGGATTATCAATAACAAGATTCTCCCCCTAATATTAAAATTCACCATCGTAATTCCAGGGAACTTCCTTATCACTGACATATGGCACCGGACCAGGTAGAGTGATGGTCAGTGGCGACAGCTTGGATGGAATCAGAATTATGAAGGCACGTGAATTATCTTTGGTTTTACGGGGATACTAATCACGTCAACCTCATCTTCATCAACCTTAGGCTCAACAACAACACCTTAAAACTTAAGAGTTCCTCTCGTAATCAAACTTTGAACTGCATCTTTCAGACATTTATAGCCATCTGGCTGAATCAAATAATCTTCACAATCGATACCACAACCCAGAAATACACCTTTCTTCGACAACTAATCTTTCACAAATGATAGGGTGTAATCATCCGGTTTACATACATAACTAGATTCAAACCTTCATCTTCGACAATGGCTCTGATAGTGGCACCTCTATGAGGTGGCAAAGGTTGCTGAAGAATGTTTGGTGCCGACACTGGCCCAAAATTGATAGCCTATGAATCCAATAAGTCTTGAACTTTATTCTTATAAGCATATAAATTTTCAATGGTATGCCCCTGCGCTCCAGAGTGGAACTCGCAACGGGAATTAGCATCAAAGTTTGATGGAAACTTTTCAGGATTAATATGTAGTGTATGCTTCTCAACCAACTTTAGCTCGAGTAACTGAGGTAGCAGCTCAGCATAAGACATATGAAGTTGTTGGTTAGGATTTTTTAAATAGATTAAAATCCAACCAAAAGCCAAAAAGGTGCTTTGAGAACTTAGAATTATGAGAAGTCGACCACAGAAGCAGTCGACCGGGAGATATTTTATATGTAGTTAATTGGGCTTGTGGACGCAGTCGACTAGAAAGAGGCCTCATGAGGAATGGATTGGGGCCAGGAACGTTAAAAATCCCAAAGAGTGCATAACTAGCAAAGTAAAGTGTTGTGAATGAAGAACATGGGTTTGATAGTAGGAATGGAGAATGTGAGATCGTGGAGAGAAGTTACCAGAGACACGTGGCGTACAAGGAAGAGAATCGCTCCAGAAAGTAGTTAGTTTTAAAGTATTATAAATAAATCACTTAGTGCATAGTGTAAAAGGTTCTAACTTTCACATTCCTATACGCTAGTCACTCAGAGTATCCAAGCGAACGAGTGAAATGAGTCAAGCTAGGGAAATGTACGTTTGAATCAACCTATTTTCAACTGTTTTGATGTTATGTCTTTTATATTTACAGTTTAAAACGTCTAATGTTTTACTTTAAAAGTCTTGCTTTATTTCTTATAAACTCGTTTGGCACTAGTCGAACGAATTTTTTTGAACATACTTTGTGAAAACACTCGAAAACTGAAGCACGATACTGAGATTCCTTAGTCGATCTCGTTAGTAAACTTTTTGTTAAGAGACCAGCATTGTTTATCAAAATCAGAGGTAAACAAACTGGCACACCCGGTGGGACCGTGCTAATAATTTTGTATTTGTGTTTGATTTTGCAAAGTTTCTTGTAGTTTAGTTGGTGTGTGTATGAATTTATGAAGTGGTAAATGTTATACCCCAATTTTTTCCCCTAAGATCATTTATCATCTCATATCATCACAATGCACCAATGTCAAACAATAAGGTTAGTTCTCTCTTCTATTGTCTCTTATCTTTAAGTTTGTCTATGAGGGATCACCAATTACCTTGGATCGTGTATCTTGTATATATGTGTTTTATTTTTGCTGAGTTCTAACCAAAATTCCAAAAATATGTCTTGTTTATTTTGTTTCTTTTAGAAGACATGGTTTCCGGTCGAGAAAATCAAGTGATGGTTCTCCGATTAGGGTTGTGGGTTTTTCAGGCCAAGGACTTGTTCTCAAAGGCCTATTTTTTCATATTTATGATCTATAATATTAGGTCACGCTATCCTCAAGCTTCAGTCAGCATGGTTAAGGAGAGTTTGGTTTCTTAATTCGCAAGACTCTTCGAAATAGGTTCATGTGTTTATTTTAATGCCTTCTTTGACGAATAATCTCAAGTTCTGACAAGTGTGAACATGGTTTAATCAGAATTATCAATCTCCAGTTCATGTGTGATTAAGAATGCCTTGAGTTGTGGAAAAAGATCAAGTTAGCAAGTTGATTCAAGACACTTTGACCAAAAAGGCATTTTTCAAGTTGTCATACCCCATTTTTTGCCCCTTAACATTTTTCAACTGGTGCATATTTTATCGTTAATTTGAAAAGTCGATCATTTCGCATACTTTTTTTTTGTTTTTATTTATCATTTTAATTTCTATTTCAAAAAAACTAAAAGAATTAAAATAGTTTGTCATTTGCATTTTCTATCATATTTATAATGAAATTATTTTAGTTCAAAAATCTATCTTGGATTTTAATTTTAATTCAATTTAAAATATATTTTTTAAGTTGAATTATTATAGAAAACTAAAATAGATTTTAAAGTCCAGTTTAATTTTTATTTTTACCAACAATTTTCCCTTTTTTGTTATTGCTTTTTTATTTAATTAATAATTGATTTAAAATTGAATTTTTATTTCTAATTATTAATTAGATTTATTTCAATTAATTTTGCATATTTCATTAATAATTGATTTTGTTTTTTTATTAAGTTGGCAAATTCAATTTAAACTTACATATTTGATTTGAATTTACAATTTTTGATTACAATCTCAATTATTAAATGAATTATCTTTTTGTTTCAATAGTTGATTTTATTTTATTTTGATTTCAATTCAAGTTTAAAATATCCTTTTTTAATTTGAATTATTAATAAAATTATTTTAAATCTTTTCATTTAGTTCAAAATTTTATTTCTTATTTGTATATTATTAACCGATTGATTTTTTTGTAGTATTTCCATTATTATTATTATTTGTTAATTGTTGCTAGCAATTTTTTATCATTTGTCTTCTTCTTATTTTTTTATTTTTATCTATTTCTATTTCTTTTAAATATTACTAACCATTTTCTCTTTTTCTCATTATTATTATTATTATTATTATTATTATTATTATTATTATTATTATTATTATTATTATTACAATTATTATTATTATTATTATTATTATTATTATTATTATAATTATTAGTAGTATCATTATTTTATTTTATTATTTTATTATTTATTGTTATTATCATTGTTGTATTTTATTATTTTATTTTTTTATTACTAACACTTTGTTTTTTTTCTTATTACTGTTACTATTAGATTTTTTTTTTTGCAATAATTAGGTATTGAAATTTTTCCCCGCAAATAACCATGTTTCGGAGAAAATTACGCATATAACCATGTTTTAGAAAACCCCACAAGGGAGGAGCCATCTCAATTGGCGCCTACACCTTATTTTAAAGGGGAGGTGCCATCTCACTTGGCGCCTATGTGTTAAATTTGTGCCCTAAGCCAAGTGAGATGGCGCCTTAGTGCAATAGGGAGGCGATTTTTCAGTTTTTTATTTTAAATGCGGTACGTTACGTAAACGATATAGGATCACGGAAATTCAACTTTTTATTTACACAATATGATTACACAAAACGTTTACATAAAAAATACAAAATAATCAGTGGTCCCCCAGAACACGGTAACGACCCACGGTTCCGCATCCTCGTCCCTCGCCTTTCCCGTGGTGGGTTTCATCGCGTTTCCTGTTGTAGCAAGGTCGATGGCCCAACAAAGTCAATGCGTTCGGGATCCATGAAGTTGGTCAGATCTCCATATCTAGAAGATCCACTTTGGTACAGTCGGTTAACCATACCCTCAAAGTTTGGTCGTGTTGGTGGTGGGTGGGGTTCCATGGTTGGTCTATAGCACTGGTCGTCTGAGTACGGGGGGAAGAAAGGAAATAAATCCTGGGGTGTTTGGTATTGGGAATGTTGGGTGCTTTAGTGATGTGGTGGTTGATGGTAAGTTGGGTCGGTTGATTCATAATCTTCAGAAAATCCCAGATCAGGGATAAGGTTAGATGTTGAGGAGCCCATATTGGGATATGTAGAAGACTTGAATTGTGTGTGGAGCATGCGGGTGTATTGGTATTGTGATTGAAATTGTGGTTGAGTGTGAGGCATATGGGGGTATTGGTATTGAGGTGGTGATTATGGTTGGTTGTGGGGCATGTGGGTGTAATCGTATTGTGGTGGTGATTGTGTTTGGGTGTTTGTGGTTCTATTTTATCGGGGAGGTTGGTGGGAGGTTGATGTGTGTTGGGTTTGTTGTTGGGGAAATGAGGGTTGTGCCCATTGTGTTCGTGGGTCAACCAAATACCTTGGATGAGACACGTGCATTTCTGGGGTACTAACCAATTTGTACAAAGCTAAATATTGATCCGTGTGTCGCATATTACCATGGTTGAGGAAAACTAGGAATTGAAAGACATGTCGGTGACACCTCTGCCACATCTTACACCATTCTGGAGCAAAATATTTCCAGTTGGTAACACCCCATTGGGAGTCGACCCTTTTGAGATGCCACAGGGACAAACAAGTTGGATCGCAGGGTATCTCTTGATGTATTCCAAACTACATCTTGACACGGTCGCTGTGGTGCATCTCCACAACATTGAACCGTATGATTGCAGTCTTTACGCTCCAAATTGCTGCATCCTGGAAGTTTGGTTCATGGTCCAAACCCAAATATGCTCTCCAGACAAACTGCGGATAAAATTAAATCAGCTTAATGAAAACGTAATAAATAATTAATTTAGAAGTAGAAAAGTTGGAAGGTATGATGTACATCATCCGGGCCAAGGTAATCCAATAGATTGCGATATAGAGCGACATTGAATCTTGGATTGTTGTCGTAATCCATACCCCTTATGCAGTACCTAAAGGAATTGAAAAATATTTTATTTTTATCATATATTTGGTGAAGAGATGAATAATAATAAATGATATAAGTTATTGATTTACTTTGTTGCGTATGGGAAAACGAATGCATTGTTGTTGACGGGGTTTAGGGACTCCATTCTCTACCAACCCCAGACTTGAAGTAAAAAAGCACAGCCATAAAAGATACATTTTTCCTTGATTGCATTTTTACACAAGAAACTGTATATATGGGCTAAAACAACAAAACCCCCACTATACTTTCTAGTTTTTTCAAAGTCTCTAAGTAAATTTAAATACATGAAATTTACACTATTCCCCGTACTTTCGGGAAATAAAAAGGTTCCAAAAAGTATCATTATATAATTTCTATCTTTTATTACCTTAGCTAGCTCAGAGGAATTTTAGTTCAATTCCAGAGTCGCATAATAATTTTTGAGCTCAGTAAGTAGTATACCATGGCCTCTCGCACCACCACCTTCAACCATATCCCTGCCCAACAATTCTTCGCACGAGAATTGGGCTATTGAACCGACCCGTTCACCGCCTTACCATTGACAGGGAGACCCAATAACATGTACACGTCCTCTAGTATGATGATATATTCGCCTATTTGTAGATGAAATGTGTGGGTATCTAGTATCCACCTTTCCAACATTGCAAGTATGAACTTTGAATCAATCGTGCAGTTGGAGATCTTTATAACATTTCCGAAACCTGCGTATTTGAGATAAGGCACGATCAACGGGTCGAGAGCAAGGTAGTTGTGTGACCGGATTCTGAATCTTTTAGTATCCTAAGTTAATAATGTAAAAAGTGTAAGAGTCCATAATATGTATAAAGCATTAATAGAAGTATGAACAATGTATAAGTATACAAGAAACTTACAAACACTGTAATGTTGTCCCTTGTGCCTCTGTGAGAATCGCCCATTGTGAGAAGAGCCATTGTTGAAATTGTCTGATATTATGAAAGAGTTTGTAGCAGAGAGTAAGATGATTATGGATGCAATAGAAGTATGTGAGGCTCTGTATTTATAGCAAAATTTTATCACAGAGTAAGTGAGGTGGTTGGTGGGTGCATGCATGGATGATAAGTGTCACTTTTAAATGCTTTAATGCAAAATTTTATCACAGAGTAAGTAGGATGTTTTTTTCACCTTTTCTGGAAAATGGTAACGAAAATTAAATAGTAATAATAGGAAAATATAATAATCTTTTTTATATCTGTACAACATTCACATTAATCGATTTCTAAAATAAAGCATAATCATATGTGTATATTAATCCATGACTTAACCATTGAAAACAATGACCCTATGCCCCCTCCCAACTTTGAATTCCCTGTGTTCAGAGCCGAGGAAGAGGATAGTGAAGATATTCCTGATGAGATTTCCCGTTTACTTGAGCACGATGAATAGACTATTCAGCCATTTGAAGAGCCTGTATAGATGATCAATTTGGGTAATGAAAAAGAAAAAAAGGAAGTCAAGGTTGGAGCGTTGCTTATCCCAGAGGTCAAAGAAAGAATGTTGGAGCTTCTCAGAGAGTATGTAGATGTGTTTGCTTGGTCCTACCAAGACATGCCAGGTTTGGATAACAATATTGTGGAGCATCGTTTTCCGTGGAGACCTGAACGTCCGCCAATTAAACATAAGTTGAGAAGGACTCGTCCCGATATAGCTGACAAGATCAAAGAAGAAGTTCAAAAACAAATTAATGCAGGTTTCCTCGTTACATCAGTCTATCCTTAATGGTTAGCCAATATAGTGCCTGTTGCTAAGAAGGATGGCAAGGTTCGAATGTGTGTGGGCTACAGAGATCTGAATAGAGCTAGCCCAAAGGATAATTTTCCATTACCACACATTGACGTATTGGTCGACAGCACCGCAAAGTTTAAAGTCTTTTCTTTTATGGATGGTTTCTCTGGTTACAATTAAATCAAGATGGCACCTGAAGATATGGAGAAGACGGCTTTCATTACACCTTGGGGAACATTTTATTATCGAGTAATGCCGTTTGGTTTGAAGAATGCTGGTGCAACGTACCAAAGAGCCATGACTGCTTTGTTCCATGATATGATGCATAAAGAGATAGAATTTTATGTAGATGACATGATTGCCAAATCACAAACTGAAGAAGATCATTTGGAGCATTTATTGAAATTATTACAACGTTTGAGAAAGTATAAACTCCGTCTGAATCCTAACAAGTGCACTTTTGGTGTTGGTTCTGGAAGACTTCTGGGTTTCATTGTCAGCCAACGAGGTATTGAGGTAGATCCTGATAAAGTCAAAGCTATTCGGGAGATGCTTGCAGCCAAGACGGAAAAACAAGTAAGAGGATTCCTTGGAAGGCTAAACTATATTAATAGATTTATATCTCATATGACTGCTACATGTGGGCCAATTTTAAAGCTTCTCTGAAAGAACCAAGGATGTGTGTGGACAGAAGATTATCAGAGAGCTTTTGATAGAATCAAAGAATATTTACTTGAGCCTCCCATATTGATTCCTCCAGTGGAAGGAAGACCTTTAATTATGTACCTGACCATATTGGAAGATTCCATGGGATGTGTGCTTGGTCAACAAGATGAGGCTGGAAGAAAGGAGCATGCCATATATTATCTGAGTAAGAAATTCATAGACTGTGAGTCTCGATACTTAATGCTTGAGAAAACCTGTTGTGCTTTAGCTTGGGCTGCTCGCCGTATGCGCCAATATATGATTAACCACACAACTTGGTTGATCTCCAAAATGGATCTGATCAAGTATTATTTCGAGAAGCCCGCCTTATTTGGAAGAATAGCCCATTGGCAGATGTTGTTATCTGAATATGACATTGAGTATCACACTCAAAAAGAAATCAAAGGGAGTATTTTAGCCGATCATTTGGCTCACCAACCAATTGACGATTATCAATCCATCAAGTTTGACTTCCCAGATGAAGATGTTATGTATTTGAAAGCTAAAGATTGTGAGGAGCCATTACCTGGAGAAGAACCTGATCCTAAATCCCGTTGGGGTTTGATATTTGATGGAGTTGTAAATGCTTATGGCAATGGAATTGGGGCAATCATCACCACCCTCTGAGGTGCTCATATCCCGTTCACAACGAGGTTGAAGTTTGATTGTACGAATAACATGGCTAAATATGAAGCTTGTATTTTGGGTCTCGAAGAAGAAGCGGATCTGAGGATCAAGGCTCTTGACATATATGGAGACTCAACTTTAGTAATTAATCAAATCAAAGGAGAATGGGAGACTCGTCATCCTGGTTTGATCCCTTACAGATATTATGCTAGAAGATTGTTAACTTTCTTCAACGAAGTGGAATTACATCATATCCCTAGAGATGAAAACCAAATGGCTGATGCTTTAGCTACTTTGTCTTCTATGATCCAAGTAAATGATTGGAACGACGTGCCTTCAATCAGATTTATGCGCCTCGACAGACCTGCTCATATGTTCTCAGCAGAGGAAGTCACCGATGACAAACCGTGGTTCTATGACATTAAACGTGTTCTTTAAACTCAAGAGTACCCGCCCGGGGCATCCAATAAAGATAGGAAGACATTGAGGATATTGGCAAGTAGTTTCTTCCTCAATGAAGAAGTATTATATAAGAAGAATTATGACATGGTCTTACTCAGATGTGTAGATAGACATGAAGCAGACATGTTGATGCAAGAAGTACACGAAGGGTCCTTTGGCACTCATGCCAATGGACATGCAATGGCTAAGAAAATGTTAAGGGCTGGTTACTATTGGATGATGATGGAATCTGATTGGTGCAAATATGTTAAGAAATGTCATAAATGCCAAATTTATGCGAACAAGATACATGTGCCACCGACCCTCCTCAATGTTATCTCTTCACCTTGACATTTCTCTATGTGGGACATTGATATGATTGGAATGATTGAACCCAAACTTCAAATGGTCATCGTTTCATCTTGGTGGCTATCAACTACTTTACTAAATGGGTGAAGCAGCATCGTATGCTAATGTAACCAGACATATGATGGTCAGATTTATCAAGAATCAGATCATTTGTCGATACAGCATCCCAGGCAAGATCATCACTGATAATGGTTAGAATTTAAATAAAAAAATGATGAGAGAGCTTTGTGAAGAGTTCAAGATCGAACATTATAATTCTTCTCCCTACAAGCCAAAGATGAACGGGGCTTTTAAAGCTGCTAATAAGAACATCAAAAAGATTATCCAGAAGATGGTGGTAACTATAAAGATTGGCATGAAATGCTTCCGTTTGCTCTACATGGGTATTGTACTTCAGTTCAAATTTCAACAGGCGCAACCCCATTTTCCCTAGTATATGGCATGGAAGCAGTACTCCCCATGGAGGTTGAGATCCCGTCTATGAGAGTCTTGATGGAAGCTAAACTTTCTGAGGCTGAATGGTGTCAAAGTAGATATGATTAGTTGAATTTAATTGAAGAAAAAAGAATGACAATGTTGTGTCATGGTCAACTATATCAACAAATAATGAAGAAGGCATTTGATAAGAAGGTTCGACCAGGGGAATTCAGAGAAGGTGACCTCGTGATCAAGAAGATATTATCTTTCCAACCTAATTCTAGGGGAAAATGGGCTCCGAATTATGAAGGACCGTATGTTGTTAAGAAGGTTTTCTCTGGAGGCGCCATGATTCTCACAAATATGGATGGTGAAGAACTCCCGCGCTCCGTGAATGCTGATGCAATCAAGAAGTATTTCGCCTAAGCTTGAGTTGACAGTTCACTAAGTTGAAAACCCGAAGGGGCGGCTTAGGCAGGCTTTTGGTCAAACCAGTCATGGAATTTGAACACATCTCGGAATTCGAAGTTGTTAGGGAAATAGTGGTCATCATTTTGTAACCTTTTTCTTTCATGTATTATTTCCCAAATTTTTGTAAACCTTTGGAGTCGCGCCAATAGCGACCTACCATCCTATTAATGAAATTTGAGCATTTATCTTTTTGCGGGAAATTTTTTAGTTTTTATGGCAATATTTGAAACAAAGTTAATTAAAGTATTCCTATTTTGAAATGTTTCATGAATACTGGAAGGAATATTAACAGTTGCTCCGAGGATGGTTAAGCCATGAAATGAAAAACAATACCAATAATTCATCCTTGCATGATGAACATGTTTTCTTTCAAAATCGTCATGAGATGTTGGTTGTGTAATCTTGTGTTTCTAGTAGAGTACTAAATTTGGTGACTCCCCAGCAATTCCGGTTAAGCCTTATTTCGGTTATCGCTAGTTGAGCGAGATTTTTCTCCCTAACCGAAGCTAAAGTACATTTTTTTATCCTGTCAGTAGTTTATTGATGATTAGAAGATTGGATTTAAATACCTTTCTCCCCAGAAAGACTTGAGCCTTGTAGTATGATACGCTCTGACGTTGCCTTTTGTTCCAGTTCCAGTTATTTTCAGTCTCTTTGAGATTGACCGAGTATCTAATTATTTTGTGATATCTTATCATCTTCAATTTATTTCCTCTATCTGTTTTGTCAGCATACACATGACATTCATTTACTCATTTACACTTATATCATGCTTGCACATTCACATTTTTTGGTGATGTTGGGTTCATATGCCTTGTTTATGTCTGTTCATGCGACATATCCGCTTTTTCCAAATAGAATGTCAACTTAGGCAGAAAGTGTGCCTTCCTTTCTTATTCCCCAGCTGAGCTAATCCTCGTGGATGAATTTTTGATTTAGCCTTCCTTGTCCATCTCTGGATAGGGTGAATCCCCAATTGGGTTATTTTCTCATTGGGTGGAGTCTTGTTTGACTGTCTTCTCTCTGGTTTATTCCTGGATTGAGTTTTGTCTCTTGCATAGGCTACCTCGTGGTTTCCTCAGGATGGGCAACCTAGATGAATGACGCATTTATTTTATGCATTTAAGTATTTGATCTCCTTAGGAAGGATCTATTCATGGTTCCCTTTAAAGAAGAATTGTATTCCCTGGCAGTGTTATCACAACATTCTTCTGGAACATCTTTGGGAAACGGCAAGCGGCAGTCTCTTCATGAGCAACTTGTGCGTTATTTACATCTTTGGAAAACGACAAGCGGCGGTCTCTTCATGAGCAACTTGTGCGTTATTGACATCTTTGGAAAATGACAAGCGGCAGTCTCTTCATTTGTAACTTTTGCGTTATTGACATCTTTGGAAAATGACAAGCGGTGACCTCTTTATTTGAGCAAATTATATGTTATAGATATCCTTTGAAGACAGCAAGTGGTGGCCTCTTTATTTGAGCAACTTGTTATGAAATCTCTACCTTCAGAAGTCGGTAGTTCACTATCAGCAAAAGTTGATACATCTTTTGTCTATCTTTGACCTTAAGTTGTGAACTCACCATCATCTTGGGTCAATAATCTTTTTTTTTCGTGGCCTATGCAAGGCATCTTCTTTGTTAGGGTCAGAAGTTGTTTTCTCTCAAATTTTATTCTCCGTTAAGAGTCTATCATTCGAAGTCGATGGCTCATTTCCCCAGTAGTGTATAATCTCTGTTCCAGTGGGTTATTTGTGCTTGGTTTCTCCAACATTATTTTGCCTCATACAATATCATTCTCCATAATGTTCAAATACTACATTCATATCATAAACATAATGGCGGTATCTTAGGGAAAAAATTGTGTATTATGTATTTAAGTACCTCCAATCTCGTCGAGACGAAGATTTTAATCTCCATATCTCCGGATAGAAGAAACATAAATAGGGGCAGCTGTCATACCCCAATTTTTGACCTAAGATCCCTGCTTCATTTGCATTGTTTTATACAAAATTCAAGGTCACAGAATATGGTAGGTTTCAAATGTTTCGCCTTCGAGCTTTGACTGTGTAGAGATTATCGAGTGTTGTGAGCATTTTATCTTATGAATGACTAACTACTAATCAAGCACGAAGTGTATGTTTTGCTTTTTGATTTCATGTGCAGGAAATAGGTCTGAAAGAAGAGCATCGGATGTCACACATCAATTAGGGTTTCGAGTCTCAGGACAAAAATGCAGTCGATTGTTGATTTTCAAAGGCTGGTTCATCAAAGAATTTCAGAGAATCGTGTGTTTATTTCCACACTTTGTCCAACAGATGGTCTCAGGTGTCTCTGAAATTTTTCAGAAAGAACAGTCGAAGTTCTACTGCCATTGGTTCATGTGTGTTTCACATTGCTTTAAAATACAAGAAAACCAAGTTATGGCAGTCATTTCCGATCACTTCGACCAAAAGTCATCTGCAAGTTTTTCTCACGACGCGGGGTGAATTTCGTCAAAATGGGATGATTAAATTCAAAACCGTTCTAGAAGAATTTATTCGGAATACTTGGAATTTTCTTTATTTGAATTCAAGTGATAATTAAAGAGGAGCTACCAAGAGGTCTCATTCAAGAATAATCATTTATCGCATGAAATATTTATTCAAGATTATTTTGTGTGATTATTTTGGTGGATTTACATTATGGTTATTTGAACACACATGAAGCATTTATTAAGGAGATATTAGAAAAAGAAATTCGATTCAAATAATCGTTCATCACAAGATTAATTACATGATGGTTGCTATTTGATTACAAAATCAATTCATGTGATTTATTTGGATCTCTATTACAAAATGCAAGATTAAAGTCTAAGGCTTGCATTATCATTTATTCATCATTCAACAATTTATTCAAGTATTATTCAATTTTTTCCCAATTCAAATGGAAGACCTTGAATTTTTATCAAGACATATCAAGGTTCAATTTCAAATGAAGATTCAAAGTTATTTACAATTACAAGGGAATTGAGAATATATTGAAGAATACATATTCATTCATGTTACAATTTACTTGGATTTATTGTTACATAGTTACAAAAGAAATGAAAATTTTGTACATGAAAACCAAGCTATTATTCTTGCTACAAAACAGTCCCAATGCTGCCCATTTTTTCCAGCACTATTTTAATCCAATAACAGTCCAATTCTTGAGTATAATGTTGTCCATTTTCTCCAACCTTGTTTCAACAAAAACCATGCCAAGTTGCTGTCCTAATCTTCCCTGCAAAACAGTCCAAATACAACCCATAAGACAAAAATCTGCACCTTTGCTGCTACAAAAACCAGTCTACAAAACTCCAAACATTGCACTAAAATGCACATTTCAAAAAGCTGTCTCATAAAACATCAAAACAGAGCCTGAAATAGTTCAAATCTCTATTATTCCCCCCCCCCCCCCTAAAACCCCACATATTTCACTATAAATAAGGGCCTCTATCAACAGAAAAAGGGAGTTTTGTCCAAGAATCACACAAAAAAATCAGAAGAGGAACATCAAGTGAGAGAGAAAAATTCAGAGGGAACCACACATAGAAAATTCAGTAAGTGTAACACAAAACTCAACAAGAAAAATACAGAAATTCAAGGAGAGAAAACTTAACGTTTTGAAGCCCCATCGGAGAGGCTCCGATAGGTAATTTTCTTCCTCCCTATTTACTTCTGCATAACTTCCTCATTCACATGTTTGAATCTTCTCTTTACACCACTTTTATGCCATGTGAATGCTTGCTTCATCGTACCTCTTTGGCTGTATTTTGAGTCGCTGCAATATATGGATATTTAGAAATTTTAGAAATCATAATAACAGTAATAATATAAATTCACAAAGATAAAAATATACCTTCAAATTTCTCTGCTCAAACCATCCCATTTTTGTTTTGTTTCATCGTTCTTCTTTCTAACCAAACAATTTTCCGATTTCGAACACTATAATAGAAGAAGTTAACGTTGTTGAAACTAACAATGGAATTGTTTCATTAGCTATTGCGTTTGCTGGTCATCAGGAAGCCATGCCTTATCTTTCTTCGATATTACCTTCTGTTGGCATGCGATATAAACCTATCAATGGTTCGGTATTTTCAAAAATTATCCAAAATCTTCTACCTTACAGAATCAAAACAGTTCGCAGTGCACATAGAACTTGCAATTCAACTAGACCTTGAAAATAATGTCCAACATAACCAGAAAACTTGTTGAATTAATTCAGAATGAAACCAAAAATACCAGAATATCATAAATCATTAATTGCCAGCTCATTTGAATAAAACAAAATAGAAGGAAAATCAGAATATAAGGAAAAGGTGGAAGTCGTGAGAAAAGGCCAAATAGAAATATCAAAAGGTATTTTCAAGAGGAGATTAAATTAGAAAATTACTTACAGCCCAACAATATCAGGAAACTTTGAGAGCAAGTTTAGATCCATACATTTCAATTTGGTAACAACTTGGTTGATCCAATAGCCAAGGCTCTTTTATCGATAACAAGCTTTTCTTAAAGTTCCTGCTGCTATATAGCAACATTCCATGATTCATTATTGGATCACACACAGAGAGAAAACTTCACAAAAACTCAGAGAGCGATTCATAACAAAAATCAAAGAAAACTTACCATCTCTCTGCACCATTATCTTTCTCTGAACTAATTTCATCCTCTGTAAACTTCAACAAACTTCATTGCTGCATCGATTCTTCTACAAGCTTCAACACTTCATCACATCATTACAATCATCTTCGTTCTGTTACACTCTTCGCCATCTCTGCATCAACACACATCACTTTAATACTACATCAACGATTCTGCAAAAAAATGTTATCGTAACAATAACAACAACATACTCCCACCTCCTATCCATTCTCCTGCTCGAGCTTCCGACCACGATCCTTCTTCATCTAGAGCTACCTCTCTCCATCTTCCAATTCGTCTATAAGCGTAATTATCTTCAACCGGATACTCCCTCTAAACTTCCCTCTTTCCCCTTGTGACTTCCGCCTCTGTACTCAACCTTCCTCCTTTTGCCGCGACTTCCCTTCATCCTCCGATACGCAACCACCACCAGAACCACTCAAAAACCTACCTTCTAAATCAACCACCATCTATCATTAAACTGCATCGCAACCGCAACTCGCGATGATTCCAGCGTGATCCTTCTTCTACCACCGGAAAGGCTTTCTCTTCCATGGATTCACCTAGATCCGGATTGCCTCTAAATTCTTACGGTACTTCTCTTTGTTTTCTGTATTCGATGAAACAAGGTATTTGTGTTAGATCTGTAATGGCTATTAAGTTTGTAATATTGAGGGAGATAGTATTGGGACCATTAGAAGAGAAGAAGCAGAGGATGGGATTTAGAGAAAGTTTTGGCTTTGTGTTTTCACGGTTAAACAGAGAACATAAATGATTTTTTTTAGAGAAAGTCTTGTTTTATGGTAGATCTTAGAACAAAGTGTTTTTGATAATACTGTTAAATCTTTTTGCCTTCTCAATAATGCTACAATTCTGAGCAGCACACTTTAGGGTTCACACCAATCTTCCTTGTTTTTCTTCTAACCGGGTCAACTCCCTATTGGGCCTTTTAGCCCAATCATCCAATCCAATTATAATTTTTTCCTTTTGTATTATTAGTTTAATAATAATAACGATTAGTAAGGTAGCTCAGCTGGCAAAGTGCATTATCCATTAACCTTAAAGTCTCAAGCTCGATCCCTGTTGGGGCATTTTTTCTGTTTCTTTTGCTCATTTTAAGCCTTTTCTTTCAATTCTATTAATTTGATTTATATATATTAATTTAGTTTATATATTTTTATTATTTCATTATAAAATATAAAAAACCATGTCTGTTATAACTAATTTTTATTTAATTTTTGTTAACTTGTTTTTAATCTTTTATTATCTTAATTATTCAAAAAAACATGTTTCATAATTTAGTCTTTATTTAATTTTTGTTATTTGTTTAATTGTTAAAAAATACATGCTATCGTAATTTAGTATTTATGTAATTTTGGTTATTTATTTAATCGTTTAAAATACATGAATTATGTTATTATTCAATTGTCGCTCTAATTAATTTCATTCTCGAGCCTTAAAACTTTGTATCTTTTGCCCGTCTCAAATCCAAGGGAAATGTTTTGTTGGCTTCATAAGTAATACGATCGTGCGAATACCCTCATTCATTTTTGTTTTTCTAAACTTAAGATAATTTTCCTAAAAAAGACTCCATTTTTAAGCTCACACCTTTTAAGTCAAAACTTCGACATTAGGTCGTCGTATCTTCAAAATCTCGTCCACACCCATTTTAGCCAAACAAACCATTTTAATCAAACAAACAATTTTAATAAACAAATATTTCAAAAGGTTCCTTAGGATACTATAGATACATTGGGTGCTAATACCTTCCCATTGCATAACCAACCCCCGAACGCTAGATCTCTTTTCAAAATGCATTGTATTTTCATTACTTTTAAGTATTATTTTACATTGCATATTTTAGGGTTTTATTTCGCTCTTTTTCCTTTTCCCTTGGAAATAATAAAGCGCAGTGGAGACTCTTACTTTTGTGAGACGAGTTAATTAATAGCTCGATCTCTGATTTACCCCGCTACATTTTTTATCGCTACAGAATTGGCGACTCTGCTAGGGAAAGACTGACCTCTTGCTGGTCCATCCCTAAGTGGGTTTTGCACTGGCTTTGCCTTCTTTCTTCTTCTGGTGACCACCAAAAGACTTCTTTGGATTACTAGTATTAGTTTCAGAGACATCCTTCTGAATCTTTCTAATCTTAATTCCAACTTTAATCCTTTCCCCATAGGTTAGCAATTCAGCAAAATTATCGTAAGTACTACAAGTAGTATAATAGTGCCCCTGTAGGGTACTAGTAAACATGTCTACCATTTCACACTTTATCATTGGTGGTAGGACCCAAGCCGCTATTTCATGCCACCTTTGTGTGTATTCCTTAAATGACTCATTTTGCTTTTGTGACAGATTTTGTAGTTGAGTTCTTATAATCGATAATGCTGGATGAAAGCTTCAGCTAGCTCCCTACAGGTATGAATACAATTTCTCTCAAGTTGTATATACCATTCTAACGGCCTACCAGTCAAACCATGCTGAAAGAAGTGCATGAGTAGCTTCTCATCATCAGAGTATGCTGACATCCTCTTGTAGTAAGACTTGACATGTGTCCTTGGACATGAGGTGTCTTTGTACTTCACAAAGTTCGACAATTTAAATTTCGGAGGAATCCTCACTCCGAGGACTAGTCCCAAATCAGACATATCAAGGCTCATGGCACCTTGATTCTAAAACATTCACATACGCTCCCCGAGCATAAGTAATTTCTTATTCGCTTTTGTAGCTTCCTCAGAATTAGAAATCCAATCGCCATAGTTATCATCCTCAGCCTGTCAAGAGGGTATATGAACAAGTCTTGGATGGACAAAAGGTTGCTTATTATGCTGACGAGTAGGAGTGGTCGGAGGCAGATTCCCCATAACTTGGACCAAAGGAATTCCTTGGTTATTACCAGCATGATTACCAAGGTTAGCATCAAGACCATTCTGAAGACTAACACCAATATTTGCATTCAGATTCTGACCACCTGGATTTCCATTCAAAATCTGACCACTTGGATTTCCAACATCTCCTAGAGGAGGATTCAGAGTTCCATTCCCATTATCTGTAGTTGCATCAGGCCTTACAATTAAGGCTCTCAACTCTTCCTATTGGAGGGCCATATTCTCGATAATCTCCATTAACTATTCAACCCGAGTGTCTATCTTGACACCTATAGCAGCAACATCAACTTAAATCTGTTCCATTTGTCTTCTGGAATTACTTCTAGTGTTATCAGTGAGAATTGGAAGTAGCAATCTCTGAAAAAGAACCAGATCAAAAGTAAGAAAGCCTGCTGGAACCACCTGTTATGATATGATATGAATGAATGCATGATTAACGTTTGGTTTTATTCTTGCCATACAATTCTATTAGGCATACATCTAACAGTTCAATATCAGTGTGGGAAATTAAAGTGCGGAAACTAAAACCTAATTATTACATGGCTTCGGGGAGGGGGAATTTATAAGTCTAAAATTAGGGAAAAATAGTAAATGTCCTAGTTATTCTATTACAAACCATAAGCAGATACATTAATGATAAAAAGTAACAATGCTAAAATAATAAACGCGCGCGAATTGAAAAAAAAAGTCTAAAACCCTAAAATGTTACTAAGTAAAAGAACATTATTTTTTATTGTTTTTTTACATATTTAGGAAAATATTAAATTAAAAAAAACTAAATTTAATTAGAATAAAAATGAAAATTATTAACCAAAATTAAATCTAAACAAAACCTAATATTTTTGGCATTTTTTATTAAGAAAATAATTGAATTAAATGAGCCTAGTTCTAATTATTTTTAAATTAATGAAATAAAACCAAAACACATAACTAAGTTAATTTACAAAATTAAAATTAATTAAAAAATCCTAAGTCTAATATTTTTTTTATGATTTTGTTGATTTTAATTAAATAAAATGATTTTTTAGACATAAGACAATTAAATAAATAAGAAAAAGTGAAGAAAAGAAAATAAATTGGGCCTGGTACTAAAGTGAAAAAGGGGGCGTGTTCTGAAATTTCTGTAAGGCCCAAATCAGGGAGCCCAATGCTGTGCCTGATCGTGTGAGGCCTGACTCCTGGGGTTGCACCATGGGGGACATTCCTGGGCGCGTTGGATCAGATCTGTACAAATCTCGTGGCTGAGAGTTGAAGGGGCATGGTGGGCACGTTGAAACATGTTATGCTCGATCTAAAAAAAGGATGAGAAAAATGCAAAAACTTGGGGATCGAACCCAGGCTCTCCAAGCTTACACACGCATCCTTCACCACTGGGCCATCTATTCAGTCATTAATACAAATAACAAGAAAAAAATATATTTGAAACATCATAAAATACTGAGGTGTTAAAACCATTGCATTGGTTTGGACTGAAAGTGTTTGTACTAGGAGATACGACCAAAACGTCACAGGCTGCCCTAACAATGGTGTTTCTTGATTCCTGCCTTAAACCTTGCTTCTGCTACATCAAAACAAATCTAAACAACAACATGAGTATGGATCTATGCATCAAATCCATTTAAATTGCATGAACTGGATGATTAGAGCATGAGAATTTGACCCTACCGGAGCAACGAGATCTGCTTGTTTTAGGATGATGATGGAACCTTTGGAATGGATCGAGGGAAGCTGAATCGTGTGATATGAGTTTCACTTCTTCTTTGGATTTTTTGGAATTTTTGGGAGCTTTTTTGAGGCAGTTGTGGCGTGTCCTTGCATATGAGATTGTTAGGCTTATCTAGACAAAATATTTAGGTCAACAATCGTGTATCATATCTTTTATCATTATGGTGGAGAGATCGGATTTGATTTTTTTGCATGAAAACTTGCTATATTTGATTCAATCATGTGCCAATCTATTTCATGCGTTTCTGCTAGCTTGCTATGAGTTGTTTGGGCGTCCAGCTTGATGGGAATCAAAAGCTTACATGTCCTTGTAGATCCACTTCACACCAATGCTTTCTTATGTTGGCTCTTTCGACAAGCTCCCAAACTTTTCTCCTTTCGATGGCTCTGAGTTCCAGTTCGAATTGCTCAAGGCTTCATCATCGTGGCTTCTTCGATTAGGTCACCATCTGCATTGGTTGTGTAATCTAGGAACATCGGCCTAATCGAAAAATTCTTGTTCTTTTTTATCTCCTTTTCCTTAATTCTCCCAATCGAAGTATCACCTCCTCATCTTGACTTGTCTAAGCTTCGTTCTGTTCTTCTTCGATCTCATTTGTGCATGGTGGTTCTTTGATTCGACCAGTCGAAGCTTTGTTCTGGTCATCATTCTTCGATCACAGTTGTGACTGTGTCTTCGTCTCCACTCTCACCCTTTTCTTTCGTCTACAAGAACAATCTTTACTACTCACTAGTTCATCTTCGATTGGTGAATACAGCTTATATGAACAAATCGGAGGATAATTTAAGAGCACCAAGACTTTACTTCAATCATCCAACTTCTTCCTCATCTGTTCAAGTACATGCCGGAGACACATTGATCCCAAAACTCTAAGCTGACTCATATTTGGATGATTCGTCTCTAAATGTCCTTCGATCATGCCATGTTTGAAGGTTGCATATCCTTCGAACCATTAGATCAAAGCTTTCAAATTCAACATCTTCTTCTTTTCAAAACGCCAATTCAACCAACATGGCAATAGAAATTTCCTTCCTTGTAATGCTTCAAATGGCTTACATTTCCATGGTTCGAAAACGAACCCTTCGATGACGCTCTTTACTAGCTCTTACATCAATCGAAGACTTCACAAAAAGTCTCCTTACGCTTTCTTTCTAATTATCCTTCCTTCGATCCTAGTGCTTCGTTGGGCATCAAATTAGACCACGTACTGCTGTCGAAGCTGCTTCGACCCAAAAGCTCTTAGGCATATTTTCAGCTTTCGACCTACATCTTGTTATGTACACTTCTTTTCTTTCTTTCAGTTGTGCCATTATGCTGAGGCGTATAGGGTGCCATGAAAATCATTTGAAGCCCTTACAAACAAAAATTCTTTGTGAGAAATGAAACCTTAGATGGAAATCCATTGCTTAGGAGGAGAATTTGTCTGGTCAATTCTTGGTCAACCTTGAGCAATTGGGGACCTCAATGAGAATGCCTTGAATAGAATGGGAGGGAAAATTTTGGGGTACAATAACAAACTACTTTCAAACAAAGTTGTGATGTAAAGTGGGAACAAGTGTGTGATAAAGTGAAAATGGCATAATATGTCAAGTAAGTGTGAATTCAGAAGAAAAAACATAAATATAATACACATCAAAGACCTCTAACAACCCTATGACATCACTACTAAAATACATTCAAAAGTTAACACAAGCAAGGGACAAAACCACACCTCAACATGCCCCTAAAGGAGACAAGAAAGGGATTGATGAAGATGAAACATGTTTAGAAAGTGTCAAAGCATATAAGTAAGTAGCAAATGACCCTAAATATCAAACATTCAAATATCAGAAGCATGGGGGAAAATTTCATGCAAAACACACAAGGGAAATAGCCAAAGGTGGCAAGCAAGCATGTTCAATTTAAACAAGTAAGGATCAAATGATATATGCATAATTGAATAATTATGAAATGTGTGACTTGTATAACAATTTAACTGAAGATGAGATTCAAGAGTAACAAAGTAAAAATGTGAAACTTCATATAAAAGAAAAGTCACCCAATTGGTGAATATCATCATCTAAAGATGGATGATACTTGTCTTAGATGAAATAAGATTGGTAAAGATTAAGTAAGAGTGAAATGATATCTTATATATCATAGGGTAATGGTGAATCCCTCACAAGACGTCAATCATGAACTTAATGACTCAAGAAAATGTCAATAAAAGTAACATATGTTAGAACATAGTTTGGTTCTACACCCTTGTAAGAGTTTTGATGATAACAAACACTCAAAGAACAATTATGCTCCCTAAATAAGTATTTTGTTTTGCAGGGAAGTTCTGATGTAAGAAGAACAGAAGATGAGATAGATCATTGTTAAAACTCTATTATGACCATCTTATGTAGAAGCAATATGTGCAACATGCTTAAATAAAAAATCTCTGGTGTTACAACTTCTGAGTGCACTAAATGTTGCGAACAAGAACTCTGTTATTCTGATACGTAAAGTTATGGAAAGAAGTAAAGGAGTCTCAACGGTAACATTCAACTTCTGATGCAATCTTTAGAAGGCATGTTTTGAAGCATTACATTTTATTCATTGTTATTCAAAAGTAACGGCTGAAAGAGGACAAGAATCTATATGTTTGGAAAGTTCATTAACTACTATTTATCAACATTCCAAAAGCACCTCTCATGCATTTCCTATATAAACAAGACGTGAAGAAGAAATTGTTTATGATTTTGCTGCGCACTGAAAACGAGAAATATCACTACCTTCAATCCATTATTTTTCAATTGTGTAATACGTCACTTTTGTGATACTGTTTTTTGTTAGAAAACATATTTGTACACACTTTCAAATATATTACTTTGTAATACCTTGAGAGAACCAGGTTGTGGTTTAAACTCAAGAAGACTTTGATAGTTGTCATTATATCTGTGTAATCAAGTTTGATTAGTGGATTAAGACCTCGTTTGAGAGAGGTAAAATCACCTTGGCGGGTGGACTGGAGTAGTTTGAGTTCAAATGAACCAGGATAACCAATGTGTCTTTTATTTTAAGTTTTAAAAACCACAACTCAAACCCCCCTTCTTGTGCTTTTCCATTCTTCAATTGGCATCAGAGCGCTTGGTTCTGAGTGCAAACACTTAATCGTGTCAGAAAAAGATCCAAGCAAGAAAAACACTATGGTGGGACTAAGTCATAACATCAGCAACGATTATCATAATGAGAAAGATAAAATCAGCGGCAAACCTCCAATATTTGATGGTGAAAACTTCGATTAGTAGAAAGACAAAATCAAAAGTTTCTTTTTAGCTCATGACGCTGATCTCTAGAATATTGTGAATGATGGGTACATACATCCAGTTGACGAAAGCGATCAGAAGATCGAGAGAAAAAGAATGACAAATCATCAAAAGAGAGGATTCAGAAATCATCATAAAGCCACAACAGTTCTCACGAGTGGTATCTCGTACACAGATTTTGAGAGGATCACAAAAAGAGAATCAACAAAACACATGTTGGACTCCTTGAGAATGACGCATGAAGGCAACACGCAAGTAAAAGAATCAAAAGTTCTTGCTCTCATTCAGAAGTATGAAGCTTCCAAAATGGAAGAAGATGAAGCCATTGAAATAATGTTCTCAAGATTTCAAATTATGGTTGCTGGATGATAACGAGAAAACGTATCATATAATTACTACGCTTTTTACCGATTTTATATTACATTAAGTCGTCTAACCCCCGAATATTCCGAGATTATTTGTCTTTTTACAAGTATAACATTTGTCAACTCAAACCAATGGAAAAGGACAACATGAAGAAGGCTAGACAATAAATAAAGAGAAAAAGAACAAAAAAATACAAAGTTTGGATTTTTGGAGCAGTGACGATCGTCACACCCTTGTGACGGGCGTAACACCCCCCGACTTGGAATAACACTCGTCACACATCACTGACGAGCGTAATGCACTATTTAAGCGCGTTACGACCGTCACTCACCTGTGACGACTGTCACGCGCGTGAAGATGGACGTTGTAAATGGGTGGAGACGTGGGCAACGCAAGGGCATACTTGTTCTCCTATTTTCCCTCCATCCAGTAACCATGCTCCCTATATTTCCTCCACTCAACCTTTTCTCAAGACACTTTCAACTGCTATTTCCTCTGCTATATATATGTATGGTAGTGCAAAGCTGCAGGCGTCGAAGGAATTGTCCCAGAACAAATTTATTACTTTTGCAATTATTATTTCCTTGTTTTGTTTTAGAAGCATTTTTCCACATACTGTAATTCCTACTTCCAGTATTATTTTCAAGCTTTAGTTTTAGGTGTTAATTCTTCATTCAAGAATTAACACAATTTATTTACTGCAATCAAGCTCAAGGAATATTGTAACACTTCAAGGTTACCATAGCAACTTTAATTCCAGGTTTTTATTGCAATTAATATTTATTCATTTCTTGTATTATGCCAATTATTGTTATGAATTATATTTTGAATTGCATTGCTGTTAAATCTATTATGTCCGGCTAAATTATTCGTACCGATATGTGACTCTTAAGAACTGAAAGAATTCAGTGATACCTTGGCCAAAAATATTTATTTATAAAACAATTTCTGGTTTCCAATTTCCAAGATTAATTTAACTACCCTTGTCACGAGAGTGAGAGGTTAATTAACACAATTTTTCCACGAGAGTGGGAAATTAATTAAGGCAAGAACCTGCATGCGAGAGCTGGGGTTCAACCCAGATAGTGGTAACGAAACATTAATTTTTAAATACACGAGAGTGTTTTAATAAATTAATTAAACTCAAATTGTTTTCAAAAAGTGTTATTAAATTTAAAGTGCATCCACTAGGTTTAGTAGCATAACTTATTTCGTGAACACGAGAGTGTATGTCTCAGGTTTTTAAACAAATAGTTTTTACCGAAATACTTTATAGGCCAAGCGATTCACCGAATTCCCGAAGTCCGACTATCACATACCGGTATAACTATTACTATTATTTTTAATTAAACTGTTTCCCCCCAAAAATCGAATAGTCATCGCTTAGTTTAACAAATTGTAGCATTAGATCGTATGCGATTGATCCTCAGTCTCTGTGGGTTCGATAATCTTTTAAAACTAGAACGACTGAACTGTATACTTGCAGTTAGTATCCCGACAGACTCATAATCTCCCGATCAAGTTTTTGGCGCTGTTGCCGGGGACTGGTAGTCAATTAATTATGATTCTTCTGTTGCGCGTTTAGACTAGGCAACATATACCCTTTTTATATTTGTATGCCAAGGACTCGCTCACAAAGCGAACCACTTGACAAATCGACGGACCAACCTGAACGCATTCTTTCCGTAAGACGTGCAGTCAGGGATTACTGTTTAAATCACGCTATTCCTTTACCCAAACCCGAAATCAAGATTGATTCTGAAACAGATTCTAATTCTTCCTCTGAGACCGAAACCAATCCAGAATTAGACATGGCCGAAGAACAAAGGACCCGTCCACTGAAGGAGTACGCAGCTCCATCACAACAAGAACCCCACAACAGCATTGCTGCCCCAGCAATAAACCGAAACGATTTTGAGTTGAAACCGTCATTGATATCAGCTATCCAACAACGCCAATTCTCTGGAGACCCTTCCGAGGATCCAAATGAACATCTTACAAAATTCGTTCAATTTGCCGACACAGTTATAGCAAATGGTGTTAGTAAAGATGCAATAAGATTACGTCTTTTCCCTTTCTCACTAAGAGATAGAGCTTGGGCTTGGTTGCAATCCTTGCCATCGAATTCCGTCACTACGTGGGAAGGACTGAAGATTGTATTCTTAGCACGATACTTTCCCCCGAGAAAGACCGCTGCACTAAGAGCCCAAATCAACAGATTTAGGCAGAAGGATACTGAATCGCTATTCGATGCATGGGAACGCTACAAAGATATGATGCGAATGTGCCCACATCACGGATTAGAAAAATGGCTGATAATCCACACGTTTTATAATGGACTCTTGTACAACACAAGACTCTCTATAGATGCCGCCGCAGGGGGTACAGTGATGGACAAGCCTTATGACGAGGCTAACCAACTCATTGAAAACATGGCTCAAAACCACTATCAGTGGGGAGGAGAAAGAACATCTGTGGAGAAAACTCAAACCAAAGGTGGAATGTACGAGATTAGTAGCCTAGATAAAGTTAATGCTAAGGTAGATGCTCTTACCCAAAAGATAGAAAGCTTGACCTTACCTCCTGTAGCTACCGTGGCTGCAGTTACCCCAAGCTACGAAGTTTATGGAGTTCCTGGTCATGTTGGAACCGAATGTCAAATCTTAGCGGGAATATCAGTTGATCAGGTAAATTACGCTCAAGGTAATCCTTATGCTAATACTTATAATCCTGGTTGGAAGAACCATCCTAACTTCTCGTACAAGAGCAATAACGCTTTATATGCACCTGGCCAAGCACCTGTTGTACCTCCAGGGTATCAAAAACCCGCTGTTAATGTTCCTAACATTCCTAAGAAATCTAACCTTGAAATCCTAATGGAAAATTTTATCGCTAATCAAGCCCAACAAAACAAAGAATTCCTCAATCAAAACGTTCACACCAGTGAACAGTTAAAGCTATTAGCAAATAAGGTAGATGCCCTAGCAACTCACAATAAAATGTTAGAAACCCAAATCTCCCAAGTAGCACAACACCAAGCTAGTTCTGCCACACCTGCTAGTACATTTCCTGGACAGCCACAACCCAATCCTAAAGGACATGCAAATGCTATCACATTACGAAGTGGGACAGCCCTTGATGGACCGGTAGATCCTAGACTCCAAAACCCGACCATGTATCAAAAACCTGAAAAAGAAATAGAGAAGTCGAAAGATCAATCTGAGAATGTAGAGGAAGACGCGAATGAGAACAGAGAGGCTTCAGAAAAACCTTACGTGCCTCCACCACCATATAAACCACCAATTCCATACCCCCAAAGACTTGCAAAATCCAAGAACGAGGGACAATTCAAGAAATTTGTAGAACTTCTGAAACAATTAAACGTTACTATTCCGTTTACAGAAGCTATAACCCAAATGCTGTCATATGCTAAATTCCTAAAAGAAATATTGTCTAATAAGAAAAAAATCGTTGAAAACGAAACCGTTATGCTAACTGCCGAATGTAGCGCCATAATTCAAAATAACATGCCTCCAAAGCTAAAAGATCATGGTAGTTTCTCCATACCATGTGTAATTGGAAAATCTGTCATAGACAAAGCTCTATGCGATTTAGGAGCCAGTGTTAGTCTAATGCCCTTATCTATTTGCGAGAAGCTCAAATTAGGCGACATGAGACCTACCAAGATGTCCCTACAACTAGCCGACAGATCAGTCAAATTTCCTGTTGGTATGCTAGAAAACATTCCTGTCCGAATAGGACAATTTTACATACCGACTGACTTTATAATAATGGACATCAAGGAAGATTCAAACATTCCCATCATACTAGGAAGACCATTTTTAGCTACTGCAGGAGCCATCATAGACGTTAAGAAAGGAAAACTTACCTTCGAGGTAGGAGAAGAAAAAGTAGAATTCATTCTTTCCCAATTCTTTAAAGCCCCTGCTATAGATGACTCATGTTGTCTCCTAGATATTATTGATGAATGTGTCAAAGAACTTGAAAGCCAAGAAGACACCTATTCTGAGATGCTGAAAATTCAGACACCAACTATCCTTGAGAATGATGACTAGAAACAAGAACATTTAGATGCCGACCTAAGCGAATGTTTAGCCTTAACACCCGATCCTGCCCCAACTGATAAGAAACCTGGTATAGAACTTAAAACATTACCTGAAGATCTTAGGTATGAATTCTTAGATAAAGAACTCGAACGGCCAGTTATAGTCAATGCCAAATTAGGAAAGGTCGAAACCGAAAAACTTCTTAGTGTGTTAAGGAAATATCCAACCGCGTTAGGCTATAATATATCAGATCTAAAAGGAATAAGCCCTTCTCTCTATATGCACCGCATTATGCTGGAGGAGGACTGCAAGACTTCTAGAGAACATCAAAGACGAATAAATCCTATCCTAAGTGAAGTCGTTAAGAAAGAAGTGCAGAAACTACTAGAGGCAGGCATCATATACCCAATATCAGATAGCAACTGGGTCAGTCCAGTTCACGTGGTGCCTAAGAAAGGAGGTGTTACGGTTATAACGAACACAAAAGGTGAATCGGTAGCACAACATACCCAAACAGGATGGAGAATGTGTATCGATTATAGAAAACTAAACAAAGCTACACGCAAGGACCATTTCCCATTACCATTCATTGATCAAATGCTCGAGCATTTAGCCACACATTCCCATTTTTGCTATCTTGACGGATACTCAGGATTCTTCCAAATTCCCATTCATCCTGATGATCAAGAGAAAACCACGTTCACATGTCCCTATGGTACCTTTGCATACCGAAGAATGCCATTTGGACTATGTAACGCACCTGCAACTTTCCAATGATGCATGATGGCGATTTTCGCAAATTTTTTAGACGGAATTATGGAAGTATTCATGGACGATTTCTCTGTCTGTGGAGAAAATTTTGACGGATGTTTATCAAATCTTGAATTAGTACTGAAACGTTGTGTCAATGTCAACCTAGTGCTCAAATGGGAAAAATGTCACTTCATGGTGAGACAAGGAATTGTGTTGGGTCACATTGTATCAAAGAGAGGGATCGAAGTCGACAAAGAAAAGATCGAAATTATCAAAAACCTTCAACCACCCAAAACAGTTAGAGAAATAATAAGTTTTCTAGGACACGTTGGTTTTTACTGATGTTTTATAAAAGATTTCTCTAAAATCACCAAGCCACTAACTGAATTATTAATGAAAGAGGCTGAGTTTATTTTCGACGATAAATGCTTGAACGCGTTTGAGATGCTTAAAGAAGACTTAATCTCAACACCTATTATGCAACCTCCTGATTGGAACCCACCATTTGAAATAATGTGCGATGCGAGTGATTATGCTGTAGGCACAGTCCTAGGACAACGCAAAGAAAAAAAGCTTCACGCTATCTACTACGCAAGCAGAACACTCGATCCCGCACAAATGAATTACGCCACTACGGAGAAGGAAATCTTAGCTGTGGTATTCACATTGGATAAATTTTGTTCCTACTTAGTAGGCGCCAAAATCATTATTTACACGGATCATGCCATGATCCGATACTTACTAAGCAAGAAAGACGCCAAACCGCGACTACTCAGATGGATCTTACTCTTACAAGAGTTTGACTTAGAAATAAAAGACAAAAGAGGAACTGAAAACGTGGCAGCTGACCATTTATCAAGATTAGATGGAATCCAAACCGAGAGTGTTCCCATAAACGAAGATTTCCCTTATGAACGCCTTATTGCTAAGCTAGAGATAAACCCTACCGACAGTTTAGATCAACACAATGAACCTTTAACAACTGCGGTAGTAAAAGCCATTTGTACTAACACCACATTACCATGGTACGTTGACTTCGTCAACTATTTTGCTGCCGATGTTTTACCACCTGATTTAACGTACCAACAGTGGAAGAATTTTTTCCATGATCTTAAACACTACTTTTGGGATGAACCATTACTCTTTAAAAGAGGCGCCGATGGTATCTACCGTCGTTGCGTTCCTAACGATGAAATAGACGATGTCATTTCCCATTGCCATTCCGCCCCTTATGGTGGACACGCTAGTACGTCGAAAACCTGTGCAAAAATACTTCAAGCTGGCTTCTTTTGGCCTACCTTATGGAAAGACGTCCACGTAGCAATTATGAACTGCGATAGATGTCAACGCACATGAAATATATCTAGACGCGACGAAATTCCGCAAAAAGGAATCCTCGAAGTAGATATTTTCGATGTATGGGGAATTGATTTCATGGGACCTTTCCCCGCATCTTTTGGAAACAAGTATATTTTGGTAGCCGTCGACTACGTATCAAAATGGATTGAAGCCATCTCCGCACCCACAAACGATACATGTGTGGTACTAAAACTATTCAAGCATATTATCTTCCCACGATTCGGTGTACCAAGACTAGTAATCAGTGATGGTGGTTCCCATTTTATCTCTAGAATTTTCGAAAAGTTACTTTCAAAATATGGCGTTAAACATCGCATAGCCACACCATACCAACCTCAAACGAGCGGACAAGTGGAAGTGTCAAATAGGGAGATAAAACAAATCCTTGAGAAAACCGTAACCTCATCCAGAAAAGACTGGTCCTCCAAGCTAAATGATGCTCTTTGGGCATATCAGAAAACTTTTAAAACCCCTATCGGAACAACGCCGTTTAAGTTAGTTTATGGGAAATCTTGTCATTTGCCAGTAGAATTAGAACATAAAGCTTATTGGGCCATAAAAACCCTTAACTTAAATTACAAGATTGCTGGCGAGAAACGAGTATTAGATATCCATGAATTAGAAGAATTGCGTTTAGACGCTTATGAAAATGCTAGAATCTATAAAGAAAGAACAAAAAAATGGCACGATAAGCGTATCTCGCGGAAAGAATTTAAGGAAGGAGACATCGTACTCCTATTCAACTCTAGACTGAAACTTTTCTCGGGAAAATTACATTCCAGATGGTCCGGACCATTCGAAATTAACAAAGTTTTCCCAAGTGGTGCGATAGAAATTAAAGGAAATTCTATCGAACCATTCATAGTCAATGGCCAGCGCTTAAACACTACTTTAACGTCGAAAATATCAACTATTCGGCTCATCTTCAGTTAAGTGAGCCGCCTACCCCGATACCTAACTGAATAGGTATTATCTGTCGAGCCGTCGACATAAAATAAAGGCGCTTCGTGGGAGGCAACCCATGTTTTATTTTAATTATTTTTACTGTTTTAATATGTTTTTATTTCTCTTTTCTTTTTCTTAATCTTTAAAAATTTTCATGATTGCATCTCTTACTCCTTTCTATTTTTTCTTCTATTTTTAGTTTCCCTTTAAACTTTCTTTTTCTTTTTTATTTAACTTCGGCAAATTCTTAACCTGAAAATACTAACTTAGTTTTTTCAAACATTTATTAAATATTTTCAGGGGGGTAATTCTTCTGCTTTCATATTTAGCGCTATGGCCCGTGTAAACTTCATGAATGTCACTTTGAGAAGCAGACACCAAAGAAGACGCTTTGAGGATCTGGCTGAGCGGGAAATGTGCCCTACAATCTATGCTGATTACCATGCTATGACCGCTCTTGGCATTCGTGAGAGTGTCATGTATTTGCTACATCAGATTGGCTGAGACACTGCTCCTATCCGAAGACGGTACTGTACTTACAAGAAGCTGACCCTTGAGTTCCTGAGCACCCTGAGCTTCATTCCAAATCATGGGATAGGGTTCAACCGTGGGTTGATCACTTTCAGGATGTTTGACATGGACTACACTTATAACCTCAGGGAGTTTAGCCACCTGCTAGGGTTCCCTTTTGGACCTGATGTTATCACTATGACCCAGGAGGACCTCTTGCCTGATTCTGATCTTGATTTTTTCTGGGGAAGCATTGCTGGTAATAACCATCCAGAGCCGTCTGATATTTATTCTGAGTGCATCCATAACCCGACTATCAGGTACTTTCACAAGATCATCGCCCACACCATCTTTGGTAAACAGCAGAATGTTACATTTGTATCCCGCGATGAGCTCTTCATTATGTATTGTGCATCCCAGAGTCGTCCGGTAAATGGTGCCGCTTATATGCTAGCTAACATGGAGCGTATCATCCATACTCCAAATGCACCAATCCTATTGGGTGGTTTAGTCACTATGCTATCAAATGCAATTGGACTCCGCAGGCCTATGCTAGGATCAACCCCGCTTTATGTAATAAAGCCGATGGACATTGCATTCTGCTTAAACACTAGCTTTATCGGGAACCTTGGACCAGATCAATTTGAGCTGTTAATTAATCATGAGATTGTCCACCAGTTTAAGCTCCCGAACCCTATCACTAGTGTGCATAATAGAGATAACTGGCTTTTTAACCTCCACCATCCTGCTACACCGCCTTCGTCACCATCTACTGTTGACATTTACGAAGTACCCAACACTTCTAATGCTGATGAAGACCCTGCCACACCACCAGGATACCATGAGTTCCCCGATCCATGGGAACAACAGGCTGCTTCCACTGAGACCGCCACCCAGGCTCCAGAAATTCCACCGTCTTCACCTACCGTTACCCTGCACTCTTTGCATGAAGCAATTACTGACATGCGGGGCGAGCAGACATCTCTCTGGGTGGACTTCATCGCTTTCATGGATTTGGTGACCGATCAACTGGATTTTATGCACCAACATATGTTTCCGCCTCCCCGTGGCTAGAGTTGCCTTTGTCATCTTATTCTTTTCTCTCGCATTTGTACATACAGTGGGGACACTGTTTAGTTTTAGTGTGGGAGGGATTCTAGTTATTTTAGCATTTTATCATTTTTATTTTTTAGTTATTTCGAAACAATTTTTATAGATTGATTCAATTATTTATCAAGTACCAAGTTTTATTTTATCTTTCATTCCTTTTCATTTTCAGCATACTGTTTATTTCTTTTAATTTACGGTTTATATTTCCCGCAAATATTATTATTTCATTATGTGCTCGTAAATAATATTACAGAATTGTAATATTCAAAACATTAATTATTAGATTACTTTAATATTCAAAACTTTAATTAATTAAAATATTTCAAAATTTAAAATACTTCAAACTTTATTACTAAGAAAATTATAAAAATATATAAAAATATATAAACACCCCCAACGGTCCTGTAACGGTCTTCTCATTAATGACACTGAATGCGTTACGACCGTCACACCCTCGTGACGAGCGTAACACGCCTTTTTGCCTTGTGACGACCATCACACCCTCGTGACGACCGTCACACATACAATGTATCAGAACGGCTATTATAGAACCGTTCTAACCATTCCCTTCATAAACCCACTTCCTCCATTGTTACCAAATCACACGAAAACTACCCACTCCACTCCATTTTTCTTCAAACTTCTACACTCCCAAAACTAAATTACTATCCACCCACTACCCCAATTTCATATTCCAAACCTTTTGCAATCAAATTCTACCTACACCATGGCTAACAACCCACAAGCTCCTGCCCTCACTTTCAGAATCGGCGAACAAGGAGAAAATCAACGGGCAAAGTTTCAGAAATTTCAACGTCGAGGTCTCCAACCCACACGGTACGTTGATATCGACTGCCTGAGGAGTTTGGGACTACTTGACAGTGTCCGCCAATTATTGCAAAGTATGGATTTATGGAACTTGTGCTGCGAACCAAGACCGATTTATGAAACTCTTACTCTTGAGTTCTTGAGTTCCTTTGTTTAAATCACTCCGCTAGGCGCCACGAACCAACTGTCAGGCCTGGCCAAATTCCGCATGTTTGGCATTGAGCACGAGTTGCCTCAATCCGACATCGCGCGACTTTTAGGCTTCTAATCGGACGAAGGTGTTCATCTCTGGGTGCCGGATAATTTTGGTGAAGAAGCCTTCAACTTATGGCACAGTTTGACGAATATCCGTGTCGGATCCTACGACCACCTGAATTCCACCCACATTCATAATCCGGCCATCCGCTATTTCCACCGCATCCTTAGCAACACAATCTTCTCCCGTGACAGCAACCACAATCTCAACTCCAAGGAGCTCTTCTTTTTGCATTGCGCGTTCACAGGGCAAAAGATCAATGCCGCCCCGTTCTTACTCGCTCACATCCACTCTATTTGCGCTAGAGGAGGAAAACCATTTTATTTCGGAGGGCTGGTCACTTCACTTGCCATAGGTCTGAACTACGGTGCTGCTCTCGCAACTTTGCCTTCTATGGCACCAGCTTTGCTAACTTTGAATCACTGCAAAGCCGCACATCTCATTTACGAGCAGGAAGATGGCAGATTCCACCCTGTAATCAGGAACACTGTCTATCAGAACATCATTTTGCCTTGCAGGGACCGAATCTATCCAATAAACCGAGCAAACTGGTTGTTCGATCCTGCAATTCCCGCAGAGCGTGCACCTGCTCATGAAGACCAACCTGCAGGCCCCGTAGACGAAATGCAAGAAGAGTTGGATAGTGCTCCTCCAGTCCACGAAATTCCAGGATCCTCATCTGCACCTCCTCCTATTAATCTTGAAGACATCCTCCGCGCTATCCATATGCAAAACCAAATGAACGCAGCACTTGAAAGAAGGAAACATGAGCAATTTGAGTCTCTGTGTGCTCAAAACGCTCAGATCCTAACTGGCCAGCGCAACATGAATGCGAGGTTAGATGAGGCCCTGTCAGAGCTTAACGCCTTAAGGATGGACGTCATCACCCTTGGTTTCTAAGACACTGACACAGAAGCCACTCCTACCAGACGCTCTCGCACCAGGAGTAGAGGACGTGGTCACCAGTAGTTTTTTTCTTTATTTTCTATGTAGTTTATTATTTTTCTGTTTCATTTCCTTTCCGTTTGTTTTTGTAATTGTACTTCCCCGCCTATATACCGCAACATTGAGGACAATGTCGGATTTAGTGTGGGAGAGGTACCTTTCCATCTTTTATAAACTAGTAAATTTTTACGATATGTCTCGATTCAAATTCTTCGCTTTATTTAGCCATACCGAAATTTTTTTATCTTCGCATTAGCCCGACATACCTATTTTAACGAAATCCCAGTTGAGGAAGTCGAAAATGACATAACAAGATCGATACGGTTATGACACCGTAGACTTCCTACTTACGCGATCCGTTTCAATAACCATTATACCGATATCTGGAGTTTTTAGTTCTACAGTAACCCCTAGTAGTTTATACTAGCAGTCATCACCGTCTTGACATAAACCACGTGGAGAATCGATGAATATAAGTGTTTGATGCCTGATCATTAAAATATCCTTCCTATCTCGCTGCTAAAAGGAAAGAAATTTTGTGCACCAAAATATACGGTCACATATAAGAGTTGAGAAAATAACGAAGGAATCCAGTGTAGGTTGGTTCAGAGGTATCTGGTTCTGAACTTGGTAGGGCGTGCTATGGCTCGATCCCCCACAACCTCCAACTTGGATAACATATGTAGGGTTGCCACATTCATGTACCAGACCCCGTGTTAAAAGGATCAAAGTCACTAACCGGTTACTCCACTACGTGCGTGCTAAGACAAAGGGCTTAATGTGATTGCACCAGAACAAAATCGGGTGAAATAGATACGAGGAACTCCGGGCAGAATTATAACGAAACTGTTGGATAGCTCGTTTGAAATGGAAGCCTAAGACTAAGCTTATTGCTTGTGTCATTAGCGTATCTTTAGTGTTTCACTCAAGTATTGGCCGAACCTACGAGGATTTCCCGAAATTACTTTAAAAATCCAAGGTATGTCATGATTATGCACTTGACAAAACTTGTCCAACCTTTCGAATGACTATTTGCTTGAGGACAAGCAAAGGTTTAAGTATGGGGGAATTTGATAACGAGAAAACGTATCATATAATTACTATGCTTTTTACCGATTTTATATTACATTAAGTCGTCTAACCCCCGATTATTCCGAGATTATTTGTCTTTTTACAGGTATAACATTTGTCAACTCAAACCAATGGAAAAGGACAACATGAATAAGGCTAGACAATAAACAAAGAGAAAAAGAACAAAAAAATACAAAGTTTGGATTTTTGGAGCAGTGACGATCATCACACCCTTGTGACGGGCGTAACGCCCCCAACTTGGAATAACGCTCGTCACACATCACTGACGAGCGTAATGCGCTATTTAAGCGCGTTACGACCGTCACCCACCTGTGACGACCGTCACGCACGTGAAGATGGACGTTGTAAATGGGTGGAGACGTGGGCAACGCAAGGGCAGACTTGTTCTCCTATTTTCCCTCCACCCAGTAACCATGCTCCCTATATTTCCTCCACTCAACCTTTTCTCAAGACACTTTCAATTGCTATTTCCTCTGCTATATATATGTGTGGTAGTGCAAAGCTGCAGGCGTCGAAGGAATTGTCCCAGAACAAATTTATTACTTTTGCAATTATTATTTCCTTGTTTTGTTTTAGAAGCATTTTTCCAAATACTGTAATTCCTACTTCCAGTATTATTTACAAGCTTTAGTTTTAGGTGTTAATTCTTCATTCAAGAATTAACACAATTTATTTACTGCAATCAAGCTCAAGGAATATTGTAACACTTCAAGATTACCATAACAACTTTAATTCCAGGTTTTTATTGCAATTAATATTTATTCATTTCTTGTATTATGGAAATTATTGTTATGAATTATATTTTGAATTGCATTGCTGTTAAATCTATTATGTCCGGCTAAATTATTCGTACCAGTATGTGACTCTTAAGAACTGAAAGAATTCAGTGATACCTTGGCCAAAAATATTTATGTATAAAACAATTTCTAGTTTCCAATTTCCAAGATTAATTTAACTAGCCTTGTCACGAGAGTGAGAGGTTAATTAACACGATTTTGCCACGAGAGTGGGAAATTAATTAAGGAAAGAACCTGCATGCGAGAGCTGGGGTTCAACTCAGATAGTGGTAACGAAACATTAATTTTTAAATACACGAGAGTGTTTTAATAAATTAATTAAACTCAAATTGTTTTCAAAAAGTGTTATTAAATTTAAAGTGCATCCACTAGGTTTAGTAGCATAACTTATTTCATGAACACGAGAGTGTATGTCTCAGGTTTTTAAACAATTAGTTTTTATCGAAATACTTTATAGGCCAAGCGATTCACCGAATTCCCGAAGTCCGACTATCACATACCGGTATAACTATTACTATTATTTTTAATTAAACTGTTTCCCCCCAAAAATCAAATATTCATCGCTTAGTTAAACAAACTGTAGCATTAGATCATATGCGATTGATCCTCAGTCTCTGTGGGTTCGATAATCTTTTAAAACTAGAACGACTGAACTGTATACTTGCAGTTAGTATCCCGACAGACTCATAATCTCCCGATCACTGGACTAAAAGTTCTGGATAAAGGGTACTCAACTACAAATCATGTAAATAAAATCATCTGAAGTTTACCCAAGAAATGGAGACCGATGGTCACATCCCTAAAACTGACCAAAGATCTGAACAAAATATCTCTTGAAGAACTTGTCAGCTCCCTGAGAAGTCATGAGATAGAGCTAGAAGATGATGAACCCCAAAAGAAAGGTAAGTCTTTAGCTCTTAAATATAATAAAAAATATGAACCTAAAGTTTTGCAGGTAAAAGAAGAAAACTCTGGTGAATCCTCATCAGATGAAGACGAACTATCTATTCTCTCCAGAAGAGTCAGTCAGCCGAGGAAGCACAGGGAGAGGAAGTTTAGAACTTCCAGAAGAACAGGAAATCATTCTGAACCATCTTATGGATACAGAAAATCAAGTAACAGAGATGTTGTTTGCTACGAATGCAATGAACAAGGTCATTACAAAAACGACTGTCCAAATCTTCAAAAAGAGAAACCTAAAAAGAACTTATTTAAAGAAAAGAAGAAAAGTCTCATGGCAACATGGGATGCTCATAATCTTCTGAAGCTGAAACAGAATAAGAAGATGAAAGAGCCAACATAGTCCTAATGGTCAATGTATCATATGACAATGGATCATCTGAATCAGAATCATACTTAGAGGCAGAAGAGGTATTCTCTAAATTTTCTAGATATCAATTAAAAAAAATCTGTCCGAAATTCTTGAAAGATATTGGAAACTTCGGGTCAAAAACAAGAACCTGGAAAATGATCTAGTATCTGACTCTGAAGAAACTAAGAAACTAAAAACTGAAAACTCTGAGCTTAAAGAAACAATTTCTAAACTGGAAAATAAATTACAAAAGGCTCAGAAAGAAACTGTCTCAGAAGTTTCTAGTACATTTGATAAGAACATAAAAGAATATGATCATAGCTTTAAAAAATTTCTTGTTAAAAACATAGATAGGAGCAAGATGGCTTCAATGATCTATGGAGTTATCAGAAATGGTAGAAAATGGATAGGATATAAGGGTAAAGTATATCAACCTAAGAAAGTTAAGGATATGGTTGTTGTACTCCAAAATTTACCCTCTTTATTTCAACCTTTTTTGCTTGCATTTCATTATTACATACATGCGTATCATTGGTTTTATGGTTATGGAATCAAGGTATATTTATCAAGCTTCTTCGGGTTACAAGTGACGTTTATTTCGTCAATAAATGTTCTTAGCGTATTTTTTATGCTGAAGATCGGTTCGTCGTTTCGCAATGATTTGGGGTTCAAAGATTCACGAGTCCAATCCGGCGCGTCATATTCAGGTGTTCTTTCGCCAAGGTATCCCTGATAACATATTCTCAAATTCAGGTTCGGCTCGAGATCCAATTCTTTAAAAAAGGTCTCCGAATGTGTGATTTTTTCTCGAAGAAATATTGTGAAAAAGTGTGCTGAAAGTGCAGTTTTTACGCACTAAAAATATTCATAACTTGAAGATCGTGGCTCGTTTTGAACCCATTCCAGTGGCCAAAATTCCGTCTTGACGTCATCTACGTTTTCATCTCTCACAGCTGGAAGCCAATTTCGATCAGAAGGTCTTCAAAAATGTGGATTTATCAAGTATTTTCGTACACAAAATTTGTGATAGATGTTTATTTGTGTCATGTTCAGAAAATCATAACTTAGTCGATTTTCATCTTATCGAGCTGGTTCTGGCGCCAAAATTTCACAAATTGAGTTGGATACATTTTCACAGGAGGTATCAAGTTCGAACGGTATTCAAAAGGCCTTCGTTTTTTTCCCAGAGTGCGCGTGACACGCCGAAAATACTGAATGTTGAATATTATTTCATCTGGGTCGAAACTTCGAAAATTCATAACTCGGTAAATTTTTATCGGATCAGACCCATCTTTTTACACAAGGTCACTGACTCAGAGATCTACAATTTGCTTCCAAAGTCGAGACCGGGTTCTTCTCCGAACAATACCAGTTTTTTTTGAAGAACGTGTCACAGTTGACACTGGAGCCCAAAATAAATTTGTCTGAGGCGAAACTTTAAAAATTCATAACTAATACACCTTTAATCCGATTGAGCCCATTTTCAGACATGAGTTAGTTCTTGATGTTAGCTACATTTTTCTTCCACATTTCAACTACAAAAATTGGACTTAAACCCCTGCGGTTTAGCCAGGAACATGACGAAATCAAGTGAATTAAAATATGCACTATTGCTTGTGGTTATTTGAGGCCCAATTGCACATTCAAAGCCCATATCTTTACTCTAATTTCCATTATATAATCTCATTCTTTTGACACAAAGAGGACAAAAAATAAAACTTTTGCCACAACCTTGTCAAAATATAAAATACCTTCAAGAATCCTAAAAACCTTAAATTCCCTGTTACAAACCCCCATCTCACTACAAATAAGTCATCCTTGTTATAAACCCCCATCTCACTACTTCTCCAGTAAGGATAAAGCTTGTTTGATCTCCATGATCAAAAGGGTGTAGAAGCATTCATACATGCCATATCAGTTTTAAGATTATAAAATTTCATATATTTGCTTTATTTGTATTTTATGGTATAGTAATTTATTTAATGTGTTCATGAGATTTAACACTGCAGATTTAGACAGGGTTCCATGCAAGGTTATTATAAAACGCTGAGGCCAAAACAGAACAACCACTAATGCATGGCTCATGGCAAGACAGACATCCTGAGGAGGTTAAGGGCGTGGGTTTAACACCCACCACTATTGGTTTTGGTTTTCTTCCTTTATATTTATCCTTTTACCTATTTTCATTATTTCTGTTTAAAACCTTTTTTCATAAAACTTAACATTTTTCACAAACCTTTGGTTTTTCATAATAAACTCGAATAATTAATTTTAGGTTTTTTTTTAAATTTAATTTTAGGTTTTAAATTAATTTTTGGTTCAACACCCACCCCTAATATTTGTATTATTTGTATTTTCTAACCCTATTTTTCATTGATGTTTCTTCCCCTATCTAGTTTTTGGCAAACTTAATTTTTTCTTATTAATCGTTACACATAAACTTTTTTAAAACCTTTTTTTAATTAAAATTAATCAGGTTTTAGGTTTTTTTTATGAACTTTTTTTTCTTCAAAATTAACATTTTTTTAATATTAATTAAAATTAATTAGGTTTTAGGTTTTTTTTATTAACCTTTTTTTCTTCAAAATTAACCTTTCTTTTTATTATTAAATAAAACTAATTAGGATTTATGTATTTTAATTAATTTTTTTTAAAAAAATTAATATTTTTATTAATTAAAATTAATTAGGTTTTTTAGGTTTATTTAATTAATTATCATAAATCATTTTTCATAAAAAATCACAAAAATATTTTCTTTTCTATTTTCATCTTATTTTTATTTTCTTAGATAAAGTGTATAGGGCGCATTCAACTGTAATAGCGTAGCCTTATTTTTCCCGCTTTTTTTCATCATTATCATGTAATTGCTTCCGGGATATAATAGTTTTAGGATTTTATTTCCGCACTCTTCACTATTATGTAATTGCCCCAAAGCTCTGTAATAGCCTAGGTTTACATTTTCGCCTTTACCTTCAGCTACTATATTTTATGCAATGCTTAAATTAATAGGATTGTATGAAAAGATAAAAATGAACGATAGAAAATCCTAATTGCAAGATAAATATAACTAAAAAAACATACAATTGCACACTTGTACCCCTAGGGTACTCCCCACTTGGTTGCCTCGAAAAACAATGGTCATGTCCCTCGAACATAGGGATATCTTAGAAAAAGACCCTCAATCTAAAATTCCTCATAAAGATCATAGTCCCTTAACGTCCCTCGAGTTGCCTACGAGAAATGATCTTGTCCCTCGATGTTGCCTATATGATGAAAGTCCCTTCGAACTGCTAAGGTATCCCTATATTTTGCCTTTTATGACCATAACGATGACCCGCGCTTGTCCCTCATACATCTAACGATAGGGCTACCTACTCACTAATAGTAGGATAGCACTGTCTAAAGGTTAGGAGGAAAAGAACGACCTTTTCGAGTATAAGTAGATAAGTTCTTAGATGCTTTCTCAAAACAATTTTTTGCACCTACACAAAATATTTCAAAACACTTTCAAAAACATTCGCCTTGTCAACACTCTTGAGGACTGATACAAGAGTTATCACAAAGCGAATCGCCGCACTAAGTCATTTTCAAAACAATTTTCTAAACACACAAAGCACAAGCAATTTTCAAAAGATGAGCTAGCAGCTAAGAGCCCGTAAATAACTACGGATGGAAAGGGTGCTAACACCTTCCCTTTCCCTAATCTACCCCCTTACTCAGAAATCTTGAAAAGGTCTTTTTCTGTTCTTTTCACCCTTTCCTTTGTTGGATAAAAGAAAAGTCGGTGGCGACTCTTGCTTAACGCACATTTGCAAACAAAAAATGCAAACCAGTATAAACAGTCAGTTCTACCACCATATCACAGAACTCGCGACTCTTCTGGGGATTATGATTTATAAAGTGGGGTTTACCTTAGGATATAGGTTATTGTAATTGCTTCTTTGGCTTGTCTTGTTTGATTTACTTTTTAGGGGTATCTATTTGGGTTGTTTGGATCCTAAACCCTGATCAGGGAATTCCTTTTAGGTAAGTAGCAATAAACTATGAGGGAGTTATGCGGGTATATCGACACGATTGAAATAGTAGCTATGTTGATGCGATACTTTGGTGTGTACCGGTAGCCCTTGAGTAATCAAGGAGAATACTGGGCCGTTGCGTGGTATCATAAAGCGTCAACTGACCTTAGCACCTTAATTGACCAACTTGGCTTTTTAGGACGTAGTGAGATAGCCGTCTTTGGTGTAAACCCAAAGTCTATTGATACTCGATGCTACACTCATTGAGGTTTGACTCTTGAGTTTTGTTTGGTGGTAAGTCAATTGTCTATTGGAACTAAATTTGGGGGAAAGATCGGTGATATTGAGATCGCTTAGAACCCGATTACTATATTTAGGACAGGTTGAACCAACCCAACTTAAAGAGGGTACTTACCTATGGAATCCATGCAAGCCTAAACCTAAGGTTACTTGTGTGACTTATTTGCTTTCTTTGCCTAACAATCTGAACTCATTGCAGGGCTTTGTTTGTATTTCTTCCAGGACCTTGTTTGTATAAATCTAATAAATTGGTTTCTTACCCTGCATTCTTGCTTGATGCATAGCATACACATCATAGCATCATAACATGACATATCATACTAACAATTTCAAGGATCTCGAGGGCCTGTGATGCAGGTTATGATGAACCAAACGCCTAGCAAGGGACAAGGGGATTTATTTTCCTCTAGCCAATGTCGTTAAAAGATCAAAACACGATAACTTAAGTCAGGGGCTATGACCCACTTGATATGGTTAGCTTGGCTCTCGTAGAAGGACACTCAACGATACGAAGTTCTTCAATCAAAGCTGCAAATTACAACTTTTGACATTTTCTTGTTTACCCCGCGAGATCCTTGAAAACATTTACATATCATACATGTGATTGCATAACAAGTAGTCTCCAGTACCGGTCTCTCATGTTCTCGTTGTTTATTTCAGCAATGACTCTCAAACAAGACAATAGAGATCTCCGAACTCAAGAGGCTCACCCAAGAGTAAGTTTACCAAACTCAACATACCAATGTTGCAAGTGTTGTAACACGTGTTGAAGTTGAATTTGGTCACATTGAAGGATCCTTCTCGGAATCCTAATACTTCCGCTCCTACTTACAATCCTAATGCAATATGTGCATATCACTCCAACAGTCCGGGGCATGACACTGATAGTTGTTGGACATTAAAATACAAAATTCAAAGACTTGATTGATGAAGGAGCATTAGAATTCACACAAGATGGTCAACTGGAATTTTCCTGTCATCCCTCCAAGGTGCACCATCTGAAGTGACAAGTTCTGACAAGAAGGCTTTTCGTTAATTTGAATTTCAAATTTGTAATTTTCTTTTGATTGTTCGAACGTTTATTCACATCAAACTTTGTTATTTCATCAATGCATTGCATATGTTTGTCTCGAATCAATTCATTCATATTCACTATTTCAAAACTGCATTCTAACTTCCTTTTTGTGATATTCGACTCTTGATTAAAAGTTGTAAGCCTTTAGAGGGAGGATGACGAAAATGATACCACAATCCCTACAGTATGCTTTTGAACAGACCCCGCTAAAGATGTACATACATTGTTTCAAATCCTAAACAGTGGAGTTATAAGGAAGATAATCCCTAGTCAACCTCATTGAGCCAAAGAAGTAGGAGTTTTTCTTTTCATACAAATTAAAACCCTTGAATCATAACCTAGGGCAGGGTAGTTTCTCAGTCAATTCAGACGCGCATTCAGTCGCAATCTTCCGCTTTATACATAATGAATGGCATCGAAGACGTCCTTCAAAATCAAAAGACGGTGATGGTTGCGTATAATCGTCAAGACAGGCAGTCATTATCTCTCGAAATAAAAGCCCGTTAAGTCAAAACCTATGAAGGAGACTTAAGAAAAACTAGGGCATCCCACTGACTGTAATCACAAAAGAAACAGTTCAGGAAAGAGGTCCTACAAATCTTCGACAAAAAAGATTACAAAATGACTGCCCATTCAAAATAAACGTTCAATTTCTGAACCATCACTGGAACATCAAGGACAAGACATCAGACTCAATTGGGACCTAAACGTACAATTAATTGAGCATATGACTGAAGAACATCATGAAGAGCGGGTGGGTACAAATAAAATTTGAGCCTTTATTCTTTGTTTCTTAAACCGTGAACCAGGTCACGTTATAACCCTTAAAAGTCCTAGCTGAAGCATGGGTTAGTTCAAAAGCATATTGTTACAAAAGGTATCCCGACTCCTGTAGGGTTCGCTATAAATCTTGAGTTGACATCACACTTTTACAAAATTTGTTTGTTTTACTAAAAAATGAATTTTCAAACTTCAAGACAGGCATAAGCTTTGCCTTCTTAAAATACCATTGTTTCCGTATGACTATTTGTTCAACAGCAGAGAAATTCGCATGACGAATATCTAGTGAACAAAAACCTTCTCAATAAAAAGGATCACCTCAAGTGGAAAAACACTTCCAACCAAGGGGCACAACATGATCATTGTCTATCATCTGGGGCAGGAAAGTCAAGATTCAAGGAATCTCTCAAAGATGCCAAATAGCCAGGGGCAAATCTCCATCTGAGTCACTTTGGGGCATTGGGCATGAATTCCAGCAACGAATTGTGTACGATCAAGCAAGCATCTTCGAGCAGTGTGGCAACACTTACTACTATGGACAGTGACAATTCTCCGTACCCGGTGAACATGGACATAATTGGAAAATACGACGCATGAACAAAGACCCACTAGGTTGACTAGCCTAGGAAAAAATAAGGGCATCCCGGCGAACCAAAAGGGTTCGGGCAAAAATTAGGGATAAAAACGAAAAATCTGTACACCCGTCAAGTAGAAAACTTGAAAAGGCGGCTTGGGCAAAAAAGGGTATCCCGGTGGACTGAAAATCTTAAAAGACAGTCCAGGAAAAAGTTACGGATGAAGCGTACTACTATGCCCCGTCATCTCGTCACTTTTCTAATCAGTAGAAGGTTTATTTCCCTGATCTGCATTCACCAAGGATCCAAGAGTTGGGATAATATTCAAACCATCTACAAAATCTCTGGTTGATATTCTCTACAACAGGTATCGAGACAGGGGCATTCTACTATAAGGTCCCCGCCATATCCTCAACGTACAACCTATTGATGTCAGGTATTCTCATACACGCGGCAGAGAAAAATCTCCAAATTTCTGCTCCAACGAAAATTCCCCAATGAAGTCGCCAAGCTTCTCGGGATTCCCCAAGCGAATTACAGAGTTTCCCTTCCCCAACGGAAACATTTTGAATCAAGCAGATTCACATCTAGAAACGGTTCAGGTACAATCCAGAGATGGATGTTATCCTGGTACTTATTCCATATTTCTCTTCTAGAAACAGTTCAGGTACGATCTAGAGACAGATGTTATCCTGATACTTATTCATATTCTTTTAAAGTACAATTCAGATATGATCCAGAGACGGATGTCATTCTGACACTCATTCAATACAAGTTCCAAGTACAATTCAGATACAATCCAGAGGCGAATGTCATTCTGACACTTATTTCAACACATAGATCCATCCATAAAGCCTCCGCATGTACTATCTCCAACAGGCACAGGGGCTGAAACGTCCTGATACGAAGTGACCATTACATGCGCCCCCATGACATCTACACTCTCTACAGAGTAGAGGCAACCAAAGCGTCGACATCGACTTCCCCAAACAGGAGTTACTTTCCCTAGCAAAGTTCCTTCAGAGAGCCGACGCCTATATTCCCTAGCAAAATTTTATAATCGCAAGCGGTTCATAAAGTTTTTCTCCCGATCAGAGTTTATTTCTCTGAATATAGAAGCTTAATCGCCAACAGAGTTTATTCCTCCAGCTACGGAAGTTCATCCCCCCAACGGATTTTATTTCTCCGAATCGGAAAAATATTCCAGCAAAGCATCTCCTATCTCAAACAGAGTTATTCCCCCTGCAGATTTATTCTCAAGAAGAGTCTTTCCCCGGAAGAATATTCAAAAAACATCAAGGAGTAAATCCACGGCATAGTCATCTCCGTTCACCATCCCCTGCAGAAGTAGAAAAACCACTTTTTTTACAACGGCCAAGAATTCATTTTCTAGTACTCTCCAGTAGCAGTCAGGGATTTATTTTCCCAGACTCAGATATGTCACAATAGCATTTCATGTTCATACATCATGACATGCACATACATATTGCATACAACATAATCTCATTTATTTTGAGAACATCATCATACAATTCGTCTCATGCATCGCATATAATTAATCATGTACCTTTTCAGGAAAGATGATTATCATTAACAATTCCAACAGTTCAAGATTAAATCCATGAAGCTATAAATTTCATATCTGCGGACAACTAAATGTCATGTCTGGTAAGCTCCTAGGCTTTGTCGTCAGCAATAAGGGTATTGAAGTAGATCCTGCTAAGGTGAAAGCGATACAAGAGATGCCTGCTCCTCACACTGAAAAAGAAGTCAGAGGGTTCTTGGGACGTTTAAAATACATTGCCAGATTCATTTCTCACTTGACAGCTACCTGTGAACCAATATTCAAGCTATTGAAGAAAGATCAAGTAGTCAAATGGAGTGATGAATGCCAAACTGCTTTCGACAAGATCAAAGAGTACCTACAAGAGCCTCTTGTTTTGATGCCACCGGTTGAGGGGAGACCATTGATCATGTATCTAACCATTTTAGAAACTTCAATGGGGTGCGTGCTGGGGCAACATGACGAGTCTAGCCGAAAAGAGCACGCTATTTATTACCTGAGCAAAAAGTTTACCAACTGTGAAACAAGATATTGACTGCTCGAGAAAACTTTCTGCACTATGGCATGGGCTACTCGCCGACTAAGACAGTATATGCTGACTCATACTACCCTGTTGATATCTAAAATGGATCCAATAAAATACATCTTCGAGAAACCTACTCTCTTTGGGAGAATGAAAGATGGCAGATAATCCTGACGGAATATGACATACAGTATACTACCCAGAAAGCAATAAAGGGCAGTGTACTAGCTGATCACCTTGCTCACCAAGATGTAGAATACTACCGGTCCATGAAGTTCGAATTTCCAGATGAAGACATCATGATGGTAAACAACTGTGAAGAATTCGTGCCATATGATGGACCTGAACAAGGATCCCGATGGACCCTGGTTTTTGATGGGGAATATAACGCACTCGGCAATGGTATTGGTGCTATACTTATATCTCCTGAAGGATGTCATAATCCTTTTACGGAAAGACTCTGCTTCAATTGTACAATTAACATGGTGGAATACGAAGCATGCATCTTTGGTCTCAAAGATGCCATAGACTTGGGGATAAAATCTTTGAATGTATTCAGAGATTTAGCTTTGTTTAACAACCAGATCAAAGTGGAATGGGACACCAAACACCCTAACCTTATCCCTTACAAAGTACATGTTTTGACATTGCTCCCACATTTTGAGAAGATTACCTTCGAGCATTTCCCGTGAGAATAAAAATCAGCTAGCAGACGCACTAGCCACAATGTCATCTATGTTCAAACTTAAATGGGATAATGAGGCTCCCTAGATCACCATTGAACGAAGGGATGAACCAACACACTGTCATGAGATTAATACCGAAGAAGTAATGGACCAGCCTTGGTTTCAAGAAGTCAAGAGGTATCTCGAGGCTCAAGAATACCTAGAAGGAGCTTCAATCAACAATAAGAAGTTCTTAAGGAGATTCTCTGCTAAATTCTTCCTTAGTAACGACATTCTTTACAAACACAACCATGAATCTATATTACTTCGGTGCGTAGACAAGGTTGGAGCTGAAAGGATCATGGCTGAATCAAATGAAGGAACTTTTGGCACCCATTCCAGTGGGCATACGATGGCAAATAAAATCCTACGGGCAGGCTATTACTGGTCTACCATGGAAGCAAATTGCTATCAACACTCTCGAACTTGCCATAAGTGTCAGGTCTATGCTGACAAGGTGCACGTACCTCCAGGTCCTCTAAATGTCTTGACAACTCCTTGGCCCTTTGCTATGTGGGGAATTGATATGATTGGGGAAATCAAGCCGACAGCCTCTAATGGACACCGCTTCATCTTAGTGGCCATTGATTATTTTACAAAGTGGGTGGAGGCAGCTTCCTTCGCTTCCGTTACCAAGAATGTTGTTGCTCGGTTCATCAAGCAGAATCTCATTTGCCGGTATGGTATCCCGGAGAGGATCATTACTGATAATGGTACAAACCTGAACAATACTATGATAACCGCCTTGTGCGAGAAATTCAAGATTCAGAATCACAATTATTCCCCTTACCGGCCAAAGATGAATGGTGTTGTCGAAGCCACAAATAAGAACATTAAAAAGATCATACAGAAAATGACAGTACATATAAAGAATGGCATGAGATACTACTAATCGCTCTCCACAGATATCGTACCATGGCACGCACATCAATCGGGGCAATACCCTACTCACTGGTATACAACATGAAGGTTGTCTTGCCTATTGAGGTCCAAATCCTCTCTCTAAGAATTATGAAGGATGTAGGGTTGAATGAAGAAGATTGGATCCAGACTCGACTTGATCAACTAAACTTGATTGATGAGAAAAGGCTTACTGCTATTTTACATGGTCAAATGTATCAAAAACGGATGATCAAGGCTTTGAACAAAAAGGTCAGACGCCAAGTATATCAAGTCGGGGATTTGGTGATCAAACGTATCATACTGCCGCAAGGTGATCCCGAGGGAAAATGCACTCCTACATACGAAGGAACATTTGTAATCAAAAACATATTCTCTGGTGGAGTAATGATCTTGACCACCATGGATGGCGACGACCTGCCACACCCTGCGAACGCAGACATAGTCAAAAGATACTATGCATAAGAGACCGCTAGGTTGACGCACCTAGGAAAAACAAGGGCATCCCAACAGACCAAAAAGGTTCGGGAAAAAATTAGGGATAAAAACAAAAAATTTGTACACCCGGAAAGTTGAAAACCCGAAAGGGAAACTTGGGCAAAAAAGGGCATCCCAATGGACTGAAAACCCAAAAGGGCGGTCCAGGCAAAAGTTAGGGACTTAAAGCGTATGACTATGTCCCGTTGGATCACCTTATGGACAACTTGCAAACTCGACATTTTTGACCAATTCAATCATCTTCGGACAAGGCAACAAATGGACAAGATGCTCAGAGATACAAAGGCTATAGCAGAATGGGAACCCCATGGGATTATTGCACATAGCTATCTTTTCTTTGTATTCAAATTTTCATTTTTTACGACGGCATTCTCTTACTAGAATGTTTGTCTCATTGTACAAAAATACTCACTCAAAGTCAATACGAAGATATCCCTTTGAAAGTGAAAAAAATATCTGTTTTTTTTCTTTTCGCTTGTGTTTTGTTTACAAAAACGTCCAATGATTCATTGTTGAACATATGCATTTGAACATAATTATTGTTTACAAATAAACAAAATAAAAGACAATCGCTAATGGCTTTAAGGGATAGGGAAATCTCTCTAAGTTTATCTCCATAAATTTCCCCACAGTGAGCAGTTTAATCCCCAACAAAACAGAGCTTCCAGTTATCAATCCCCAGTAGAAGTCGTCAAATTTCTCCGAATTCCCCAAATAGGATTTTTTAAACAGTACACGGTATTTCTCTTACAACAGAGTTTATTTCTCCAAGAAGAAATTCATCAACACTTAGACTTCACAACATGAAGACTTATACTCCATATTCCTCAGTAGCAGTCAGGGATTCATTTTCCCCAATCCAACAGTAGTGCAGTAAACTAGCTCACATACGCATACATTGCATCCATATATCATAAACATTGATAACAAGAATGCATTATACTATGCATTTCATACAACATAAACATTGCATGTTAGCTAACATTTTATCTTTTTCAGGATAAGATTAATTAAACAGCTACAATTAACAATGTTCAAAGATTTCAGATACAGTTCAGATACGCTCCAGACACGGATGCCATCCTGAAACTCATTCAACTTTCAAATACAATTCCGATACGCTCCAGAAATGGATTCCATTCTGATACTCATTCAAATCCAACTTTCAGATACAATTCAGATACGCTCCAGACAGGATGCCGTCCTGACACTCATTCAGAACTAATCTTCAGATACAGTTCATATACGCTCTAGACACGGATGCCATCCTGAAACTCATTCAACTTTCAGATACGCTCCAGACACAGATGCCATTCTGATACTCATTCAGATCCAACTTTCAGATACAGTTCAGATACGCTCCAGACACGGATGCCATCCTGACACTCATTCATATTCAACTCTCAGATACAGTACAGATACGCCCCAGACACGGACGCCATTCTGATACTCATTCTTTCAGCTTAAAATTACAATTCAACAATCACACTTGGATGGCATCTACAAGAACATCTCCTGCAACTTTCTATCACCTCTCCAAATGGAATCTTTAAGCCCATCCCCTCAACCATCACATCGTCGAGTGCAAATTTCTGGGTACTCTAGTGTCCAATCATCTTCCGCCTTCGAGTCACGAATGGTAAAACATGCCAATCTAACTCTTCAAGCTTAAGAAGATTGAATATGGGCAGTTGTTGTACCCCAAAATTTTACCTTTCACTTATGAATAATTTTCTCACAAGATCTCCTTGGGCTCAAGGCTGTATTAGGGCTTGGTCAGCTCAAGACACCTCCTTGTGCACTGATGACCAAAATTAGGGTTTGAGATTGCACATGGATTTTTGAACTTCCAATGGCCCATATGATTTTCATGGATCATTATGGACCCCCAAGATTACTCATGTTAAGTTTCTAGCCTTAGATCACATTTTTGCTCAGTCAATTGAGCAGTTAACCTAAAAATCAGTTGTATTGGGGAAAAAGTCAACTATGGCCAATTCACAGTCAAACTTCATAATTTTTGGTCCAAATCAACATTTTAAACTCATGTGTATCATTTGATCAAGTTTGGGCCATAACTCCTCAAGAAATTTGATCAAATCTCCAAAAGGGCAAAATGGTCAAAATTAGGGTTTTGACTGGGAAAGGGTAATTTCTGATTTTTAACCTAGAAAATGGTCAATTGGTTTAAGGCATGATCTCAAGAGTCCAATTTATCATTTTGACCTAATGACATGGTTCAAAACATTGCAAGTCCATTGGATTGACAGATGAAGTTTTCAGTCAACTGATCAAAAGTCAACTGTATACTGAAAAGTCAAACTTTGACTTTTTTGTCAAATTCAAATGCCAAAGATCATAATTCCTCAAAACATGTCAAAATATGAAAAATTTTCATCAAGAAATCAAGAATTCAATATTTCATCTTAAAATGTTAAAATTTCTTAACTTAGAAATTTTTCTAAGTATGGAAAAATTCTTATTTTTTTCATAACTTTGAGCCAAATCTTCACCATGATGCAAGATGATTCAAGAGAAACTTCCAGAATGAAAGTTGTAGATGAAATCTACAACTTTTCTTCACACAACTTCTTCCAAAAATGTTTGGATCTCAAGTTACAATTTTATGAACATAGGGTCATGAAACAAAACACTTAGTGAAATTTTGCCCTAATTTGGACAAGATTTTGACCTAACTTCATGAAACTTTTTCACATAGTTACAAGGGGAATCTTCAAAATAAATTCAAAGAGGGGTTGTGGAGCATGTTACAAGCTTTCCAAAATGTCAAACAACTCCTTGAGATCATTATTGAGTAGGGAGAATCAAAGAGATGAAGTTAGGATTTTGTCACTTAATTTACAAGCCATTTTGTGATGAACTAGAAGTCAATTTCAAACCTATGCTGCACAATCTTGTTTTGCAGGCCTCTACATCTCAAGATCTATCCATAATCAGAAGATTACACTTGCTTTTGAGCCTTTATCCAAGTGTTCCACGCATTGTCCAAGCCAATTTGCCATTTTAGGAAGAAAGCTACCATCCCATTCTTGAAAAGTTGCTTTAATCACAAAGTCAACTTGTCTTGAGCTTATAACTTGTTCTTTCTGCACACACAACCCCTATAAACTAAAAGAAACGTGTCTATGGTCTGAAGAATCTCATAACATGCTTGTACAATACTTGATATTTGTCACTTCACTTTTCTTCAAAAGCAAGTTATAGAGCCATAACCCTATAACTCAGAAACCTTGAGTGGTTTTTTTTCTCTAATCTTTTCCATAGATATTAACAAGTCAATTACAACATAACATAAGAAGGCTAGCACCCTGAAAAACCTCCCAAGCACCTTGCTGCACAGAACTGCCCAATCTTGACAGTTTTGAGCAAAAACTCACCATCTTCATTTCCACTCGTGCGTTTTGAAAACTAACCATCCAAACATCTTCCATACATCATATCAAAGTGATTCAGGCCCTCATTTCCTAAATGTAACTCTTCCATCATCATCCACCATTTTCAAAACTGAAGCTTGCAACTTGATTTGAGTTGGGAGTTTCAGGCATCCTCAAAGCAAGGTAGGAGTTGGAACACATTCAAGGAGGTCCAGGCAAGCTACAGATATCATCAGGCCATCCCAAAGGTTTCTCAAACTCCATACACGACTCCAGCTGCAAGAGGTAAATTTACAAACTTCTATATCTTCATACAGGCATCATTTGAGTTTGGTTTGTGAAGATAAAATGTAGATACCATTGTCACGAAGCTGTATATATCCATAGTTTACATTTATATGGTCTAAGCTTAGAGAATTTTAGGGTTGAAGTTTTCTGAAATTTTTAGGTTTTGAATTAGGGCTAGACAAATCCCCTTCATCCTTGACTATTAGCTTAAATTATTTACATGGTTGAATTCGTGGGAAGAAATGCCACAACTTTCATGTTTGAACTTTTCATTTTTGTTGAGAGATGAAGAAGATACAGGTCCTTTGGCTGGAGGTTGAAGATGAAGTGTAATCAGGGCGTGTTTTGTGTTATGTATTTATCCTTTCACATAAGTTAACGGATGTACAGCCACCCCAGTGGTAAGGCAGCGCACGTTATTGGTAGAGGTCATGGGTTCGAACCTTAGCGCTGCCTTTTTGCATTTGTTTTACATTTTTTGTCATCTTTTTCTTCCTTTTTGCTTCAGCAAATAGGCGTTGGGCCTTTTGGGCTTAGTTTTTTTTTTTTTTGCTTACTAACCCCCTGCTGGTTTTTGACACCCTTGGCCCATTTATTTTCATTTTATTTTCTTAAATATATTTTTTTAATACAAAAAATCATAAAATACAAAAAAAATGATATATTTATATTTTGACTTAGTTTATTTTATTTTTCTCACAAATTTTTTTTTATTAATCATATTTTATTTATATTTTACTTATTATCTTGTAAATATAAATAAAATTAAGTTATTAATTAATTTCTTTCTTACCATTTAAAATATATTATTTTAATATAAAAAAGACTAAAAGATATTTTATAATATTACAAATATTTTCAAGATAAAAAAAATACCAAATAATATATACTTTTCTTAAACTTATTTTCTTTTGATTAATTAATAGAATTAGGGTTTTCTTTTAAAATCTTTTCCTTAATAAATCTAAACTTAATTAACTATTTTCTTTATTTAATTTAGGTTAAGACAAAATCTTTTTTCATGAAAACCAAACAAAATTCATTTTCTTTACATTTTGCATCCTTGTACATTTATTCATTTTTATACTCTGTGTTTATTTATTTCCTTGTATATTCATACCAATTCAATATGGTTGTAATAGATTAATTAGGGTTTGAATTCTTGCAATCCCCATTCAACTTGTACACCTCCTCCCACAAATGTTCTAATAGCGTAGTAACTTTAAATTTCACAATTTATCGCTTTTATATAACATGCTAGTAATTCGGGTTTGTATGGAGAGACTAACACCAATAATTAGAAAACCCTAATTCAAGACAAAAACAAGCATGCAAATGATACACTTGCACACAAACACCCTTGGGTTATTCCACTTGGTTGCCTTATATAAAATGGCCATATTACGCATGTAAGGTATCTTAGCCAAAACAAGCAAATACAAGATCATAGACCCTCGATGACGCTATCTAAATTGCCTTACAAATGATATTAGTCCCTCAAAAAGAATGCTAAGATACCTTGCAACATTGCTAATCATGGTTATACAATGACCCACGCCCGTCCCGTTTACATCCAAATATAGGGTTGCTTACCAAATCAATGGTTAGACAAATGTCAAAGGAAAAGAAAATGAACAAGAAAGACATTTGAGTAGGTAGATTGCTACTAATTACTTGCTCCATTTCTAAACAAACATCCTTGCTATTTTCAAAACAAAGACCTACACTTTCAAACATCTTACAAGATTGAAAACATTTTCAAAAGATCAAACATCTTTGTATACATTCTTACAAACAAGAATTATTACAAAGATTGACTAAACAATGGCCTCTTTACAAAATACTTTCCAAAACCACATCAAGAACAATTTCAAACAAAAAGCAAGTGATCTAGCAAGTAACTAAGAGCCCATGGAAAACCATAGATGAAGAGGATGCTAATACCTTCCCTTTTCATAATCTACCCCCCGAACTCAAGAAACAATCTCAAAGGTCTTTCCTGTGCTTTTTCACCTTTCCTTTTGGATAAAAGAAAATTCGGTGGGGACTCTTGCTAAACGCAACATTTGCGATCAAATGAAAAATCCTCAAGTCAGTTCTCCCACCATATCACAGAACTGGCGTCTCTGTTGGGGAAAATTTTAAAAGTGGGGTTACCTTAGGTTTAGATCACATTTACTTGCTTACATTGTTTGATTTGTTTGCTTTACATAATGGTTCTTTGATTGGGTTTAAATCCTCTACCCGGATTTGGGATACATTATAGGTAAGTAGCAATACGTTATGGAAACTGTACGGGGTATACCGACTTGGTCTAAGCAATAGCTACATTAGTGCGACATATTTATGGGTACCAGTAGCCTTTGAGTTAATTAAAGAGAATACAGGACCGCTGAGTGATGTCATAAAGCACTAATGAACTTTTAGAACCTTAACTTGACCAACTTGGCCTTTAGGATGTAGTGAGATGGCCGACTTTGGTACAGTCTGTAGTTGGTAGATACTCGATACTACACTCATTGAGGTTTGGTTTCTTGGGATATTTTGGTCGCCATTAAAGAGGCTTGTGCTGAAATAATGACCAAGGAAATGAACCAGTGATATTGAGCTCCTTAGAACCCGGTTACTATTACTAGGACAAGTTTGAGCCAACTAAACTTCAAGAGGGTACTTACCTATAAAACTCCATGCAAGCCTAAATGTAGGGACTTGTTTTTTTTTTGCTCGTATATACATACTTGTACATAACATCATGAACATCATAACATCATACACATTCACTAACCATTTCAAGGATTTTTTGGATTCATCTTTGTCTTGTTTTGTAGGATATGGATTCTCTTCGAAGGAAAACTATTCAAGTCAACCTTGTAAGGATCCCTCCACAACTTAAGGAGCTAGCTTCAAGGATTCCTGAAAACTCTCCATTTACCGAGAGACATGGTCGTCTACTCAACTTGGTCACCTCCAACACAGATGAGGACATGGTGAAGGTGCTCTTTCAGTTCTTTGATCCTCTACACCATTGCTTCACTTTCCCGATTATCAACTTGTGCCTACTTTGGAAGAATTCTCCCGACTCTTGAGGATTCCCATTCTCAACCAACTACCTTTAAACGGTACAGAAAGAGACCCAAAGCCAGAAGAGATTTCTCAAGCTCTACACTTGCACTCATCTGATGTCACAACTTATTGGGAAACAAGGAGTGGTGTCAAAGGTTTCCTAGCAAAGTTCTAGTTTGAGAAAGCCCAAAACTGTTGGAATTCTTTGGACCTGCAAGCTTTTGAGGAAATTGTGGCTCTCCTCATCTATGGGATGGTTTTGTTTCCAAATCCTGATAAACTCATAGATGTGAACGCCGTCAAAATCTTCATATCCCGCAACCCGGTGCCTACATTGCTAGAAGATATCCTACACTCTTTTCATACTCGCACAATAAGGAAAAGAGGTGTCCTTATGTGGTGAACTCCTCTCTTGGCAATATGGTTTATTTCTCATCTTCCCCAATCTGTATTAAGGAACGAGCATGGTTCAAGGTGGTCACAAAGGTTGATGACGCTCAAACATTCAGACATTCATTGGTGCTCCTGATCCATAGAGAATGTTATTATTGTCAATCGTTATGGAGAATTTCCTAATGTCCCTTTACTTGGAATTAGGGGGTATCACCTACAACCCCTGCTTAGCCTTAAGACAGTTTGGTTACGCCCGAAGGGATGGCCCGTACGAGATGCTGATTCAAGGTTTGGTATTTGACTACAACAACAACAATCAAGGTCTTCGCCAGAGATTTATCCGAGCTTTGAGGATGTTAAGCAGGGTAGATAGAAAGACTTTGGGGCACAAGAATTCCATCCCTCTTGAGCCTTACCTCAAATGGGTACGAGCTCGTGCTCAGAGTCTTATAATGCCTTACCCCCTCCATTCTCCCGATAATCATTGAGCCTGTCATGGAGGGAGATGTTACATATACTATCCTACATCCTGACATGCCTACCTCTCTTGAAGACCTACAAAGGGATTGGATACAACACAAGGGGGACCGAGATACCTTCGAAGCCTAATTCTATGCAAGCGAGAAGAAGGTTTTGGAACTCACTAGGCTACTTCATGAGGAACTGACTTTGAATGCCTACAATGCACCAAAGAGGATGCCTACTACCTTTCTATCTTAGAGTTTTTGTATTATTTTGCCCAAGAAGGCATTGATGTACTCAAGCTTTAATCTATTAATATGACATGTATTTCCTTTTTGTCTAAAACAAATTTGAATCTTAAAATCCTGAAAACATTTGCATATGCATTTATCATTCATCATAACATAAGCAGGTTTCTTTCAACAAGTCTCCTCATCTGTTTATTTCAGTAAGATGGATCTCGAGCAAATAGTGAAGGACCTCCAAGCTCAGAATGCACAATTTCAAAAGTTGTTTTTGACCCTAGCCAACGGACTAGAAGAGTTGAAGACTTTGCTGGCTGAGGAGAAGAAAAATAAGACAAAGAAGATAGCCGGAGTTATAAACATGGGAAGAAGGTTCCAAGGATAGACAAGAAGAGCCCTAGACTTTGCAACAACATCTGGTGGGAAAGACAACAAGGATGGGAAGGGCAAGGAAACAGTTGTCCAGTCATAATCAGAAGAGGAAGAGGAAGAAGAAGACTATTCTGAAGAATAATACCCTCTAGCTGATGACAAGTATAAACATCTCGAAGAGTGATTGAGCGTAATGGAAATCCAAAAACTTCCTGGATTGGACTTTGAGAAGTTGGGTCTAGTATCGGGGATTGTCATTCCTCCAAAATTCAAAGCACCTGTGTTCGCCAAATATGACGAAGTTTCATGCCCTAAAATGCATCTTCGGTCCTATGTGAGGAAAATCCAGCCCCATACCGCTGACAAAGACTTATGGGTACACTTCTTCCAAGACAGCCTGTTGGAACTCAACTTGATTGCTTTTATCAGTTAGAAAGAGCCAATGTTCATAACTGGGAAGATCTTGCTGCAACCTTTTACAAACAATACCAATACAATGCTGATCTTACGCCTATCCGTACTCAACTCTAGAGTATGGCCATGATTTCCAATGAAGGTTTCAAAGACTATGCACAAAAATGGAGAGACTTGGCTGGAAGAGTTCAACCTCCATTATCTGAAAGAGAATTAGTAGACATGTTTTTGGGCACCTTATCTGGTCCCTTCTTCAATCACCTAATTGGGAGTTCATCGGCATGTTTTACTGAACTGATATTGACCGGAGAGAGAATAAAAGCCGGGATAAAGAGTGGAAAGATTCAAAAATATACATCCTCTACTGCTATAAGGAAGCCATTTATCGGAAAGAAAGAAGTGGTTGCGGTTTATCCTCAGAGAAATCAAGATAGGGCCGAACACCGTCCAATGGTGGGGGCTGTTATGATTCCTAAACTTCGCCTGATCAGCAAAGAAATAACCAACCAAGGATAGAAAGACCAGTCAGACAATCCACCAGAATTAACATGACCTTATCTCAAGTATTGCCACATCTGTTAAGATCCAACTTAGTAACCTTGAAAGAAGCTCCAAAGAACCCTAACACAACATCTTCTCAATATCATCCTAACGCCCGCTGTGCATACCACTCTGAGAGTCCCGGCCATGACACTAACAACTGTTGGGCTCTAAAGAACAAAGTACAAGACCTCATTAAAGCCAAAGAGATTGAATTCGATGCGCCCGAAAAGCCAAATGTCATTTCTGCCCCTATGACCAAACACAACCATACTACCAACGCCATTGAAGAAGATATGTTTGTTACTTCAGTTGATGAACTTGTGACCCCACTCCTAATTATCAAAAAGAATTTGTTGATTTCCGGTGTATTCCCAGGCTGCGATAAAGGCTATCATTTCTGTTTGTCATCACCAACCAACTGTCCTTTGTTAAAAGCAGGCGTTTAGTGCCTAATAGATAACAAGGAAATCTTGTTTGAAAAGACTTTTGTTCCACCTGTTCCTCTTAATGATGTGTCTATCATTACCATTTCCGTCAATTCTTCCAGGGTCTCCACCAAAAGACCCGTTAGAATTACATCAGTTCCAAAAACAGCTCCTTTGATAATTACAATGCCTGGACCAGTCCCTTATTCGTCAAAAAAAACCATACCATGGAATTATGGAGGGGATATCTATTACCACGGTATCAAACAAGACTGGCCAGCTGCCGAAGATTCAAGTTCTGAAAAAGTTGACCCTGATATCAGTAATATTGCAGGGACTAGCAAGATTACCCGAAGCGGGAGGATATTCTCTCCAGAAATTGCTCCCCCAAAAGCATTTTCTGGACCCGTAATTATTCATGTTGTTGTTTCTCCTCCGAAGGCTATTTATAGTCCCACAATCATCTCCACCAATAATCCTACTGACATTCCTTCTGCCGATTTAAATGAGAATCGAGGTAAAAGTATTATGATTGAGCCTGTTCGAATGAAGGCACAATCAATGGCTATCCCTGAGACCTCCTGGAAAGAGATGGAGGAAATCTAAAGATCATAAAAAGAAGCGACTACGATGTAGTTGAACAACTGGGGAAAACTCCATCCAAAATTTCTATGCTGGCTTTACTACTATGTTCTGAGGCGCATGGAAAAGCCTTGGTAAAATTCCTGAAAACTTCACATGTACCCCAAGAAACACCTGTCGATCAGTTCCAAGACTGCGTAGCCAGCTTGACTGCAGATAATGGTCTAGGTTTTTTGGATGCTGATTTAACGCCAAGAAGAAGGAAGCATAATGAGGCATTTTACGTCTTGGTTGAATGTAGGGGCACAACCTTGGCTCATGTTTTGGTGGACACTGGCCCATCTCTAAATGTATTACCAAAAAAAGCTCTTGATAGGTTTGATTGTGAGGGATTGACATTAAAGCCGAGTAACATAGTAGTAAGGGCCTTTGACGGCTCAAAAAGGATGGTGCATGGGGAAGTGGATATCCCTATAAAGGTTTGAACCTAGACATTTGATTCAACTTTTTATGTAATGGATATCTGTCCTTTATATTCCTGCTTGCTAGGCAGACCTTGGATTCACAATACTGGTGCTGTCACTTCTACGTTGCACCAAATGTTGAAGTATCCAATCCAAGGGAAGATTATCACCATTCATGAAGAAGAAGAGTATATGATCATCCATCTCAATTCCTTCAGATATGTGGATTTAGATGGTGAATTTATTGAAACTCCATTCCAACACTTTGAGGAAGTCCCACAAGATGTGGCAAAAACCAGGGTTGTTCCCAAAATCACAAGGCCTCCACTTAGAATGTCATCGTTGGAGGATGCAAAGGCAGTGATAGAAGAAGGTGGGTGCACTATTTGGGGGAAACTCTCAGATATCCCATACAAGACTGACAAATTTGGCTTGGGTTTCACTTCAAATGATCAGAAGGCTATACGCTACGCTCGTGCTGGAGGACCACCCCTGAAGATCAGCAACAGTGAAGTCAACACAGTAGAGGATGATGAAGATGGTTGCAACCTGGAAGATTGGATCTTCTGAACTGTTAGTGGAGGGCTCAGCAATTGGGAGGCTAGAGACTTTGTCCCTATCACTTTTATCCCATAGTAATTTGTCTTTACATTTTGTTGGATCTATAATATTAAAACAATTCAAACTCTTAAAACCTTGTGTCTTACCCGAGGCACAATGGTCCATTTGTAAGGGTTATTATCTCATTTACATATGACATCAATGAATCATGGACGTTTTACATACAAACTTTGCGCTCATTGTTTTTCTTTTTACATTTTTTCTTTCAAAGATAGTTATACCCTTACACACACTCACACTCACAATGCAGGTCTACATCCATTCAGGATCCCATGGATAACGGTTATGTTATGGCTTTTCGTGACTCTGAAAATCTAATCTACCAAGCCGAAGACGAAGGTGATGAAGATTGTGAAGTACCAGGGGAACTTTCCAGATTACTCCTGCAAGAAGAAAGAACCATTCAGCCCCACGAGGAACCCGTGGATACAATCAAACTAGGTACTGAAGAAGACAAAAGAGAGGTCAAGGTGGGTGCCAATCTGGAACCCAGTGTCAAGGAGCGGTTGATTCAGTTGTTACACGAGTATGTTGAGGTCTTTTCCTTGTCGTATGAAGACATTCCAGGACTTGATGTAGATATTGTGGTACATCATCTACCTACAAAAGAGGATTTCCCACCGGTAAAATAAAAGGTCCATCGAATACGATCAGATATGTCAGAGAAGATTACAGCAGAAGTCATGAAACAATTCAATGTTGGATTCTTGGCTGTCACCTCTTATCCACAATGGGTTGCCAATGTTGTTCCCGTGCCCAAGAAGGACGGTAAGGTACGAATGTGCGTGGACTACAGATATTTAAATAGGCAAGCTCTAAGGTTGGTTTCCCACTTTCCCACATTGATATCCTAGTTGACAATACTGCACAACATAAAGTGTTTTCCTTCATGGACAGTTTCTCAGGTTACAACCAAATCAAAATGGCGCCTAAGGACATGGAAAAAACAACATTCATCACACAGTGAGGCACTTTCTGTTACAAGGTGATGCCATTCGGAATGAAGAATGCTGGGGAAACCTATCAGCGTGCCATGGTAGCTCTATTTCACGACATGATACATCACGAAATAGAAGTCTATGTGGACGACATGATAGCTAGATCTCAAACAGAAGAAGAGCATCTTGACCATATACAAAAACTCTTTGAGAGACTAAACAAGTACAAGCTGAGGTTGAACCCAAATAAATGCACATTTGGAGTAAGGTCTAGTAAGTTCCTAGGCTTTTTCGTCAGTAATAAGGGTATTGAAGTAGATCCTGCTAAGGTGAAAGCGATACAAGAATGCCTGCTCCTCGTACTGAAAAAGAAGTCAGAGGGTTCTTGGGATGTTTGAACTACATTTCCAGATTCATTTCTCACTTGACAGCTACCTGTGAACCAATCTTCAAGCTATGGAAGAAAGATCAAGTAGTCAAATGGAATGATGAATGCCAAACTGCTTTCGACAAGATCAAAGAGTACCTGCAAGAGCCTCCTCTTTTGATGCCACCATTTGAGGGGAGACCATTGATCATGTATCTAACCATTTTAGAAAATTCAATGGGGTGCGTGCTGGGGCAGCATGACGAGTCTGGCCGAAAAGAGCACGCTACTTATTACCTGAGCAAAAAGTTTACCGATTGTGAAACAAGATATTCACTGCTCGAGAAAACTTGCTACGCTCTGGCATGGGCTGTTCGTTGGCTAAGACAATATATGCTTACTCATACTACCCTGTTGATATCTAAAATGGATCCAATAAAATACATCTTCGAGATACCTGATCTCTCTGGGAGAATAGCAAGATGGCAGATGATCCTGACAGAATATGACATACATTATACTACCCAGAAAGCAATAAAGGGCAGTGTACTAGCTGATCACCTTGCTCACCAAGCTGTAGAAGACTACCAGTCCATGAAGTTCGAATTTCCAGATGAAGACATGATTATGGTAAACAACTGTGAAGAATTCGGGCCATATGAAGGACCTGAACAAGGATCCCGATGGACCCTAGTTTTTGATGGGGCATCTAACGCACTCGACAATGGTATTGGTGATGTACTCATATATCCTGAAGGATTTCATACTCCTTTTACGGCAAGACTCTGCTTCAATTGTACAAATAACATGGTAGAATACGAAGCCTGCATCTTTGGTCTTAAAGCTGCCATAGACTTGGGGATAAAATCTTTGAATGTATTCAGAGATTCAACTTTGGTTATCAGCCAGATCAAAGGGGAATGGGACACCAAACACCCTAACCTTATCCCTTACAAAATGTTTTGACATTGCGCCCACATTTTGAGAAGATTACCTTCGAGCATTTCCCGCGAGAAGAAAATAAGCTAGCAGACGCACTATCCACAATGTCATCTATGTTTAAACTTAAATGGGATAATGAGGCTCTCTAGATCACCATTGAACAAATGGATGAACCAACACAGTGTCATGAGATTAATACCGAAGAAGTAGTGGACGGGTCTTGGTTTCACGAAGTCAAGAGGTATCTCGAGGCTCAAGAATACCCATAAGGAGCTTCAGTCAATGATAAGAAGTTCTTAAGGAGATTCTATGCTAAATTCTTCCTTAGTAATGTCATTCTTTACAAACGCAACAATGACTCCGTATTACTTCGGTGCGTAGACAAGGTTGAAGCTGAAAGGATCATGGCTGAATTACATGAAGGCACTTTTGGCACCCATTCCAGTTGGCATACGATGGCAAAGAAAATACTACGGGCAGGCTATTACTGGTCTACCATGGAAGCAGATTGATATCAACACTCTCGAACTTTCCATAAGTCCCAGATCTATGCTGATAAGATGCACGTACCTCTGGTCCCTCTGAATGTCTTGACAGCTCCTTGGCCCTTTGCTATATGGGGAATAAATATGATTGGGTAAATCAAGTCGACAACCTCTAATGGACACCGCTTCATCTTAGTGGCCATTGATTATTTTACAAAGTGGGTGGAGGCAGCTTCCTTTGCTTCCGTTAACAAGAATGTTGTTGCTCAGTTCATCAAGCAAAATCTCATTTGCCGGTACGGTATCCCGGAGAGGATCATTATTGACAATGGTACAAACCTGAACAATACTATGATCACCGCCTTGTGCGAGCAATTCAAGATTCAGCATCACAATTCTTCCCCTTACTGGCCAAAGATGAATGGTGTTGTCGAAGCCGCGAATAAGAACATTAAAAAGATCATACAGAAAATGACAATCACATACAAAGACTAGCATGAGATGCTACCATTCGCTCTCCACAGATATCGTACCACGACACGCACATCAACTAGGGCAACACCCTACTCACTGGTATACGACATGGAGGTTGTCTTGCCTATTGAGGTCCAAATCCCCTCACAGAATTATGAAGGATGTAGGGCTGAATGAAGAAGATTAGATCCAGACTCGACTTGATCAACTAAACTTGATTGATAAGAAACGAATTACTACTGTTTGCCATGGTCAAATGTATCAAAAACGGATGATCAAGGCTTTCAAAAAAAAAGGTCATACGCCAAGTATATCAAGTCGGGGATTTGGTGATCAAACGTATCATACTGCCGCAAGGTGATCCCACGGGAAAATGGAATCCTACATACGAAGGACCATTTGTAATAAAAAATATATTCTCTGGTGGAGCAATGATCTTGACCACCATGGATGGCGACGACCTGCCACATCCTGCAAACACAGACATAGTCAAAAGATACTACGCATAAGAGACCCGCTAGGTTAACACACCTAGGAAAAACAAGGGCATCTCGACGAAACAAAAAGGTTCGGGAAAAAATTAGGGATAAAAACAAAAAATTTGTACACCCGGCAAGTTGAAAACCCGAAAGGGCAACTTGGGAAAAAAAGGGTATCCTGGTGGACTGAAAACCCGAAAGGGAGGTCCAGGAAAAAGTTAGGGAATTATAGCGTATGACTATGTCCCGTTGGATCACCTTACAAACAACTTGCAAACTCGACATTTCTGACTAATTCAATCATCTTAGGACAAGGTAACAAATGGACAAGATGCTTAGAGATACAAAGGCAATAACAGAATGGGAACCCCATGGGATTATTGCACATAGCTATCTTTTCTTTGTATTAAAATTTTCATTTTTTACGACGACATTCTCTTACTAGAATGTTTGTCTCATTGTACAAAAATACTCACTCAAAGTCAACACGAATATATCCCTTTGAAAGTGAAAAAACTATCTGTTTTTTTTCTTTTCGCTTGTGTTTTGTTTACAAAAACGTCCAATGATTCATTGTTGAACATATGCATTTGAACAAAATTACTGTTTACAAATAAACAAAATAAAAGACAATCGCTGATGGGTTTAAGGGATAGGAAAATCTCTCTAAGTTTATATCCATAAATTTCCTCACAGTGAGCAGTTTAATCCCCAACAGAACAGAGCTTCCAGTTATCAATCCCCAATAGAAGTCGTCAAATTTCTCCAAATTCCCCAGATAGGATTTTTCAAACAGTACACGGTATTTCTCTTATAACAGAGTTTATTTCTCCAAGCAGAAATTCATCAACACTTAGACTTCACAACATGAAGACTTATACTCCATATTCCTCAACAGCAGTCAGGGATTTATTTTCCCCAATCCAACAGCAGTGCAGCAAACTAGCTCACATACGCATACATTGCATCCATATATCATAAACATCAATAACAAGAATGCATTTTACTATGCATTTCATACAACATAAACATTGCATGTTAGCTAACATTTTATCTTTTTCAGGATAAGATTAATCAAACAACTACCATTAACAATGTTCAAAGATTTCAGATACAATTCAGATACGCTCCAGGCAAGGATGCCATCCTGAAACTCATTCAACTTTCAGATACAATTCAGATACGCTCCAGACACGGATTCCATTCTGATACTCATTCAGATCCAACTTTCAGATACAATTCAGATACGCTCCAGACATGGATGCCCTCCTGACATTCATTCAGATTCAACTCTCAGATACAGTACAGATATGCCCCAGACACGGACGCTATTCTGATACACATTCTTTCAGCTTACAAATTACAATTCAACAATCACTCTTGGATGGAATCTACAAGCCCATCTCCTGCAACTTTCTATCACCTCTCCAATGGAATCTTTAAGCCCATCCCCTCAACCATCACATCCTCGAGTGCAAATTTCTGGGCACTCTAGTGTCCAATCATCTTCCGCCGTCGAGTCACGAATGGAAAAATATGCCAATCTAACTCTTCAAGCTTAAGAAGATTGAACAGGGGAAGCTATTGTACCCCAAAATTTTCCCTCTCACTTATCAAGAATTTTCTCAGAAAATCTCCTTGGGCTCAAGACTGTATTAGGGTTTGGTCAGCTCAAGACACGTCCTTGTGCACTGATGACCAAAATTAGGGTTTGAGATTGCACAGAGATTTTTTAACTTCTAATTCCCCATATGATTTTCATGGATCATTAGGGACCCCCAAGATTACTCATGTCAAGTTTCAAGCCTTGCATCACATTTTTGCTCAGTCAATTGAGCAGTTGACCTAAAAATCAGTTGTATTGGGGAAAAAGTCAACTATGGCCAATTCACAGTCAAACTTCATAATTTTTGGTCCAAATCAACATTTTAAACTCATGTGTATCATTTGATCAAGTTTGGACCACAACTCCTCAAGAAATTTGATCAAATCTCCAAAAGGGCAAAATGGTCAAAATTAGGGTTTTGATTGGGAAAGGGCAATTTCTGATTTTTAACCTAGAAAATGGTCAATTGGTTTAAGTCATGATCTCAAGAGTCCAATTTATCATTTTTACCTAATTACATGGTTCAAAACATTGCAAGTCCATTGGATTGACAGATGAATTTTTCAGTCAACTGATCAAAAGTCAACTATATACTGAGAAGTCAAACTTTGACTTTTTGGTCAAATTCAAGTGCCAAAGATCACAATTCATAAAAACATGTCAAAATATGAAACTTTTTCATCAAGAAATCAAGAATTCAAGATTTCATCTTAAAGTGTTAAAATTTCTTAACTTAGAAATTTTTCTAAGTATGGAAAATTTCTTATTTTTTCATAACTTTGAGCCAAATCTTCACCATGATGCAAGATGATTCAAGAGAACCTTCCAACATGAAAGTTGTAGATCTCCATGAAATCTACAACTTTTCTTCATACAACTTCTTACAAAAATTCTTGGATCTCAAGTTACAATTTTATGAACATAGGGTCATGAAACAAAACACTTAGTGAAATTTTGCCCTAATGTGCACAGGATTTTGACCTAATTTCATGACACTTTTTCACATAGTTCTAAGGGAATATTAAAAATAAATTAAAATAGGGGTTGTATAGAATTTTACAAGCTTTCCAAAATGTCCAAGAACTCCTTGAGATCATTCTTGAGTAGGGATAATCGAAGACATGAAGTTAGGGTTTTGTCACTTAATTTACAAGCCATTTTGTGATGAACAAGAAGTCAATTTCAATCCTATGCCGCACAATATTGTTTTGCAGGCCTCTAAATCTCAAGATCTATCCATAATCATAAGATTACACTTGCTTTTGAGCCTTTATCTAAGTGTTCCAAGAATTGTCCAAGCCAATTTGCCATTTTAGGAAGAAAGCTACCATTCCATTCTTGAAAAGTTGCTTTAATTACAAAGTCAACTTTTCTTGAGCTAATAACTTGTTCTTTCTGCACACACAACCCCTATAAACCAAAAGCAATGTGTCTAAGGTCTGAAGAAGCTCAGAACATGCTTGTACAATACTTGAGATTTGTCACTTCACTTTTCTTCTAAAGCAAGTTATAGAGTCATAACCCTATAACTCAGAAACCTTGAGTGATTTTGTGCTCTAATATTTTCCATACATATTAACAAGTCAATTACAACATAACACAAGAAGGATAGCACCCTGAAAAACCTCCCAAGAACCTTGCTGCATAGAACTGCCCAATCTTGACAGTTTTGAGCAAAAACTCACCATCTTCATTTCCACTTGCGCGTTTTGAAAACTAACCATCCAAACATCTTCCATACATCATATCAAAGTGATCCAGGCCCTCATTTCCTAACTGTAACTCTTCCATCATCATCCACCATTTTCAAAATTGAAGCTTGCAACTTGACTTGAGTTGGGAGTTTCAGCCATCCTCAAAGCAAGGTAGGAGTTGGAACACATTCAAGGAGGTCCAGGCAAGCTACATAAATCATCAGGCCATCCCAAAGGTTGCTCAAACTCCATACACGACTCCAACTGCAAGAGGTAAGTTTGTAAACTTCTATCTCTTCATACAGGCATCATTTGAGTTTGGTTTGTGAAGATAAAATGTAGATACCATTGCCACGAAGCTATACATATCCATAATTTACATTTATATGGCCCGAGCTTAGAGAATTTTATGGTTGAAGTTTTCTGAAATTTTTAGGTTTTGAATTAGGGCTAGAAAAATTCACATTCATCTTTGACTATTAGCTTAAATTATTTACATGGTTGGATTCGTAGGAAGAAATGTCACGACTTTCATGTTTGAACTTTTCATTTTTGTTAAGAGATGAAGAAGATACAGGTCCTTTGGCTGGAGGTTCAAGATGAAGTGTAATCATGGCGCGTTTTGTGTTATGTATTTATCCTTTCACATAAGTTAACGGATGTACAACCACCCCAGTGGTAAGGCAGCGCGCATTATTGGTAGAGGTCATGGGTTTCAACCTCAACGTTGCCTTTTAGCATTTGTTTTACATTTGTTGTCATATTTTTCTTTCTTTTTGCTTCAGCAAATAGGCGTTGGGTCTTTTGGGCTTAGTTTTTGTTTTGTTTTTTTTTGCTTACTAACCCCCTGCAGGTTTTTGACACCCCTGGCCCATTTATTTTATTTTCCATTTTATTTTAATTTTATTTTCTTAAATATATATTTTTTAATACAAAAAAACATAAAATACAAAAAAAATGATATATTTATATTTTGACTTAGTTTATTTTATTTTTCTCACAAAAAAAAACATTTTTATTAATCATACTTTATTTATGTTTTACTTATTATTTTGTAAATATAAATAAAATTAAGTTATTAATTAATTTCTTTCTTACCATTTATAATACATTATTTCAAGATAAAAAAATACCAAAGAATATATACTTTTCTTAAACTTATTTTCTTTTGATTAATTAATAGAATTAGGGTTTTCTTTTAAAATCTTTTCCTTAATAAATTCAAATTTAATTAACTATTTTCTTTATTTAAGTTAGGTTAAGACAAAATCTTTTTTCATGAAAACCAAACAAAATTCCTTTTCTTTATATTTTGCATCCTTGTACATTTATTCTTTTTTATACATTTTATTTATTTATTTCCTTGTATATTCATACAAATTCAACATGGTTGTAATAGATTAATTAGAGTTTAAATTCTTGCAATCCGCATTCAACTTGTACACCCCCTCCTCCCCACAAATGTTCTAATAGCGTAGTAACTTTAAATTTTGCAATTTATCGCTTTTATATAACATGCTAGTAATTAGGGTTTGTATGGAGAGACTAAAACCAATGATTAGAAAACCCTAATTCAAGACAAAAACAAGCAAGGAAATTATACACTTGCACACAAACACCCTAGGGTTATTCCACTTGGTTGCCTTATACAAAATGGCCATATTACGCATGTAAGGTATCTTAGCCTAAACAAGCAAATACAAGATCATAGACCCTCGATGACGCTATCTAGGTTGCCTTACAAATGATCTTAGTCCCTAAAAAAGAATGCTAAGATACCTTGCAACATTACTAATCATGGTTATACGATGACCCACGTCCGTCCCGTTTATATCCAAAGATAGGGTTGCTTACCAAATCAATGGTAAGACAACAATGTCAAAGGAAAAGAAAATGAACATGAAAGACATTTGAGTAGGTAGATTGCTCCTAATTACTTGCTCCATTTCAAAACAAGCATCCTTGCTATTTTCAAAACAAACACCTACACTTTCAAACATCTTACAAGATTGAAAACATTTTCAAAAGATCAAACATCTTTGTATACATTCTTACAAACAAGAATTATTACAAAGATTGCCTAAACAATGGCCTCTTTACAAAATACTTTCAAAAACCACATCAAGCACAATTTCAAACAAAAAGCAAGTGGCCTAGCAAGTAACTAAGAGACCATGGAAAACCATAGATGAAGAGGGTGCTAATACCTTCCATTTTCATAATCTATCCCCCGAACTCAAGAAACAATCTCAAAGGTCTTTCCTGTGCTTTTTCACCTTTCCTTTTGGATAAAAGAAAATTCTGTGGCGACTCTTGCTAACCGCAACATTTGCAATCAAACGCAAAACCCTCATGTCAGTTCTCCCACCGTATCACACCTACTATCCAGGCTTTTATCTCGAAGTAACCCTACTATCCAGGTTCCTTCTCATTGCCCTACTATCCAGGCTTTCATCTCGAGGTATCTCTACTATCCAGGTTCCTTCTCATATCCCTACTATCCAGGCTTTCATTTTGAAGTAACCCTACTATCCAGGTTTCTTCTCACAGCCCTACTATTCAGGCTTTCATTTCGAAGTAACCCTACTATCCAGGTTCCTTCTTATAGCCATACTATCCAGGCTTTCATTTCGAAGTAACCATATTATCCAGGATCCTTCTCATAGCCCTATTATCTAGATTTTCATTTCGAAGTAACCCTACTATCCAGGTTCCTTCTCATAGCCCTATTATTCAGGCTTTCATTTCGAAGTAACCCTACTATCCAAGTTCCTTCTCATAGCCTTACTATCCAGGCTTTATTTCGAAGTAACCCTACAACCTAGGTTCCTTCTCATAGCCCTACTATCCAGGATTTCATTTTGAAGTAACCCTACTATCCAGGTTTCTTCTCATATCCCAACTATCCAGGCTTTATTTCAAAGTAACCCTACTACCCAGGTTCCTTCTCATAGCCCTACTATCCAGGCTTTCATTTCGAAGTAACCCTACTATCCAGGTTCCTTCTCACAACCCTACCACCCAGGATTTCATTTCTAAGTAACCCTACTACCCAGGTTCCTTCTTATAGCCCTACTATCCAGGCTTTCATTTCGAAGTAACCCTAATATCCAGGTTCTTTCTCATGGCCCTACTACCCAGGCTTCATTCTAAAGCAACCCTACTACCCAGGTTCCTTCTTGCAGCCCTACCACCGAGGCTTTTATTTCGAAGTAACCCTACTACCCAAGTTCCTTCTCGTAGCCCTACCACCCAGGCTTTCGTTTCAAAGTAACCCTACTACCCAGGTTTCTTCTCATAGCCCTACTATCCAGGCTTTTATTTCTAAGTAACCCTACTACCCAGGTTCCTTCTCATAGACCTACTATCCAGGCTTTCATTTCTAAGTAACCCTACTACCCAGGTTCCTTCTCATAGCCCTACTATCCAGGCTCCTTTCATGAATTACTTGACGCAGTTTTGCATGGACTTATCCCGAGAAATCCCTATACAGGTTCCTTCTCTTTTATCTCCAGACAACAGTTTACAACACTGTAAAACCTGGACCCGACCAGATACGATCAATTTCACATTTCCCCAGTAAGTCGCTGTGAAGCCTGGAATACGACCAGATAGCAGTCAGCTTTATCATCCTTAACCAGTCACTATGAAGCCTGAATCTCGACAAGATAACAACTCACTTTTTTCTCATAAATCAAGAGTTAATTCCCCAGTAGAATAACAGATAACTGAATCTCCTAGACTCTATTCCCCAAGACAGAGACCAACATTCCTCAGTGAAGTCCTCCCTAACAACTGGAACAGGAATTCACATGAAGGAATATCTCACGAAATCATAATTATTATTGATGGCATCTTTAATCCCATCTCTGACGACTCTCCGTCACATTCTCAGGATGGCGTCTTTAAGCCCATCTCCGAAGACTTTCAATCATCTTCTCCAAATGGCATCTGTAAGCCCATTCCCGACGTCATCAACCGTTAGTATTACTTCATGCGAGTGAAAATTTCTGGGCAATCTAATGTTCAATCATCTTCCACCTTCAGATCACGAAAGGCAGACCAGCCAATCTACATCCTCAGTTGTTGTACCTCAAAATTTACCCTCTTTATTTCGATCTTTTTGGCTTACATTTTATTATTACATACATGCATATCATTGGTTTTATGGTTATGGAATCAAGTAATAATTATCAAGCTTCTTCAGGTTACAAGTGACGTTTATTTCGCCAATGGATGTTCTCAGAGTATTTTTTGTGCTGAAGATCGGTTCGCTGTTTCGCAACTATTCGGGGTTCAAAGATTCACGAGTCCAACCCGGCGCGTCATATTCAGGTGTTATTTCTCCAAGGTATCCCTGATAACATATTCTCAAATTCAGGTTCAGCTCGAGAGCCAATTCTTTAAAGAAGTTCTTCGACTGTGCGATTTTTTCTCGAAGAAATATTGTGAAAAAGTGTGCTGAAAGTGCAGTTTTTTACGCACTAAAAAAATTCATAACTTGAAGATCCTGGCTCGTTTTGAACCCGTTCCAGTGGCCAAAATTCCATATTGATGTCATCTACGTTTTCATCTCTCACGGATGGAAGCCAATTTTGATCAGAAGGTCTTCAAAAATTCGGATTTATCAAGTATTGTCGTACATAAAATTTGTGATAGAAATTTATTTGCGTCATGTTTAGAAAATCATAACTTGGTTGATTTTCATTGTATCGAGCTGGTTCCGGCGCTAAAATTTCACAAATAGAGTTGGAAACGTTTTCGCAGAAGGTATCAAGTTCGAACGGTATCCAAAAGGCCTTTATTTTTTGCCCAGAATGCGCATGACGCACTAAAAATCCTGAATACTGAATATTATTTCATCTGGGTCGAAACTTCGAAAATTCATAACTCGGTCAATTTTTAATTGATCGATCCCATATTTTTACACAAGGTCACTGACTCAGAGGTCTACAACTTTTCTTTCAAAGTTGAGACCGGGTTCTGTTCTGATCAATACCAGTTTTTTATTGAAGAACGTGTCAGAATTGACACTGGAGCCCAAAATAAGTTTGTTTGAGGCGAAACTTAAAAAATTCATAACTAATTCACTGTTTATCCGATCGAGCCCATTTTCGGACAGGAGTTAGTTCTCGATGTAGAATACATTTTTCTTTCACATTTCAACTTCAAAAATTGCACTTAAACCCCTGCGATTTAGTCTGGAACGTGACAGACTCAAGTGAATAAAAATATGCACTATTGCTTGTGGTTATTGGAGGCCCAATTGCACATTCAAAGCTCATATCTTTGCTCTAATTTACATTATATAATCTCAATATTTTCACACAAAGAGGACGGAAAAAAAACCTTTGCCACAACCATGTCAAAATATCAAATACCTTTAAGAACCCTAAAAACCTTAAAATCCTTGTTACAAACCTCCATCTCACTACAAACAAGTCATCCTTGTTACAAACTCCCATCTCACTACTTCTCCAGTAAGGGTAAGGCTGGTTTCATCTCCATAATCAAAAGAGTTTAGAAGCATTCATACATGCCATATTGGTTTTAACTTTAAAAAATTTCATATATTTGCTTTATTTGTATTTCATGATATAGTAATTTATTTAATGTGTTCATGAGATTTAACACTGCAGATTTTGACAGGGTCCCATGCAGGGTTATTACAAAATACTGAGGCTAAAACAGAACAACCACCAATGCATGACTCATGGCAAGACAGACATTTTGAGGAGGTTAAGGGCGTAGGTTCAACACCCACCTCTATTGGTTTTGGTTTTCTTCCTTTCTATTTATCCTTTTACCTATTTTCATTATTTCTGTTTAAAACCTTTTTTCATAAAACTTAACATTTTTCACAAACCTTTGATTTTTCATAATAAACTCGAATAATTAATTTTAGGTTTTTTTAAATTTAATTTTAGGTTTTAAATTAATTTTTGATTCAACACTCACACCAGACATTTGCATTATTTGTATTTTTTAACCCTATTTTTCATTGATGTTTTTTCCCCTATGTATTTTTTGGCAAACTTAATTCTTTCTTATTAATCGGTACACATAAAAAAAATTTAAAACCTTTTTTTTAATTAAAATTAATTAGGTTTTAGGTTTTTTTTATTAACCTTTTTTTCCTTCAAATTAACCTTTTTTTATTATTAGTTAAAATTAATTAGGTTTTAGGTTTTTTTTATTAACCTTTTTTTTTCAAAATTAACCGTTGTTTTTATTATTAATTAAAACTAATTAGGATTTTGGTATTTTAATTAATTTTTTTTTTCAAAAATTAAAATTTTTATTAATTAAAATTAATTAGGTTTTTTTTATGTTTATTTAATTAATTATCATAAATCATTTTTCATAAAAAAATCACCGAAACATTTTCTTTTCTATTTTCATCTTATTTTTATTTTCCTAGATAAAGTGTATAGGGCGCATTCAACTGTAATAACGTAGCCTTATTTTTCCCGCTTTTTTTCATCATTACCATGTAATTGCTTCCGGGATGTAATAGTTTTAGGATTTCTTTTACGCACTCTTCACTATTATGTAACTGCCTCAAAGCTCTGTAATAGCCTAGGTTTACATTTCCGCATTTACCTTCAGCTACTATATTTTATGCAATGCTTAGATCAATAGGATTGTATGAAAAGATAAAAATGAACGATAGAAAACCCTAATTGCAAGATAAATATAACTGAAAAAACACATTGTTGCACACTTGCACCCCTAGGGTACTCTCCACTTGGTTGCCTCGGAAAACAATGGTCATGTCCCTCGAACATAGGGATATCTTAGCAAAAGACCCTCAATCTAAAATTCATTATAAAGATCAGTCCATTAACGTTCCTCGAGTTGCCTACGAGAAATGATCTTGTCCCTCGATGTTGCCTATATGATGATAGCCCCTCCGAACTGCTAAGGCATCCCTATATGTTGCCTTCTATGACCATAACGATGACCCATGCTTGTCCCTCATACATCCAACGATAGAGCTACCTACTCACTAATAGTAGGATATCATTATCTAAAGGTTAGGAGGAAAAGAACAACCTTTTCGAGTATAAGTAGATAAGTTCTTACATGCTTGCCCAAAACAACTTCTTGCACCTATACAAAAATATTTTAAAACACTTTCAAAAATATTCGCCTTGTCAACACTCTTGAGGACTGATACAAGAGTTATCACAAAGCGAATTGCCGCACTAAGGCATTTTCAAAACAATTTTCAAAACACACAAAGCACAAGCAATTTCCAAAACATGAGATAACATCTAAGAGCCCGTAGATAACTACGGATGGAAAGGGTGTTAACACCTTCCCTTTCCATAATCTACCCCCTTACTCAGAAATATTGAAAAGGTCTTTTTCTGTTCTTTTCACCCTTTCCTTTGTTGGATAAAAGAAAAGTCGGTGGCGACTCTTGCTTACCGCATATTTGCGAACAAAAAACGTAAACTAGTACAAACAGTTGGTTATGCCACCGTATCACAATGGTCGTAAAGCACACACCCCTTTATTCTCACTTCACCTATGGGCATACACATGACATAAAGTATACTAGTAATGCTTTTTCCGCTAAACCAAAATTCAAACAAAATTTTGGTAACTCTAACAAACAAGGACCCAAAAAGATATGGGTACCTAAGTGTTAGACAATGTGATCGATCTAGAAGGGGGGTTTAATAGATCATTTAAAAAATTATTTGCGCTTTTTAAATTTTTTTTCCAGAAATATATGCGAAATCTCCCGGAATCTCCAATCGTCTAAATAATCCTCTATTGAAAAGATCGGATATGCGTAACCGTGTGAGATAGGATGACAATGTAAGAATAAATACGTTTTACTCAATTGGTCAATCACTTAAACATCCTCAATGAGTATGAATTACTTCCAATGAGTTGATTAAGATAAAGATAAGTATAATGAGTAATTTATGGATGAAACAATTTTTCAAACACCTTATATGCAAAGCACCTTAGGTTTGATTTTACTAAATTGTAGCACAGTGAGTTTTCTTAGGTATCAATCAAACGGATTGTTACCAATGTTCTGAAATGATCTCAACACAGCACAATTTCAGTACAAGAAAATTTGACAATTTAATTCCCACAAATTATAGTAGTCAAGTATGGAAGTAAAGAAAAAGAATAAGAACACACAATTTTTTAAGGCAGTTCCCTTTGTCGTCCTTGCGTAGGGTACGTCTTCCCCTAATTCTAGAAACTAGAATTGAGATATTTGATATTAAGCTGCAAATGTTACAAGAAAAGAGATAGTTCACAATACAAACAAATCAATGTTGCTGATGTAACAATCTTCTTCCCTTTCCTTGGTTTGATCCAAACCAAGTGCCAAATTCTTCGAACAAACCTCCGCTTACCGCTACTTGATTTGCACGAACTCTCGTTCTGCAATACTTTCACTCAGATGATTTCGATCGCAAGAAATTTGACCCCAAACCTCCTTCACAATCCTTCAGTTACCGTTACTTGGTTAAGCAAACCCATCGTTTCTTAATCCTTTCACCTGGATGAATTCAATGAAGCAAAGACTTGTGCAAAAACCCCCGCACCAATTGGAATCTTGGAGGATAAAATCCAAACGAATTTATTCAAGAACAACCCATAATTGCTCAACCCAAATATGAATTAAATCTTTGATTTGAACATTACCACCACAACACTTTTCTTGAATCAACAACCATGATCATGTGTAGATGTTGATTTTTGAGAAGAGAAGATGAAGATGATGAGCACTATGTATATCTTTCACTAGTTCTTGTTGACTGCTCCAAAGGAATCAAAACTCTATTTATATGTGTTAGTAAAACAAATAATATTTTAGAAAGAAAGAAAATAAAACAAACATAATTTTGAGAATGTTAAGTGAGCGGTCGAACGCTCCAGAGGGTTGGGTCAGTGCAACACAACCCGCGCCTAGGAGATGAGCCAAACACCTTGAATGTGTCGGTCACACCAGGGGGTTGTGTCGATGCAACCTTCAATTTTCTTGACCATCAGGTTGAGTCGACCAAGGGGTCGGCACAACACAAGTCGGGAGAAACACAAAGCTTTGAGTCGACCAAAGCTAGTTTGCATCGACACAAGCTTCATTTTTCTTGCCAAAATTGTTATTTTCATCCAAACTTTCATCCCATACTTTGTCCCAAGTGTATTTTATGTAGCACACATGTCATTGAGAATAGGAGAGGTTTTGACATCATGAAAACATAAATCTTTCCCTCACATACTCCCCCTTTTTGATGATGAAAAAACCTACACAATATTTTCAAATAAAAAATACAACAAATGACATAAGAAGAAGGAACTCCCCCTGAGTTTGTGCACATCTTCAGAACTCAAAAATTTTAAGTCTATCTTACTCTCATAGCACTTCTCCCCTTTTGACAACATCAAAAAGAGAAAAGCGTTTGATTGTTAGTAGCAATTAAAAGTATAGTAGAGATCATAAATTTTCACCTTAACGCACTAAAGACCATTCACATAAAATGAAAAATAGTGAAAATGAGATAATTAAACAATCATCACAAAGTACTATATATACAAAATGACAAATAAACTTAAACAAACACAAACTAGGTTTAAGGAAAGCAAATAAAGTTAAGCAAAACATGACAAAATTGTAGCAAGAGGAAATATAAGCTAAAAAACAAGACACAAAGCAGGTTCAATTTTCATTGTCTTGGTCTTGGTATTGGTTTTGGTCTTTGGTTGAATGACCTTGTTGAGGAGGATGCTGAAAGTGTTGCATGAAGGTGGATTGGAAGGAGGCTAAGTTGTCAGCTTGTGTTTGAATCATGCCATGCAAGGTTGAATACCTTTGAGCTTGGAAATCCTAGTAAGAAGCAAAGGTTTTACTTTGGACCTTGATAATATTGTAGAGGTTAGAGATTTGTTCATTTTGGAGAGAAGCATATTCATGTTGCTGGATCTACATCCTTTATAATTGAGCTAACACACTAGAGTTGTCGCTTTGAGCAGTACGAATATCCTCATCCATATCTTCAGCATTTTCATCACTTTCTTCTTATTCACTCCCAATATCAATTTCCTCATCCTCTTCACCATTATTGTTCTGGAATTTTACAAGGTTACTTCTTACAATGTGTCTGTATCTTTACCTTTGGGAATCCCACAGAAAACCCATTAAGGTAAGTGATTTGTTGACCCAAAATCATGTAAGAGATACCGGGCACACAAATACTTTATCTGTTGAGAACTCGTTGGATAAATGATGGGTAGCATAGTGCAGTCCCTCTCTCAGACTTGTGTAGATCGAAGATCCTGCTAGCAAAGTATTATGGCGAATGAATCTTGATCTTTTTCTTGAGCACATACATGAGTTGAACCTCTAGCTTGTCCATGCGAGAGTACTCACCCTTTTTGGGTCGAGTGATGTGGAAAATGATCCAAAATAAAATCCTATCAAGAGGGGCTAGGGAACCCGTGGTCACGGACTTGGGAAATAGATCACTGTTCATAATCCGCTCAGTGTATGGTTTCTTGAGCATAGAGTTCAAAGCAGTCTTAAATTCATATCTAGGAGAAACATTAGAGTCAAAAAATTTAATTGAATCAGAGTCAACAGGGAACATCTGAACCAAATATTTCCAATCATGAAAATTGATCATATAATTTTTGTTATTCATCCTATACGTTAACTCAAAATCCTCAAAATTTCGTTGGACACCCGCAAAAAATATCCTAACCAGATCTTCATTATACTTATCCTTAAATTCAAGAAAGTTTGAAGTTTCTGAAATCTAATAAGATCAATGATCTCAGGAAGGTGTAAATGACCCAAAGTTGTCATTTCCAAAAAAATTGCTTAACAACCTTTCTCTTTCCAAACTTAGCTTTATAAGATTCAACTATGTCATCAGAGAGAAGAGAAAGAGAATTTAATGGAGATTCAAAAGGAGCATTGGAGTAACTACCTCTGAGGGTTCTCTTCTTTGCAATCCTAGATGTGTCCATGATGAAGTTTTCTTGAAGAGTTTGGTGTAGAGTGAATTTCGTTTTTGGTTTAGAGGAGTTTAGGGTTTGTGGTGTTTGGAAGAAATAAGGATACTTGAATTAATACAAACCACACAACATACAAATAAAATTCTGAAAATTCGTGAGATGTGTCGACCAAACCAGGTCGTGAGTCGACCTAATATTTAAAAAAATGATACTGAAGAGTTTATATAAGAGTGCATTGACGCAATCTTGTTGTGGGTTGACTCATCCTGTGAGATTTTGAGATTTAGTACATTTTTTATGGAAGGTCATGTAATAGGGGAAGTAACAATAAATCACACATGCATATATACAGTATAATGAATGTAGAGAAAGAAGATGACCTAAATAAACACACACACACACACACACATATATGATCAAGAAGGGGAAATATATAAGATGGATATTACCTTTATGAAGATTGATGAGAGCTTTCACTAAAACTATCAATAAGTACATCAAACATTAAGGGAATATATGCAATAAAATAAGGAGCATGCAACTTAATTAAGTTACAACCTATCCGAGATATCGAGAACACCAAGTTCCCTACGGATGTGAAGTAAGGGTTCCGTAGAGAGTGGTTTAGTAAAAATGTCGGCAAGATTATTTTTGCTATCAACATGCTCCAAAATGACATCACCCTTTTCCACATGATCCCTTAGGAAATGATGCCTAATCTCAGAATGTTTTGTGCGAGAGTGCAAAATCAGATTTTTGGTTAGGTTGATGGCACTTGTATTATCACAAAAAATAAGAATGCGATCAAATCGGACATTGAAGTCGAGCAATTATTGTTTGAGCCATAAGATTTGGGCACAACAATTTTGGGCTGCAACGTATTATGCTTCGACGGTTGACAAAGCAACAGAAACTAGCTTTTTGCTATGCCAACTGACCAAAGAATTTGAAAAGAAATGACAAGTATCACCAGTGCTTTTCCTATCCGATTTATACCCGGCAAAGTCGAAATCAGAATAGTTAACCAAAGAATAATCACTACCCTTGGAGATCCAAAGTCAATGCTTAGTTATACCACTAAGATACCAAAGTATGCGTTTTACGGCTTTTAAATGTGACTCCTTAGGACATGATTGAAACCGAGCACACATGCAAACACTAAACATGATATCTGGACGAGAAGTCGTAAGATATATAAGGGAACCAATCATACCTTTATACCTTTTTATATCGATGGGTTTACCATTTTCATCTCGGTCTAAGTTCACGGCCGTAGGCATAGGAGTATTGATTGATTTTGAGTGTGTCATGTCGAATCGCTTGAGTAGGTCAAGGAAATATTTCATTTGGCTCACGAATGTCCCTTCATTTATTTGCTTGATTTGAAGTCCAGGGAAGTAGTTTAACTCCCCCATCATGGTCATCTCAAATTCTCCCTGCATTAGCTTAGAGAATTCCTTGACCAAAGATATGTTAGATAAACCAAAAATAATGTCATCTACATATACTTGAACTAAAATAGAATGTTTTCCTTCATGATTAATAAAAAGGGTTGTGTCGACCTTTCCTCTTGATAATCCTTGATCTAGTAAGAATTTGCTAAGATGTTCGTACCAAGCCCTAGGGGCTTGTTTAAGACCGTATATCAGACGCTTAAGTTTTTAAACATAGTTAGGATTCTTAAAATTCTCAAAACCGGGAGGTTGAGACACACAAACCTCTTCATTAATGTATCCATTTAAGAAATCACTCTTTACATCCATTTGAAATAATTTGAAGTTTTGTGAGAATGCATATGCAAGAAAAGGCGTATAACATTGAGTCGGGCCATCATAGCATAAGTTTCCTCATAATCGATGCCTTCCTCTTGGTTATACCCGCGGGAAACAAGACGAGCCTTGTTGCGAGTTATAATTCTGTTTTCATCTAGTTTGTTCCTAAATACTCATTTAGTTCCATTAACTAGATGATCTCGTGGAGGAGGGACAAGGTCCCAAACCTCATTTCTTTTAAACTGATTTAGTTCCTCTTGCATAGCTAAAAACCAATGTTCATCGAGTAAGGCGTCTTTGGAGTTTTTAGGCTCAATTTGAGAGATGAAAGCAAAATGATAACATAAGTTACTTATCTTAGAGTGAGCGGTGACTCTCTTTGATATATCTCCTAGGATGTTGTCGATGGGATGATCCTTAGAGGTTTTCCATTCCAAAGGAAGATCATTTTTATTACTTGGATGATCTTCCCCTCTTTTTTTGGATACTTGATCCAACTCTTCCTCAATTTTAGTAGATTCCGAGTCCTTTTCTTTGGGATCTTTTAGTATGCTTTTTGAAGATACACATGCACCATCATAAACACTACCCTTTCCGACTAATTTCAGATCAGATTCATCAAAGGAAACATGCACAGACTCTTCAACAATATGTAACCTTTTATTAAGTACTCTATAAGCTTTACATGATTGATAGTATCCAAGAAAGATACCTTCATCGGATTTTTAGTCAAATTTACCTAGATTCTCCTTACCATTATTTAACACAAAGCATTTACATCCGAAAACGTGTAGATGAGAAATATTTGGTTTTCTTCCTTTTAAAAGTACATAGGGAGTTTTGTTTAGAATAGGATGTATTAGAACCCTATTCAAAACATAACATGTCGTGCTAATGGCATCGGCCCAAAAATATTTTAGAAGACGGTGTTCATTGATCATAGTTCTTATGAGTTATTCTAAAACATGGTTTTTACGTTCCACCACTCCATTTTGTTGCGGAGTACGTGGGGCAGAAAAATTATGATCAATGTCGTATTTTTCACAAAATTGATCAAAGAGATCATTCTCAAATTTACCACCGTGATCGCTTCAAATAGTAACTATGCTAGTGTTTAATTTGTTTTGAGAAATCTTGGTAAGCTTTTCAAATTCCAGAAAGGTTTCACTTTTATTTGCTAAGAAAATTGTCCAACAAAATCTAGAGCAGTCATCTACAATAAAAATCCATAGTAGTTACCACCTAGACCCTAAACAATGTTTTTAGATTTAAACGAGATTCTTGTTTGCTTCCCCATTTGGAAAGCATCACATAAGTGATCCTTGGAGAATTTTAGTTTGGGTAAATCGACTACTAAATCTTTTGAGACAATTTTATTTAACAAATCAAAATTCAAGTGAGCTAGACGTCTATGCCAAAGCCATGAGTCCTCACTTAAAGTGACCAGACATTTAGCTTTGGTTAAGGATACATTATTCAAGTCAAGCATGTATACATTGTTTACTCTCAAGCCTTTGAACATGTCATATTTCTTATCATTGTGTTCAATTATGCAATAATCTTTTGAAAAAGAGACATTGTATCCTTTGTCTCATAATTGACTGATGCTAATAAGATTGTGTTTAAGACCATCAACTAATAGGACATCAGAGATAGTAGTAGAAGAGGGATTACCTACACTACCTTTACCAAGTATTTCTCCCTTTTTATTTTCGCCATAGGTGACAAATCCTTTCTTTTTTGCCACAAAGTAAAAAAATAGGGAGATGTCGCCCGTCATATGTCTTGAGCATCCACTATTGAGAAACCATCTTTTCTCCGTAGTCTCAAGATATTCCACCTACAAATTTAAACAAGGTAAATAGGTACCCAATTTTTATTGGGTCCTTGTGTGTGAGTGATACTTGAGTTGCATTTTAGAAACCATTTGAAAATGCCTTGAGGAACCAAAAACCTCCTAAAATGGAATTTTCCAATGGTGTGACCCCTTTTGGAAAGTTAGAGTTTTGGATAAGTTACTTTTTCTTGGAGGATCTCTTATTTCATAAGTGTATTTTTTATAAGGATTAATCATACTACTTCTGAAATTTGATCAATCAATGCCAAAAGTAATTTTGAGTTGTAAAGCCTTGTCAAGTTTGGCTTTGAGAGTTTTTACCTCTCTTTTCCAAATATAATAAGTTTCACATCTAGCCCAATCATTCCAAGAAAACTTGTCATCTGTGCTATCAGTTTTGATTTTCTCTACCATAGATGCCTTGAGGGCTTCCAACTCTTTTTCAGAATTGGACACTTTTTGCTCAAGGCATGAACAAAATTTCTTGTTTGAGGCTAATCGTTTAAAAGTTTCTTTAGCCTTATTTTGTAGAGTATTAAAAGCTCTTTGCAATTCTATGTGAGACATTTTATCAATATGATCATATTTAGAGTGACTTACATTCCTTTTCTTCTTTTGATGAGCTATGAGACAAAGGTTGACCATTTCTTCTTCGTCACTAGTGTCACTTTTGCTTAAAGCTTCATTATCACTATCCCAAGCAATGTATGCTCTTCTAGCTTTGTTAGGTCTCTTTTGGAATTTATCTTTTCCCCTGTCTTTCTTGAGCAATGGGAAATCCCGTTTGTAGTGACCGGGTTTTCCACAGTTGAAACATGATCCTCTTAATTTAGATTTCTTACCTTCATCTTGTCTTGAAGGTTTTGATTGCCTTCTATAATTGATGATATTTTTGTCTGAGTGTTAGACTTCATTCTTTCGGAGATATCTGTGATATTTTCTCACAAACAACCCCATGTCGTCACTTGAACTTTCATCATCATCACTAGAATCACTCACACATGAGTTATTGGTGGAGGACTTTGAGCTTGAATCCTTTAATGCAATATAATTCTTTTCCGTTTCTTTTAGTTTTTCTTTCTTTTCCTTTTTCTCGTGCTTGTTGAGATTTATGAGCTCTTGCTCATGCTCTTGAAGCTTCCCAAACAATGTTGTTATGTCAAGTGTAGCTAGATTGTTGGCTTCCTTGATTGCTGTAACTTTTGGTTGCCATTCCCTATTAAGACATCTCAAAATTTTGTTAGTAGAAACATCATTGGGAGTAACATGACCAAGAGTGTGTAATCAATTGATTATATGAGAAAATATATTTTGCATATCCGCAATGGTTTCACCATGGTTCATGTGAAAGAGATCAAACTATTAAGTTAATGTATTGATTCTAGCAAGTTTAACATCATTTGTACCCTTATGGGCAATTTGTAGAGCACCCCACATTGCCTTAGCAGTAGCACAATGTGAAACTCTAAAATACTCATTAACACATAAAGATGCAATAAGCATATTTCTACCTTTCCTATCATAGCTATACTTTTCTCGTCTTCCTCATCCCATAGTGCTTCCGGTTAGGGTATGGTGACACTATCCTCATTGGTCATGGTTATTTGTATAGGACCATCCTTGACAACTTTCCATATCTTTCTATTAACAGATTTAATATGCACACGTATACAATCTTTCCAATAGCTATAGTTTTCACCGGTGAAAACAGGAGCTCTCGTATAAGCCCCTTTTGGACCGTTCTCCATATTCTACAAAGTAATATGCGAAGCACTAGATAAATCAGCGCTTTGATACCACTTGTTAGACGATGTGATCGATATAGAAGGGGGTTGAATAGATCGTTTAAAAAAATATTTGTGCTTTTTAAAATTGTTTTTCGGAAATATATGCGAGAGCTCCCGAAATCTCTAATCGTGTAAACGATCCTCTATTGAAAAGATCGGATATGCGTAACCGTATGAGATAGAACGACAAAGTAAGAATCAATATGTTTTACTCAATTGGTCAATCACTTAAACATCCTCAATGAGTATGAATTACTTCCAATGAGTTGATTAAGATAAAGCTAAACACAATGAATAATTTGTGGATGAAACAGTTTGTCAAACAACTTATATGCAAAGCACCTTAGGTTTGATTTTACTAAATTGTAGCGATGAGTTTTCTTAGGTATCAATCAAACCGATTGTTTCAAATGTTGTGAAATGATCTCAACACACCACAATTTCAGTACAAGCAAATTCGACAATTTAATTCCCATAAATTATAGAAGTCAAGTATGGAATTAAATAAAAAGAAGAAGAACACACGATTTTTTAAGGAAATTCCCTTTGTCGTCCTCGTGTAGGGTACGTCTGCCCCCCAATTCTAGAAACTAGAATTGAGATATTGGATATTAAGATGCAAATGTTACAAGAGAAGAGATAGTTCACAATACAAACAAACCAATGTTGTTGATGTAACAGTCTTCTTCCATTTCCTTGGTTTGAGCCAAACCAAGTGCCAAATTCTTTGAACAAACCTCCGGTTACCGCTACTTGATTTGAAAGAACTCTTGTTCTGCAATACTTTCACTCGGATGATTTCGATCGCAAGAAATTTGACCCCAAATCTTCCTTCACAGTCCTCCGATTACCACTACTTGATTAAGCAAACCCATCGTTTCTTAATCCTTTCACTCGGCTGAATTAGATGAAGCAAAGACTTGTGCAAAAAACCCTGCACCAATTGGAATCTTGGATGATAAAATCCAAACGATTTTATTAAATAACAACCCACAATTGCTCAACCCAAATATGAATTGAATATTTGATTTGAACATTATCACCACAACACTTTGTTTGAATCAACAACCACGATTATGTGTAGATGTTGATTTTTGTGAATAGAGGATGAAGATGATGAGCACTATGTGTATCTTTCACTAGTTCTTGTTGAATTCTCAAAAGGATACAAAACTTTATTTATACGTGTTAGTAAAACAAATAACATTTGAGAAAGAAATAAAATAAGACAAACAGAATTTTGAGACTGTTAAGTGAGCGGTCGACCGCTCAAGAGGGTTGGGTCGGCATAACATAACCCTCACCTAGGAGATGAGCCAAACAACTGGAATGCGTCGACCGTACCTGGGGGTTGCGTCGATGAAGCCTTCAATTTTATTGACCATCAGGTTGAGTTGACCAAGGGGCCGGTGTAACATAACCCAGGAGAAGCATAAAGCTTTAAGTCGACCGGAGCTAGTTTGCGTTGACGCAAGCTTCATTTTTCTTGCCAAAAAGGTTATTTTCATCCAAGATTGCATCTCATACTTTTTCCCAAGTTTATTTTATGTAGCACACATGTCATTAAGGATAGGAGAGGTTTTGACATCATGAAAACATGTATCTTGCCCTCACACTAAGGACAAAATTGTCTTTGTTGCAGATGTCTTTAACAGCAAAATTGAAACACCAATCTTGGTACCTGAACTTTGGATGCTCTCGATACATGACGAGAAGAAAGAATATGTTCCAAAGCATGAAGCTTAAATCTGGAGGCTATGTAGGTTTCAGGGGCAATCAGAAAGGAAAGATTATTAGCTTTGGAACTATTGGTAATGATAAAATTCCTTCTATAACTAATGTTCTGTTAGTAGATGGATCAATGTATAACATTTTATCTGTAAGTCAATTAAGTGATAACGGTTATGATATAATCTTCAATCAAAAGTACTTTATAGCAATTAGTCAGAAAGATGGATCTATCCTCTTTAATGGAAAGAGAAAGAACAACATTTACAAAATAAAACTTTCTGAACTAAAAAGTCAGAATGTAAAATGCCTAATGTCTGTTAACAATGAGCAATGGATCTGGCACATAAGATTGGGGCATGTTAGTATGAGAAGAATATCTCAGATTAACAAACTCAATTTGGTCAGAGGACTTCCTAATCTGAAGTTCAACTCTGATACTCTGTGTGAAGCATCTCAAAAAGGCATGTTTACAAAACCTTCTTCCAAAGAAAAAAAATATTGTTTCTACCTCTAGACCATTAGAACTTATGCATATAGGTCTATTTGGACCAGTGAAAACGACATCCATTAGTGGCAAGAATTATGGATTAGTGATCGTATATGACTATAGCTGATGGACATGGTTAAAGTTCTTAAGTGACAAGGGCGAGTCACACTCTGTGTTCTTTATTTTCTGTAACCAAGTTCAAAACGAAAAAGATCATAGAATTGTTAAAGTCAGAAGTGATCATGGTGGAGAATTTAAAAACAAAAAATTTGAGATTTTTTAATGAGAATGGTATCTCTCGTGATTTCTCTTGTCCTAGAACTCCTCAAAAAAACGACGTTGTAGAATGAAAGAATAGAACTTTACAAGAAATGGCCAGAACCATGATCAACGAGACTAACATTGCTAAGAACTTCTGGGCGGAAGCAATTAACATAGCGTGTTATATTTAGAATAGAATCTCCATAAGACATATTCTGGATAAGACTCCATATGAACTGTCGAAGAACAAAAAGCCCAACATTTCTTATTTCCATCCATTCAAATTTACTTGTTTTATTCTAAACACTAAAGAACATCTGAACAAGTTTGACTCTAAAGTACAAAAGTGTATCATGTTAGGATACTCTGAATGCTCAAAAGGGTATAGAGTATATAACATAGAAACACGGATTGTGGAAGAGTCTACCAGTGTTAGATTTGATGATAATCTTAGATCCCAAAAGTCAAAGCAGGGTAATATTTTGCAGATATAGAAGTTCAATTTACAAGTATTGAAGACACTGCATCAGAAGTTTTCTCTAAAAAATCACAGTCAAACTCAGAAGAGGATGTCACAAACATTACAGCAACATCTGAAGATCCAATCCATAAAACACTATCCAGAAGCAGCTTAGCTCAGATGGAAAACATGATTCTAGGAAAGAAAGAAGATCCAATCAGAACAAGATCTACATTCAGAAATTCTAAAGAATCTCACATGGGATTAGTGTCTTTGATTGAGCCAACTTCCATTGACTAATCCCTTCAGGACAATGACTGGATACTCGCAATACAGGAAGAACTAAATTAGTTTAGCCAAAAAACATGATTCTGGGAAAGGATGAAGATCCAATCAGAACAAGATCTACATTCAGAAATTCTGAAGAATCTCTTATGGGATTAGTGTCTCTGATTGAGCCAACTTCAATTGACGAAGCCCTTCTAGACAATGACTGGATACTCGCAATGCAGGAAGAACTAAATCAGTTCACCAGAAACGATGTGTGGGATCTAGTTCCCAAACAAAAATGCTTTAACATCATTGGAACCAAATGGGTCTTCAGAAACAAGCTAAATGAATAAGGAGAAGTCGTCAGAAACAAAGCACGACTGATGGTACAAGGTTATAGTCAGCAAGAAGGGATAGACGATACAGAAATCTTAGCTCCATTCGCCAGGTTAGAATCTATCAAACTTTTAATTTCTTTTGGAGTAAATAATGGCATTACTCTTTACCAAATGGATGTTAAAAGTGCGTTTTAAATGGTTACATTGATGAAGAAGTTTATGTGCACCAACCCCCTCTTTTAAAATTCAAAACATCCATAATATGTTTATAAACTTAAGAAATCACTATATGGTATGAAACAAGCTCTGAGAGCTTGGTATGAAAGACTAAGTAATTTTCTGTTAAAAAATGATTTTACCAGAGGGAAGGTGGACACAACCTTATTCTGTAAACTATTTAAAAATGACATTCTAGTTTGTCAAATTTATATAGATGATATTATTTTTGGATGTACTAAAGCCTCTTTGGGAAGAGAATTTGCTAAGTCTATGCTGGCAGAGTTTGGAATAAGCTTGACGGGCGAACTCAAGATCTTTCTGAGTATCCAAATCAATCAAACTCCAGAAGAAACCTACATTCATCAAAGAAAGTATGTCAAAGAACTTATGAAGAAATTTGACTTGTCAGAATGTAAGCCATCCAAAACTCCTATGCATCCCACATGTATTTTGGAAAAGAAAGAGGTTAGTAAGAAGGTAGAACAGAAGCTCTACAGAGGTATGATTGGTTATCTCTTATATTTAACAACCTCAAGACCCGATATTTTGTATAGTGTATATCTGTGTTCTAGATTCCAATCAGATCCTAGAGAATCTCACTTAACAGTTGTTAAGAGAATTTTCAAGTATCTGAAAGGTACTACTAATCTTGGTCTTTGCTATAGAAAATCCAAAGAATACAAATTAGTAGGGTACTATGATAATGACTTTGTTGGAGACTGAATAGAAAAAAAGTACTTCTGGAAGCTTCCAATTTCTAGGAGACAATCTAATCTCGTGGTCTAGTAAAAGGCAATCCACAATTGCACTATCAACTGTTGAAGCTGAATATATAGCAGCATCTGGATGCAGCACACAGATGCTTTGGATGAAAAGTCAACTTGAACACTTCAACATATATGAGGGTAACATTCCTATTCTCTGTGATAATACTTCTGGCATTTGGCTTTCAAAAAATCCCATTTTACATTCTAGGGCTAAGCATATAGAAATTAAACATCATTTTATTAGGGACTATATTCGGAAAGGAATTCGCTCATTAAAATTTATAGACACAGACCATCAAAGGGATGATGTTTTCACTAAACCCATTTTTGAAGATAGGTTTAACTTCATTCTTGAAACATCTCAACATTGAATTATGCCCAGAATGATAGTTTTGTTTCTGTATACTTTAACCTTCAGAAGTTTATGCTTTAATTTTTCTTGTGTGAACATATGATCAATAGTTCTTCAGAAGTTAGAAGGAAAGTTGTATCAGGATCTATCTAGAAGATCCGAACGTTCTCCAAATATTTCATTTTAAAGATAGAAGCATGCAGTTCACAATATCAACATTTGTCAACTCTATACGCAAGGTCTTTCTCTAAGGATGTACACATGTTCAAATTCTGAAGAGACTGAAACGTTTAGTTGATGCATTTAGGCTCGTGTCAAATCGGTAATTCTTCCATATCCTCATGCTACCCCAATTTGCAGGAATCATTAATGCACGTAATCATATTCTTTAAATATTTTTCTTGTTAATTAAGACTTCTATTTTCTTATATATATATATATATATATATATATATATATATATATATATATATATATATATATATATATATATATACTTCGCTCACCATCACTATCACACTCCCACTCTCAATTTTTCTCTCTCTTCAACTTGTTCAATCTTTCAAAAACCCTAAAAGAGTTTGTGTGAACAAATGGCTTCCTCTCAATAACTTTCTCAAGGTTCTCAAAGCATTCCTGGTTCTTCTTCCTCAACAACAGAAAGGTACATAGAACCCTCAAGAAATCTCCTCACACCCATTTATTTGCTTGAAGTTTTGTGTGAGCTCATTGTAGATTTCGTAAGCATGAAGGAAAAAGGATATGATTTAGTCCCTGATGTTGAGTTCCAAGGATTGATTAAGTACTTTGATCGCCTCCTAGGTTCAGTTTTTCCAAGACTTCTTAAAGAATTCTAGATCCATGCCACAACTTCAAATCCTTAGGTTACATCTTTCGTTATGGGAAAGAAAATCATCATCTCTGAAGTTCGCATTGGGAAACTAATAGGTCACGACAACGACAGTATTCGTTGCAATGATATGACTGACAAAAGTTCTGACCTAACTAAGATATCAAAGGTAATCTTTACTTCTGGCCAATCGTCCAACAAAATCAAAGACCTGAAAGATTACCTCAGAATTTGGTCTAAAATAATTTTGGGTTGCATCAATCACATAAATCCCACAAGTTCTCCAGATTACATCAACATTGATCAGCAGTACCTTCTGTACTTCATCGCCACCAAAGCAAGAGTTAATCTTCCACATCTTCTGTTCAATCATCTGAAGAACAGCGTAAAAGAAACAAGAGAAGAATAAAGAACAATGAGAGATTGGATCCCTTTGGGTAGACTCATTTCAAATATTCTGACAGAAAACAAATTGATAGAACATCTGCCTGAGGCTCAACAAGCTAGCACTCTGGAAGCTTGTGTTGGTAAACCTCTCAACACCAAAAATCTGAAGAAGATGAAGATTATTGAAACTATTAAGAAGGATCCAACAATCACCACCAAGGAAGTCATTACCACCCGAAGAGTACCTCTAAAGGATTTTCCTCTCTTCACTCAAGAAGATTCTTCTCTAGATATTGTTCTCATGTATCTGCAAGCATGCAAGAGGGATGGTACAAATCCAGATGTGAACATTATTGATCTAAGGAAACAACCTCTAGAAGTTGCTCCTATAAAATCAAGAAAAATGAAAGCAGCTGCAGGAGGAACTTCTCAGAAGACTCCCAAAGCATCCAAAAAGAAAGGTAACCCTTCTTTTGTTTCTGTTATTGAATCAATATTATTATCAACATCTGAAAACCCTTCATCTCCAAAGCCCACAGAAGATCCAACTCCTTAAAATTTTGATGATTTTGACCTAAACTTTGACACCTCATTTCCTATAGATAACCTTATGAACAATCCACCTTCTACCCATCTTGACCAAAATCAGCTTGAACTTGCACAAGTTCTCTCTGATATTGATCAATTTGATCCTCTCTTTGAAGCTCCCCAAACTGAAAATTCAAACCTTGATTCTGATACCACAACATCCATCCCTAGCATCACCTACCATCTCATGGTCTCTCAACCACAAATAATTCCCTCAACTTCTTCATAGAACCTCTTGTCGTACCCCAAATTTGCCCTATCTCTTTATTTTTGGTCTAGCTTTAAACTTTGCATTCAATTTGCATCATTTTACCATTCAGTCATTTGCATATCCCACATCTCAGGGAGTTAGGCTCTTTGGTTTGAAGTATTAGGGTTGCACCCTCTTTATGTCTAATTTTGTTTTAAAGTCTTCTTATCAGGTGAAAGGGAATTCTTTTAGTTCTCGATTAATGGATCGTGGAATGAATTGTGTCGTCATGTTACAAGGTTGGTTCTCGCTCAAATTTATCAGAGCCTGGATTAGGGTTTATTTCCCTAGGTGTGCTGGTCAAGATGCTAGGGTTTTGGGTCTTTGGTTTCTGGGAAGATGTTTCTCTCGCCTGCCTCGAAGATGTCTCAAAGCTCAGTGCATTAGGTCAAGAATTTCACCTCCTCGCATTTCAAGTTTCTTCTTAAAGCCTCTAAGTCGTTGAGTCGAGAGTTTGAAGTTTAAATTGGAAAATGTGGAGTTTGGGCACAAGAAATGAGGCTGAGGGTTCATGATGATCAAGACATGTTTTGGGTTGCTTAAGTTAGAAGTTACTTGCGATGTGAATATCAAAAATTAGGTTTCTTCTCGAGAAGTGCGAGTGTGGTTCAGGCATGATATGAAGATCAAGGTTCAAGCGACCGGTGTTTTGGGATTCGAATTAATCAGTGGAATTAAATGCTTAAGCATTTATTTTGTTTGAGAGTTTGATTGGGTTTAGAAAGATAAGGTGCATTGATTGCTTGAAATACAAGTTAGAAAATTTTTGTTTATGATTTTTCGAGATTCAAGTTATAAAAGAAAGATGGGCACTCAAATCGTTCAATTGGAAATTGTTTCTTTCATTCAAAATTCAAGAGTTTGTTTAATTTTCATACAACCAATTCATTCAAAATAATTCGTTCAAATTTGTGCTCATTACATTTTTGAGACAATGTTACAAGGCATATTACAGTGTGAAATACAAATTACATTTGTTCGTTTACAAAAAAAGAGAGAAATAATTTGTGTTTCTTCAAGTCTTCATCTTCAAGTCATTCGTCCTCACCATGGTATTTTCATCAGTCAATCTCGCTGTGGACCGTCCAATACTCGTGCTCATGAAATAAGAAAAAGAAAAAGTTAGCAATCAACATATGAAAAGAAATTCCAAACAAGAAAGCTCATCATTAGGGTTTGCATTTGGAATCAGTTAAAGAGGTATTTATTTTTAATCATGGACCATTTTTCTCCCAATTGCAAATCACAAAAAGCTTGTGCTTTTTGGTTCACAAAAAAGAAAAAAAGAAGAAGATTGCAAATATTTTTTCAATACCGCTGCAAACAAAAAAATAGCAAACATCAAATGCATAAGGCAAAATTGTCCAACAACAACAAACAAAGCAAACAACAGCATAGCGCAAAGAAAACAAGAAGCGACAACAGGCCAAGGCAGAACAACAAAGCACAAAGCTGCCACGAACAGGTAGCAAAACAAGCATAACAGGTAGCAAAATAAGCATAGCAAACAGCAGGACAAGGCAGACACACCAGAATAGCAAATGCAGTATTAAACAAAACAAATAATATAGAAGGCTAACAAATAGCCAAAACCTCAAGTGTTTCATCATTTTCCAAAAGAGGCAAACCCTTCAGAATTTTAAGAAAAAAAGGCCAGCTTTGTATCATTGAAAGAGAAAGAGGAAAGAAAAAACCTGCATAACCAAGCCAACCCTAAACCTGTCAAAAACTAACCCAAAATAAAATCAAAACAAGACAAATCAAAAACCTGCACATTACTGCCCAAAACCTGCACTTTACTGTCCAACAAAACTGTCAAAAACTGCTGTAACATTGCACAAAAATAGGCAAGCTGAAAGCAATAGGAAAAAGTAATGAAGCAGAGCAGTAAATAGTTCAAATGCACCAATCTTCCCCCAAAAAAACCCTTGTTTAACACTATAAACGAAAACCAACAAACTCATAGAAGGAACGACTCCAATACACTCTCCAATTTCTGCTCAAACCTGATACATCATAAAAACCTGTCTAAAACCTCTTAAATAACTCTCAGCTAAACACTTAACCCAGTGCTCTTTTCAACCCATCAATACTCTCTCAAGCCAATAATAATATACTTCATAAACCACCTCACCACACATCCATCCATTTAAGATTCAACTTTTCTCATCCCTCGCAATGAAACTTACCAAAGTCGTGCTCAGACACCATACAACCACTAAAAAATCTTACTAGAAAATCACCACAATACACTTACTTCTTAACCTTCAATAACCTGCACATGAAAACTTTTTCCGCCCCAGAAACAAACTCCATGCTTCTGCAATCCTGTAACGACAACAGATGACAACACAACTTACAACAACAAAAAAGAAAAACAAACAAACAAACAAAAGGGATTTGAATCAAAACAACATGAATTCATCACCATTGCATATCCAAATTTGAGAATAAGAGCGCGCCATGAAGATGTTTCGACAAGTATCTATTGCTAGCAGCCACATCAGACTCGCTTTCGATTCCATCAGAGCCTCCACATGCAGCAGCCTTTGCATCACATAACAACTTCTAAAACAACATCACTCGAACCTCACTCGTCGCGGATAACAACAAATCAATGAAAACTCAGAAGACGAAGAAAAGGACGCCTAATATTACCGGTCGATTCAAGTTTTTTACCTGAATTTCTTGAAGCTTCATTAATTTCAACAAATACCGAAGCGATTCACGGCTTCATAGGTTGGTAGATCTCCATCGATTTTGACTCAATTGCATCATTCTTCCTTACTTTGTTCTAATTCCCAAATTTGAAGCTTTTAATCACTTGTTGTATAGTCTGTTAGCTTTTGTTTGCATGCCTATGGTTTTTAACTCTTTTCAGAAAAATAAGAAAAGCATTAGAGATGATGACGATGATACGCTCAGAGAGAGAGAGGGTTTTGTTTTCTGTTGTTTCCAATAAACATAGCTATTAGTTTTCATTAGCAATAATAAGAATTTAATCAGTCTTGTCTTCCTAATAGAACAAACCAGACGACGCTTATTATCTCTCTAGGGTTACAAGACCTTTCCTTGTTCTTTCCTCCAGACGGGTCAGCCCACTGGGCTGTTAGCCCAATCCATTAGTGTTTCATTTTTTTCTCTATTTATTTTAATAAAATCATGTTAATAACAGATAAATAGCTTAGTACAACTGGAAAAGCACATTACCATTAACTCTAGAGACCCGGGTTTAACCCCTCCTGGGGCCTTTTCCGTTTTTTTTGTTCTTTAGGTCTTACTCAACATATTTTTAAGCAATTATTTATTTAGTTTTCTTGTATATAATTTTTTTCATGGAAAAATACAAAAAACAGGTTTTGTTTTTATTAAATTAATATTTCCTTTAATTTTTGTTATTTACTCAATCTTTTTTATTAGATATCTTTTATTCAATTCTTTTTCTTTTGGTTATTTATTTACCTTAATAAAAATAATGAAACTTTTATAATTTAAGTTTCTTTATTTCGTTCATTATAACTTCGATGTCATATTCTCTTAGGTTCATCCTTATACCTAACAAAACAATTAGAATTCTTCTAGTCTCCCTCTTAAATTATTCTTCCTTTATAAAAACTTCTCAATCACAAATCAAAGATCCAAAAACATTTAATTATTACTCGAATTTATTCTAAAACTCGCAAAACACTCAACCAATCAAAACTCCCCCAAAGGGCATGTAATCTCCGTTCTACCGCGATACTGGTCGTGCCTATTGCTAAAATGCGTGCGTTAATGTTGCCCACTAAAAAACACAAACAAACCAATCATTTTCTAGAGGAACTACAATATTCTGATTCCTTCATTGGATACGTAGGCAAAGGGTCGTGAAACCCTCACGAACACAATGATAAAAAAAACCATCCATTTCCCTTTAAGCAAGCATAGTTGTAGATAAATACACCCTTTAAGACAAACAAAACAAAAATGGATCCCATTGAGAATAATGGATGTGAGGGATTCTAATACCTTCCCCCCGCATAACCGACTCCCTTACCCTTTCTCTTGGTTGCAAGACCATCTTATCCATTCCCTTGTGGTTTTATCGATATTTCCCCTTCCTTCGGGATAAATAAAGTTCGGTGGCGGATCTGTGTTTTCTTCCGGTAGCTTCACCTCTCCATTCCAGATCTTCCATCTCCTTATCAGTCCATTCCACCAAACTCACCAAATTCGCCCATAATCCTTTCTGACTCTCCCTCTCCAAATAACTACCCAGAAGATCCCATAGAACAATCATAGATTTAGAAACTTTGGAAAATCTCATCACAAGCTCTCGGAAATTTTTGTTCCAAACCAAAACCAAAAATCTCCAAAGCAGATGTTGGTAAATCCTTGCTGACTTTGGAAACAGAAATACAGGAATGAGTTAACTCTCTAAAGCTAGCTTTCATAGAGAATCTCAATCCAGATGCTACTGATTCTCATTAGAACCAGTTCAAGAAAATGGTTCAACTCTGAATCTCTGAAACTAAAGGAGCTTAGTTATGAAATCGCTCAACATAACTTCTGTGATCGCCTGAATATCTTCAAGGGTCAAGTTCTTCGACACTGGGAAAAGAAGCCACTCCTTCTGCTGGATAATACCCCTTGGGAAACGCATCAGACATCAGATTGTAATGAACCATCCTCTGATCCTCTTCCTCTGGTCATGTTTCAAGACAAAGGCAAGGAAGTCGAAGAAACTCCTGTGTCAGAATCAGCTGCAGATTGCTCTAAAAAAGTGGTCACTTCTACTGAAATAACCACTGCTTCTCTTGTGCTGCAAACTCTGGAGGAGTTGAAAAAAGAAAATGATGTGTTTAAGGAAAGGTTAAACAAACAGGATGATACGTGCAAGGTGTATTATGGTGGGAGAACTGTCTGTTATACTGGTTTTGCATTTGTATTCACAAATGTTGCCGTAAGCAAGAGTCACCACTGACTTTTCTTTTATCCAGCAAAGGAAAGGGTGAAAAGAACAGTAAAAGACCTTTTGAGAGTTTTCTGAGTAAGGGGGTAGATTATGGAAAAGGAAGGTGTTAGCACCCTTTCCATCCGTAGTTTTCTACGGGATCTTAGATGCTTAGCTCATTTTGAAATACCTTGTGCTTTGTGTGTTTTGAAAAGTATTTTATGAAAAAAAGCGACTTAGTGCGGAGAACTTTGTAATGTTTCTATGAATAGTAGAGAACGTATACAAAGTGTTTGAAAATGATTTTGAAAAAGGTTTTGTGTAAGTGTCAAAATTGTTTGAGCATAGCATCTAGGAACTATCTATTTTTACTTGAGAGATTGTTATTTTCCTCTTTTCCTTTAGACAGTAGTATCCTACTATTAGTGAGTAGGTAGACCTAGTCGTTGGATGTTATAGGGACATTTGAAGGGACGTTTATAATCACAAAGGCAATTGGGAAAGAAACCTTAGTAACTACCCTAGGGTTTTAAGATCATACTGAGGCAACATAGAGAGGGTCATTTTTGATCTTTTAAACTAGAGGGTAGCCACTAAAGTCTCTCACGTTTTGAGAGTTGTGACTGTTTTCTGAAGGCAACCAAAGTGGGGTACCCTAGAGGTGCGCATGTGAGAGTGAATTGTATTCAGTTATTTTTGTATTGTTTTAGGTTTGCTAGAGTTTGTTTGTTATTCTTGCCATACAATCCTATTATGCATACATCTAACAGTTAATAGTTTGCAGAAATTAAAAGTGCAGAAATGTAAATCCTAAACTATTACAAGGCTTCAGGGAGGGGGATTAATTACATCTCAAAAATGGGGAATAAAGCATAAAAAGTAAAAGTCCTAGTTATTCTATTACATCTAGTAGGTAGTTACAATAGTATGAAAAATAGAATGCGAAAGATAATAATACGCGCGAATTGAAAGTATGTCTAAAAAATCCTAAGAGAAATTTTTTTGTTTGTTTTTCTTGTTTTAATTTATGAAAATGTTTTAAGTTAAAAAATAATTGATATAGATCTATATTAAAAGAAAAAAAGGTTAATCATTGAAGAAACATGAAATTTAAAGAAAAGAAATGAATTCTATGTTTTTTGGTATTTTCTTTATGAAAAGGAAAATGATTTAAAATGGAATTAAACGTAAGTTTTATTAATTTTAATTTTAAAAAGTTAAAGTGATTAGTTAATTAATTTACCAAAATTAAAATTTAATTAAGAAAAATCCTAAATCTAATTTTTTTTTATTTTTATATTTGTTTATTGATTAAAAAAAGAATTAAAAGAAATAAATAATGTGAATAAAACAAGAAAATAAAGATGGGCCTAGTAGAAAAAGTAAACAGGGGGTATAAGATTTGGAATTTTCTGGCCCATATCAAGAAGAGGCCCAGGTTTCCTTTCCATCCAATGAGGGAGGTTGTCGAAAGTGCATGATGGACTGCACGTTGAGGATACTGGATCTGAATTGATGGGATCTATTGGTGTTTACCACGTGGTGCATGGTGTGCATGTTAGACCTACAAGCATGGGATCTGGAATACAATTGCTAGAAAAAAAATGCATGACCTGGGTGTCGAACCCAGGTCCTTCCCCATAATTTGAACCCCCCTAATTCGAACCCCCTGAGTCCGAATCTAGGATGTTTTAGCCTGAAACCGCCTGTACCATGAGTTTCGAAAGCAATCAGTTTCGAAGGCTCTAACAATGGTATCCTGTCATTTGGGCACTTCAACTTACATGTATTACGTTAAATAATTCATAAAAAACAATAATAACATGAATATTCAATTAGAGATTAAATGAGTTTGAGATTGGGATTTTTTTACCAAACGGAGGTGCCTCAATTTGTAGTTCTGAGTGTGGGATGGCTTGTGCAAGGGTTGGTATGCGTTTGTGTGAATACCGGGAACACGATTTGTGTATTAGTTTGGATGGAGGAAGGATTTTGGGAGTTTCATAACTTTGATGATTTTTTCATGGAGCTTTTGATAGGCAATCTCCCCTTGCTTCTGATTTGGTCTTGTATTTATATAGGGGTGTAGTGATGAACAAATATGGCATGAATCAGTCATTAATCATGGATTTGAAAGCAAAATCGAAAGATTTGAAAAGTTGCCATTTTGATAATTTTCTTGCCATTTTTGAAACATAATAAACCTAGACATGTTATGGTTGGTGTCTTGCTCGAATTTGAGCTTTGAGCTAATCAGTCCAAGCCCAACAAGCTTCATCCCATTAGGTTTTCGTTTCGACTTACATCTCCATTTCACATCAATTGAATCTTTTGACAAGCTCCCAAGCTTTGTTATTTTCGATGGCTCTGAGTTCAATTTTGAATTTCTCAAGGCTTCATCATCATGGCTTCTTCGACTTAGTCACCATCTGCATCGATTGTGTAATCTAGAAACCCCTCATATCCAATCAGCCTAGTCGAACTTAGTTCTTGTTCCTTTCAATCTCCTTTCCTTCAATTCGATCAATCTAAGTATCACCTCTTCATCTTGACTTTTTGAAGCTTCGTTCTGTGCTTTTTAATCTCCTTTCCTTCACTTCGACCAATCGAAGTATCACCTCTTCCTTTTGACTTGTCGAAGCTTCATTCTGTTCTTTTCGAATTCTTTTCCTTCAATTCGAACAATCAAAGTATCACCTCTTCATATTGACTTGTCGAAGCTTCATTTTTTTCTTTTTTATCTCCTTTCCTTCAATTTGACCAATCGATGTATCACCTCTTCCTTTTGACTTGTCAAAGCTTCATTTTGTTCTTCTATGAAATCACGCCACGTTTGAAGATTGCATGTCCTTCTAACCATTAGACTTCGACGTGCTTCTTTGGATAAGATCAAAGCTTTTTAATTCAAAATCTTCTTCTTTTAGAAGCGCCACTTCAATCAACATGACAGTTGAAATGTCTTTCCTTGTAATTCTTTAAATAACTTATATTTCAATAGTTCGAAAATGAACCCTTCGATATTGGTTCAACATAGTGAAGCTCTTTACTAGCTCTTCATCAATTGAAGACCTTATAAAAGCCTCCTCACACTTTCTTTCAAACTATTCTTTCTTCGATCATAGTGTCAATTATTCCAAACTTGTGTAATCGAAATTCCCAGCTAACACTGCTTCGTTGGGCATCTAATAATAATGCATACTGTTGTTGAAGTTGCTTCAACCCAAAATCTCTTAGACATATTATTAGCTTTCGACATACAACTCGTCAGGTTTCGTACACTTCTTTTCTTTCTTTTAGCTATGCCATTATGCTGAGGCATATAGGGTTTAGGGTTTAGGGTTTAGGCTTCAGCCTAAAGACTCTTTTCATTTGAAGCTTTTGCAAACCAAAATTCTTTGTGAGAAATGAAACCCTAGATGGAAATCCATTTCTTAGGATGAGAATTTGTTTGGTCAATTCTTGGTCAACCTTGAGAAATTGAGGACCTTAATGAGCATTCCTGGGATAAAAGGGAAGGGCAAATTTTAGGGTGGAACAGCTGCCCCTGTTCAATCTTCTTAAAACTGATGATTTAGATTGGCTCGCCTGCCTTTCGTGATCTGAAGGTTGAAGATGATTGAACACTAGAGTACCCAGAAATTTTCACTCGCATGAAGTAACACCGTTGATTGATGATGTCAGGAATGGGCTTAAAGATGCCATCCAAAGTAGATGTTGACTTCATAAGAGGTCTCTTTGCGGGGATTCCCGTTCCTGTTGTCTGAGGAGGAATCCACTGGGGAATATTGATTTCTGTTTGGGGAATAGAGTCTAGGAACTTTAGTTTTCCATTACTCTACTCGGGAGATATCCCTTGACTGGAGGGATGGAAGTTAGCTGTTATCTGGTTGAAATTCAGGTTTCACACTAACTTGCTGAAGATAATAACGTTGATTGTTATGTGGTCGTATTCCAAGCTTCATGGTGACTTGCTGGGGAAAATGAAATTAACTGTTATCTGGTCAATTTCCAGGATTTTCAGTAATTGAAGAGGTTGAACTGTTATCCTGTCGAGTCAAGGCTTCAGAAATTAAGTTGTTATCTGGTCGGGTCCATGCTTCAACTTGAACTTGAGGTATGCTGTCATCAGGTCGGGTCCAAGCTTTGCTATAGATGTAAATTGTTATCTGGTCGGGTCCAGGTTTCAGTGTTTTAAAGAAATTAAGTTTTTATCTGATCGGGTCCAGGCATCAACTTGAATTTGAGGTTAACTGTCATCTGGTTGTGTCCAGGCTTCACATTGTTTGATGAGTTGTTAATTCAGATAGTTGCCCCATCTTATTTCAGGAATTAATCTGGAACCTGCTTTTGTTGAGATAGTTGCCTTGTCTGGCTTCAGGAATTACTCTCTAACCTGGTCTTGTAAATAGTTGCCCCGTCTTGTTTCAGGAATTGATCCACAGTCAGTTATTCATAGATAGTTACCCTGTCTTGTTTCAGGAATTAATCTGGAACTTGCTTTTGTTGGTCGTTGAGATAGTTGCCCTGTCTGGTTTTAGGAATTACTCCATAACCTGGTATTGTAGATAGTCGCCCCGTCTTGTTTCGAGAGTTGATCTACAATTAGTTGTTTATAGATAGTTTCCCTGTCTGGTTTCAGGAATTAATCTGGAACTGTTAGAAATTGATAATGATATTTGTCTGCTTGCAAAATTTCCTGAAAAGGTAAAAAATTAGTTGTATGCAATATCATGATTTTTGTACCCCAAAATTTGCCCTCCCATATTCTTCAAAGTTTTGACAAGCATCATCTTAATTTGCTCAAGTCTACTCAAGGGCTACACAGTCAAATCATCTCCTAAGCCAGTTAAAATTAGGGTTTTGGTTCTTGCAAGGAAGTTGAGGTTTTCAAGGGCTCAATCAAGTCTCATATGCTTATATACATTACCAAACATCCATATGCCAAGTTTCAATACTCACAGCATCAAGTTGCACAGTCAAAAAGCCTTATTTGCTTCACAATCAATTTTAGGGGTAAAAAGGTCATTTTACAGTCAAAAGTCAAAATTTTTGGTCAACATCTTATTTTGAAGCCACAATCATCATTTGATCAAGTCTTGATCATGATTCGACAAGAATGGCTCAGAAATTATCAAGGATGCAAAACTTTATTCCATGGATCTTTGACCTAGTTTGTACCCTAATTCCATTCCAATACAAATACTGAAGCAAACCCTAAAGCCTTGGACGTGCAAGCTGCTGTAAAAACACCATTACCATATTGATAAAAAGCCAAGAAATTTGAAAACTGAATTCAACCTTCCAGGCCAATTCAAAGCCCTTTCTTGATTCAAACACCTTGCTGGGACATTCAGGAACGCATTGCAATCAAAATCAAGTGTTAACACTCAAAGAATCCAAAGATAACAGTCTCACGGTTTGGAAATTTTTTCATAATCGCATATCCTGATTCATGCATCATTAACATGTTTTGTTGTTTGTTTTGTACTCATAGGGATTGGACGAAGCTTTTGGTACACAATAATTGCATTATAATGCCCAGAATTGCAAAACACCATTAATGAAATCTAGGGTTTCAGAGCTCTCAGATTAGGGCTTTCCACATACATCAAAATTGGACCTCATAATGCATATGGTTGAATTCGTCAAGGCCATACGAACTCAACCCAACCATCGCGCCCTATTTATATGTACTGTACGCCTAATTGCTATTTTCGGTGGTTGCATTTTGTGGGGGTTAAAAACCCCCGCTATCTAATTCTTTTTCTGCAGGTTTCATGAAGAAGACGAGGACGTGGTGCTATATCATTGGGAAACTCAAATACAGCGCGCGTTTTTGTTAATTTCCAGCATAGGAATTGTTTTCATATATTATGTTTATTTCCCATTATAATAACAAAGACAACGCAATGGCCTAGTGGGAGATGAGGTGTCTGGCAATCGTTGGGACCTGGGTTCGATTCCCAGGTCCACCCAAAATACTTGTTCTATTTTTTCTAACAAATTCATATGCAGCGCTTATCAAGAATTCCATCATATACCTCATGTCCCAGCCTACCATGTGGCTTCAAGCAGTGATCCAAAGGCCAAAAGAAGGGGAACACCATGCTATCTGGTCAATGCACATGCAGCTGATTGCAAAAGTCAAACAAGCTTAATTCTTAACGGGCCAGAAATTTCTAAACAAAACCTCCATTCTTGGGTCAACACCCCCACTGGTTTTATTACTCTTTTTATTTTCTTTTCTTTTATAATTTCTTTTTATTGATTATTAGTATTATTATTATCTAATTAATTAATATTTTTCACAATAAATTCAGAGAATAAAAAATGTAAATATTTTTATTAATTATTATTATTCTTATTTATTAACTTATTTTGTAAATAAATATTAACTAAATTGAATTAGTTAAACTAGGTTATTTCAATCTTTTTTCATAATAAATAAAATAAATTTAGAATTAGGGTTTTCTTGACTTTTAATTTCTTTTTTCCTTTTGTTTTATTTTCATTAAAAAACACAAAAATACTTTTCCTTTTTGATTAAATAATTAATTAGTACTAGGTTTAATGTTTAATTAAATTGCAAAAAGGGACTAAAAATTTCTTTATTTCTCAAAAGGGTCAAAACCCTAAGGACGTCCTGATTAAATTTCTTTCGCGCATTATTCTTATTTTGATTTTATGTAACTGTTTCCAAGGATGTAATAGTTAATTAGGGTTTACCGCTTTCTTTACCTTTCCGCACTTATTTTCCAAAACGGGTTTTTGTTTTTGGCGATGTATAGACCCGCACCTTGTAATAGCGTAGCTTTACCTTTCCGCAATTTATTTTCCGCACTCTTAACTGTTAAAAATGCATGAAAGATCTGAATGACAAATAAAATCAACTCGTGGCTCACAAATGCATGTTCAAAGATAAACATTAACTGAAAATAACACACAAGCACATGCCACTCCTAGGGTACGCCTCACTGGTTGCCTCGAACGTGGTCGTCAAGTATAGGGTGTTTTAGAGGTCGCCCTCCTGTCTAAAGATCCAGTTGCCTCGAAACGGTTGCCTCGGATAAAAAAGGATCTAGGACATTAGGGTTACTTCTAAGGTGTCCTACTATTGCCTCGATGACCACACTGTCCCTAATAATCGAGTTGACCCGAATACCTCCAACGACGGTGCTACCTACTTCTCAATAGTGGGATAGCACTATCTAAAGGACTCTTACACAGCCTAATTCCTTATAGTAGGTAGATTCTCATGGGTACTTTCTCTCTCAAACAAACAAAAATACTTTTCACACTGACACTTTCAAAAAGTTTTCAAACAAATTTTTCATACACTCTTGAGGACTGATACAAGAGTTACTTAGAAATTTTTCAAACGAAACTTTTTCAAAACTCACACACACTTGAAAAGCAAACACCTTTTGAAAACATAAGAGCAAGTACCTAAGAGCCCGTGGATAACCACGGATAGAAAGGGTGCTAACACCTTCCCTTTCTATAAATCTACCTCCCGAATCGAGAAACCTTCTCAAAGAAGGAATTTTGCTGTGCTTTTGTCCTTTCCATGTTGGAGAACATAAAAGACGGTGGCGACTCTTTCTTACCGCGTGTGATCGGTGGATCTGGAACTGACTGTTTAACGCTGGTTCGCGAAATGTCGCGGAAGCAAGAGTCGCCACCGTCTTTTATTTTCTCCAAATGGAAAGGACAAAAGCACAGAAAAATTCCTTATAGAGATTGCTCTCGGTTCGGGAGGTAGATTATAGAAAGGGAAGGTGTTAGCACCCTTTCTATCCATGGTTATCCATGGGCTCTTAGATACTTGCTCATTGTGTTTTCAAAAATGGTTTGTTTGCTTTTCAACTGTGGGTTTTAAAAAGTTTCTTTGAAAATTTCAGTTCGACTCTTGTGTCAGAGTGTTTGAAAAATTGCTTTGAAAGCTTTTGAAAAGTGTCGGTGTGAAAAGATTTTTGTTTGTTTTTGAAGAGAGCAAGTATCTACGAGAACCTACCTACCCTAAGGAATTCGTCTGTGTAAATGTCCTTTAAAGTAGTGCCATCCCACCATTGAGAGGTAGGTAGCACCACCGTTGGAGGTGTTCGGGTCAATTCGATGTTCGGGACATGGTGATCACCAGAGCAATGGGAAGACACCTTAGAAGCTACCCTCATGCCAGGTTCCCGGATCATGAGGACTTACTAAGACATCCTCTACTCGACGATCACCTTTCGAGGCAAGGCAACAAAGAGGCGTACCCTAGGGGTGGTGTGTGCGATTCGTGTGTCATTTTCATTTGTATTTGTCTTGTCATGTTATTGGTGTTCTACGCTTGATTTTATTTTATCCATACATTCTTTCATGCTTTTTGTTAACAGTTAAAAATTGCGAGGAAAAAGTAAATCTAAAGCTATTACAAATGGCGCGGGTCCACATCGTCAAATTAAACCGGACCCGATTTGACAGAAAGTAAATAAAGCAAAGTAAATAAAGAAGTTGAAAAGTAAATGTTACAAAGCTTTGGGAGAGATACATAATTATTTAAATGACATAAAATAAATACGCGAAATTAAACAATTAAGTCGAAAGGAGGGCGTTGGACCCTTTTGCAAAATATTAAAATTAACGAGGAATTAAAATTAAAAATTAAAAGAGAATGTTTTTGGTATTTTTTTGTGTTTTTTAAGATTCAATAGAAAAGAATTAATTAAAATTAACTAACCCTAATTCTAATGGTTTTTAAATTTATTATGAAAGTATTAAAATTTAACCTAAATTAAACCTAAGTTTTTTATGTACAATTTAATTATAAAAAATAAATAAATAAATAAGTATTATGATGAAAAAAGGAAAAATCAAAAGGAAATAAAAATTATCAATTAAACCTAGTTCTACATTTTTTATATTTTTGTTAAAAGAATTAAAGTTAAAGCACCTAATTTAAATTAATTAATTTACATGCAATTTGTTTATGAAAATAATTAAAATAGAATATTTATTATGTTTTTTTGTCTTTTCTGATTTTTATGTATTTTATAGTTTATAAAAAATAATAATTTAAAGAAAAAAGGACAATTGAAACAAATAAAAAATAAAATAAATAAAATTGAATGGCAAAACCTTAGGGGGTTCTGTCCCCATATGAGAGGTATAGCCCAAATAATGCTGGCCCATTGAGTATGGCTTTTGTTGACTTTGCATGACACGTATACGCGCGCTGACTCATCCTCATGGTGTCCATCAATTCCCAGCCCTTGATCTGAATATGCTAGACGCGTGTACGCTTGGTTTGTGAGAGTGCATCATGGTCCTTATCATAAGCGCTGCATGGGAATCATTAATGAAAAATATTATGGAAATTATACAGACCTGGGGCTCGAACCCAGGTCACTAGCATCACCACTCAACACCTGTGCCACTACGCCATCTGAATCACATTTAATATATAACAGTTAACAAATATTATAAAAAGAAAGTGAGTCCACGCTTGGAAACGCGCGCGAATTTTCAAATCAGCGTATTATGTTTTGACAACACATCATCTTCTCCATTATCCCTGAAACATAAAACAAAAGCAACGGTTTTTCATGCGTTGCGTTAGGAGACTTTAGAGAAAATAGCGAATAGCGCTATGGGGTTCATAAATTCAGCGCGATAGGTGATTCTTCTTCATCTCCATGCACTGAATTTGATGGTGGTGGTCTCAAGGCTTAATTTTTCCTCGTTTGCAAATCCCCAATTCCAACCTCTGAAAACCCTAAAATTCACTCATGGCATATTCGTATATACAGCGTAATAATCAAATTAAATGCATTGGTTAGCTTTAGAATCAAATGAGGAACAAGAATCTATGAACAAAATGCTGTAAAAATGCTTAAAACATGAAACACGATAATCAATTTTTCTCTGTACAGTTTTGATTCAATATACCAATTCCTGGCGTTTGGATGGCTGTTCTTGATTGGAATGTGATCAGGGACCTTCAAGGAAGCTAATGGAATCGTTTTTATGCTTTGAATCGACCTAAAAAGTGCTTTTCAGTTTTGAGCTTTTAGGGAATTTTTCCAAGTTTGTCAATGGTTCTTTAGCGCAGCTTTCTGGTTTCTCTCATTAGGTTTATGATCCTGGCATATATATGAATCCATTAGGTTAACAAATTGGATCCAAATCTCTTGTAATCATTGATTGAATATTTGATTTTTTTCCACCATCATTTTCATATCTTTTTCATGTGCTTTTGTATCAATTAGCATCCAATCAAGCCAAATCTTTCCATAATTGTACAAGCACGAAATATTGAGGGCAAAACATGCATGAAAAGATTTATTAGGTCAAGTTATATATTTTTCACATATTTAAATGATTTAAATGAATTAATATGAATAATAATTCAAATAAATAAATAAAAAATGAGAAAATACTTCCCTTTGGGCCAAGTGGTCGTGCATATGCTTAGAATGATGAATCATGGAAGAAAAATGGGCCCATTAGAAATTTTAGACCATTTGAATCAATGTTGACTTTTCAAAATATCCAAAAAATTCCCAACTTCCACAAGGCATAACTTGCTCAATTTTTAAGCTTTTCTCATGTTCTTGGACATTTTGGAAAGGTCTTTGAGTACTCTAACCAATGCCTTTGGTCCCATGTCATTTGGATTTACCAATCTCAAGTTATGGCCTTTGACTTAAAGTCTCTTTTTGTTGACTTTTGAAAATGACCTATAATGTTGAAATCGATAACTTTTTGTGAGAGCATTTCTTGGACTTGAAGTATGAAGATGAGTTGTAGGAAATGTCTTTCTCTTCAAAATGAGCTTTGGATGGAATTTTTCTGATAATCCATGTGAAAGTTATGCCCTGGTCAATTTCAGTTGACTTTTTCAACTGTCCAAATATAGTAACTTTTGCATCTTGATGATTTTCTGAGCCAAATTTTGAGAATCATGATCAAGCATTGATCAAATGATGTTTGTGGCTTCAAAATGATATGTTGACCAAAAATTTGAACTTTTGACTGCCAAATGACCATTTTGCCCCTACAGTTGACTGTAGTGCAATTAGGGTTTTTGACTGTGCAATTTTGAGCTGAATGCCTTGAAACTTGATATGAGGATACTTGACCATATTTGTAGGCATGTGAGACTTGATTGGGCCTTTGAAAACTTCCTTTCCTTGATCAGAACACAAACCCTAGTTTTGATTGTATAGGAGACCTTTGCATCATGCAACCCTTGGGGAATTTTGCAACTTGACTTGGCCATTTCTTGGAGAATATGGGAGGGCAAATTTTGGGGTGCAACAGTTGCCCCTGTTCAATCTTCTTAGACCTGAGGATGCAGATTGGCTGGCGTGCCCTTCGTAATCCGAGGGTAGAAGATGATTGGACACTAGAGTGCCCAGAAATTTGCGCTCACATGTTAGCAGTGTGATGGGGGAATGGGCTTATAGATGCCATTTAGAGATTGCTGAATAGGATGATGGGCTTATAGATGCCATCTGGATGTTGATCGCGTGGGAGATTCCTTAGCGAGAACCTGCATACCTGCAAAACAGAAAAATGAGTACCTGACACGTTGCAGGAGCTGATTTTTTTTTTAGATGCTTGGTATAGATATGTCCTGACTGGTTGCAGGAGTTGAGTCTGGAGCTTCAAACGGCGATGAATGAACCAAGGATGGTTACTGCCTTAGCATGAATGGTAAGAGAACTTTGGGCGACTTTAACTTCAACAACGTTCGCTGAGAAAAATCTTGGGTGTCTTCTACTGGGATAAGAATCAGGGAGATCTTAGGGTCGATCTGACTGAACCAGAGGAGGCCCTTGACTGGATAAGCATCAGGAAAATCTTAGGGTCGATTTAACTGAACCGGTCTAGGTCTTGGAATATCTTCAACTGGATAAGCATCAGGGAGATCTTAGGGTCGATCTGTCTGAACCAGAGAAGGCCTTTGACTGGATAAGCATCAGGAAAATCTTGGGGTCGATTTAACTGAACCGGACAAGGTCTTGAAATATCTTCAACTGGATAAGCATCAGGGAGATCTTAGGGTCGATCTGACTGAACCAGAGAAGGCCTTTGACTGGATAAGCATCAGGAAAATCTTAGGGTCGATTTAACTGAACCGGACAAGGTCTTGAAATATCTTCAACTGGATAAGCATCAGGGAGATCTTAGGGTCGATCTGTCTGAACCAGAGAAGGCCTTTGACTGGATAAGCATCAGGAAAATCTTAGGGTCGATTTAACTGAACCGGACAAGGTCTTGAAATATCTTCAACTGGATAAGCATCAGGGAGATCTTAGGGTCGATCTGACTGAACCAGAGAAGGCCTTTGACTGGATAAGCATCAGGAAAATCTTAGGGTCGATTTAACTGAACCGGACAAGGTCTTGAAATATCTTCAACTGGATAAGCATCAGGGAGATCTTAGGGTCGATCTGACTGAACCAGAGAAGGCCTTTGACTGGATAAGCATCAGGAAAATCTTAGGGTCGATTTAACTGAACCGGACAAGGTCTTGAAATATCTTCAACTGGATAAGCATCAGGGAGATCTTAGGGTCGATCTGACTGAACCAGAGAAGGCCTTTGACTGGATAAGCATCAGGAAAATCTTAGGGTCGATTTAACTGAACCGGACAAGGTCTTGAAATATCTTCAACTGGATAAGCATCAGGGAGATCTTAGGGTCGATCTGACTGAACCAGAGAAGGCCTTTGACTGGATAAGCATCAGGAAAATCTTAGGGCGATTTAACTGAACCGGTCTAGGTCTTGAAAAATGATTGAGAACTTAACTGGATCTTTCCTGAAAGGTAAAGGTCAGTCATATGCAATGCATGATATGGATCAAGCAATGATGTTCTCAATATAAATGAGACTTGTATGATATGATGTGTCTATGCATGTATGTGATGTTTTATGTATGTTTTTTTTTTCGTCTTAGGAAAATAAATCCTTGACGGGTGCCGGGAATTCATATCCTGGGCTGATGTTGGAGAATAGATTTTGCTTCCGCTGGGGATGATAGCTGCAAGAATACTGATAGGAGAAGATGACTCCGTTGGGGGATAAACTTGGCAAATGGAAGTTTCTGCGGGGAGAAAAGATACTCTAGCGACCATGCTGGGAAGCAATACTCTGTGGGAAGAGGGATGACTTGCTGAGTGTTGATAATGGTTTGCTGGGGATCGGAAGACTTTGTCGACGACGCTCTTTCCGTGGCTTTTGGCTGAGGATAACCCAGTTATATCCTGTTGAGGAAATAACTCTTTAAATAAAGCCGGGAGACGCGTCCGTGCTCTGCGAAGGATAAGCTTCCAGAATTTACTGGGGATAAGCTTACTGTTTGGGGAGATGAATTCCAACTTTCCTGGGGAAACTGGATTGGACTCTTCTGGGGGTTTTGGAACTGCGGGGGAGTAATTCCTTTGAAGGTTGTTATACCGCGGGGGAACAATCTTTAGACCAAGACTGCCGGGGATGCTTGTTTAAGAATATATGTTGTTGGGGAAGTATTGAGATCTACGGGAGGAGACTCAATTTCCTTGAGATTTATCAACTCTGCTTGGAGAAGAATATACTGTTTTGCTGAACCACTCTCTGGGGATTTAATATGTACTTGGTCGTGTTCTTTAGCTGAACCTACCTTGGTACCTTTGGAGGATAGAACAATTAGATTGCTCGGACAACTCTTTATTGCCCCTGTTTCTAGTGTCACCTGCAATTAATTCCTTTGTTTCGTATGCAAATATTTATGAGTTATCAAATTATTGTCAATGCATATATCACAAATTGAACCTTGGACGTTCTTCGCAAAACAAAACAGAAAAAGAAAAACACTTGGCACGTTTAACTGAAAATATATTTGTATTGATTTTTGAATGGCCTATGAATAGGCGTTTTGTGTACAAGAGGCTGACGTCCTAGTAAGAGGAATGCCGCCGAACAAAAGAGTTTATACAAGTTTTGTACAAAAGAAAATAAAACAGCTGTGTGAAGTGAATGATCCCACTGGGTTTCAACTCTGCTATTGCCTTTATAACTCCGAGCGTCTCATCACTTGATGACCTTGGTTGAAGGCGAAGCTGACTGATCGATGCCGTCTGAACTTGATGTAGATACCGGATTCTGGATGCAAAGTGATCAATGAGACATAGTATTACGCTTTTATCCCTAATTTTTGCCTGGACCGCCCTTTCGGGTTTTCGGTCCACCGGGATACCCATTTTTGCCCAAGCCGCCTTTTCAGGTTTTCGACTTGCCGGGTGTACAGATTTTTTCATTTCATCCCTTCATTTTGCCCGAACCCTTTTGGTTTGACGGGAAGCCCTAATTTTTGCCTAGGCATGTCAGCCTAGCGGGTCTTTTTTATGCGTAGTATCTTTTTACTATGTCTGCATTGGCGGGGTGAGGAAGGTCGTCACCATCCATGTTGGTTAATATCATTGCTCCTCCTGAGAACACATGTTTAACCACAAATGGCCCTTCGTATGTAGGGGTCCATTTGCCCCTTGGATCACTCTGAGGAAGGATGATTCTCTTGATTACCAGATCCCCAACTTGATATTCCTGTGGTCTGACCTTTTTGTTAAATGCCCTGATCATTCGTTTTTGGTACGTCTGACCATGACAGATAGCAGCAAGTCTCTTTTCATCAATGAGGTTGAGTTGATCAAGTCGTGTCTGGATCCAATCCTCTTCGTTCAGATTTGCATCCTTCATTATCCGGAGAGAGGGTATCTGTACTTCGATCGGCAAGACTGCCTCCATACCATAGACCAGAGAGAAAGGAGTTGCCCCGGTTGACGTCCTAGCTGAGGTACGGTACCCATGCAGAGCGAACGGTAACATCTCGTGCCAATCTTTGTAAGTCACTGTCATCTTCTGCACGATTTTCTTGATGTTCTTATTTGCTGCTTCTACAGCCCCATTCATCTTCGGTCTGTAGGGAGAAGAATTGTGGTGCTGTATCTTGAACTGTTCGCAGAGCTCAGCGATCATCTTATTGTTCAGATTGGTACCGTTGTCTGTAATAATTCGCTTTGGGACACCGTACCGACAGATCAAGTTATGTCGAATGAACCGTGCCACAACAGTCTTAGTTACCGTAGCATAGGATGCTGCCTCAACCCACTTCGTAAAATAATCAATCGCCACTAGGATGAAGCGATGTCCATTAGATGCCGTAGGTTTAATCTCGCCGATCATGTCTATGCCCCACATTGCAAATGGCCAAGGCGCAGTCAGAACATTCAGGGGAACCGGAGGAACATGCACCTTGTCTGCATAAATCTGGCACTTGTGGCATGTCCTGGAATGTTGGTAGCAGTCAGCTTCCATTGTGGACCAGTAGTATCCTGCCCGTAGGATTTTCTTAGCCATAGTGTGTCCACTGGAATGTGTACCAAAGGTCCCTTCATGTAGCTCTTCCATGATCCTTTCTGCTTCAGTCTTATCCACACAACGCAGTAAGGTTGAATCATGGTTTCGTTTGTACAAGATGCCGTTACTTAGGAAGAACTTGGCTGCGAACCTCCTCAGGAATTTCTTATCGTTGACAGATGCACCTTCAGGGTATTCCTGAGTTTCCAGATATCTCTTCACTTCGTGGTACCAAGGCTTCTCAGTCACCAATTCAGTTTCGAGATCACAACAGTATGCCGGTTCGTCCAGTTTCCAGATGATGATCCGGGGAGCCTCATTATCCCATTTGACCTTGAACATAGAAGACATTGTAGCTAACGCGTCCGCTAACTGATTCTCTTCTCTTGGAAAGTGTTCAAAGGTTATCTCTGTGAAGTGGGGAATCAGGGTCAACACACATTCTCTGTAAGGAATCAGGTTTGGATGTTTCGTATCCCACTCTCCTTTGATCTGATTGATCACAAGAGCGGAATCTCCGAAGACACTTAGATATTTGATCCTTAGGTCGATCGCAGCTTGAAGACCCATGATGCACGCCTCATACTCCGCCATGTTATTGGTACAGTTGAAATATAGCCGGGCAGTGAGTGGAGTATGAGTACCTTGTGGAGATATGATTATGGCGCCGATACCGTTACCCAAAGCATTGGAGGCTCCGTCAAAGTGCATAGACCATCGGGATCCTGGCTCAGGTCCTTCATCCGGTCCAGGTACTTCACAATCTGTTACTATCATGATGCTTTCATCCGGAAACTCGAAGTTCATTGACTGATAGTCATCTACAGCTTGATGTGCCAGGTGGTCTGCCAATACACTTCCCTTGATGGCTTTTTGGGTCGTGTACTGAATGTCGTATTCCGTCAAGATCATTTGCCATCTTGCAATTCTCCCAGACAGAGCAGGCTTTTCGAATATGTACTTTATGGGATCCATTTTTTAGATCAGCAAGGTAGTGTGAGTCAGCATATACTGTCTCAGCCGGCGAGCAGCCCATACCAAAGCGCAGCAAGTTTTCTCAAGCAGTGAGTATCGGGTCTCACAGTCGGTAAACTTTTTGCTAAGGTAATAAATGGCATGCTCTTTTCGGCCAGACTCATCATGCTGCCCCAGCACACACCCCATTGAATTGTCGAGCACTGTCAGGTATAGTATCAGAGGTCTCCCTTCAACCGGTGGCATAAGGATAGGTGGTTCTTGGAGATACTCTTTGATTCTGTCAAAAGCAGCCTGACATTCATCGTTCCAACGTACTACTTGATCTTTCTTCAGCAGCTTGAAGATTGGCTCACAGGTAGCAGTCAGGTGTGAGATGAACCGAGCAATGTAATTCAGGCGTCCTAAAAAGCCTCTGACTTCTTTCTCTGTCTTGGGAACTGGCATCTCTTGAATAGCTTTGACCTTAGCAGGGTCCACTTGAATACCTTTATCACTGACCACGAAGCCTAGTAATTTCCCAGATCTTACCCCGAAGGTGCACTTGTTCGGGTTCAATCTTAGCTTGTACAGTTTCAACCGGTCAAACAGCTTTTGCAGATGATCTAGGTGCTCTTCCTCAGTCTGGGACCTTGCGATCATGTCGTCCACATACACCTCTATCTCGTGATGGATCATGTCATGAAATAAGGCAACCATGTCACGTTGGTAGGTTGCCCCAGCGTTCTTCAACCCGAATGGCATGACCTTGTAGCAGAAGGTGCCCCACTGAGTAACAAATGTAGTCTTTTCCATGTCTTCAGGTGCCATCTTGATCTGATTGTAACCTGAAAAGCCATCCATGAAAGAGAAGACCTTGTGTTGAGCCGTATTATCAACAAGGACATCAATGTGAGGTAAGGGGAAGTCATCTTTGGGGCTTGCCCTGTTTAGATCCCTGTAGTCGACGCACATTCTGACCTTACCGTCCTTCTTAGGTACCGGCACCACATTAGCAACCCACTGAGGGTAAGAAGTTACTGCAAGGAACCCGACATCAAACTGTTTCATAACCTCGGCCTTAATCTTCTCGGACATCTCTGGACGCATCCGACGGACCTTTTGCTTAACTGGAGGGCAGTCTTCCTTAGTTGGCAAATGATGGACCACAATATCGGTATCCAACCCGGGCATGTCTTCGTAGGACCAGGCAAAGATCTCCATGTAATCATGCAGCATCTTGGTTAACCGTTGCTTCACGCTGAGCTCTAGGTTGGCACCAATATTTACCTCTTTCCTGTCTGCCTCGGTACCCAGGTTGATTGTTTCCACTGGCTCTTCATGGGGTTGAATTGCCCTCTCTTCCTGAAGCAACAGTCTTGCAAGCTCGCCAGGCACTTCGCAATCATCTTCACCTTCGTCTTTGGCTAAGTTGATCGGATTTTCGAAGTCATAATTGGCAGTAGCAGAGTTGTTATCAGTGAGATCCAGAGTGGATTGGAACCTGTATGAGTGAGTGTGTGTGTAAATACAACTGTTTTGAAATATATGTAAAGGAAAAGAAAGACAGAAAGGAGCACAATATTTGCAATGCGAAAATACGTCCAAGATTTTCATTCATGGTATATGAAATGACAATTTGTATGCCCTCACAAATAGAACCACGGTGCCTCGGGTAAGACACCGGGCCATAGAGTTTTATCATTGTTTATTACAAAATAACGAAACAAAGAAATTTATTACTGCGTCACAAAGGTAACAGGAGTATGATCCTTAGCAATCCAGTTGTTCAATCCGCCTTCGGTCGTCGGATAGATCCAGCTGTTGAATTCAGCTTCGTCCACTTCATGGTCTTCCCCAACAGTATTCACTCCTGAACTTTTAATAAATACCGGAGGTCTTCCGATCTTCGCTTTCCTCATAGATTTCTGACCTTCTGTGGTAAAACCCAGCCCAAGTTTATCAGTCTTCTGTGTGAAGTCTGGAAGTCTGCCCCAGTCGGCACATTCACCCTTCTGAACCACAGCCCGGGCATCCTTCAGGGAAGCCATCTTCAAAGGACCACTTTCTTCTGCTGTTTCTGACGCTGCTGTAATTGGAAGCACCTCCTCGAAATGCTGAAAGGGGGTTTCAATAAACTCCCCATCCATCTCAATGTATCTGAAAGAGTTTAGGTGGCTCACCATATATTCTTCCTCGCCTTGCACAGTGACAATCTTCCCTCTGACGGGGTACTTCAGCTTCTGATGCAAGGTAGAGGTCACTGCCCCAGCCTTATGTATCCATGGTCGACCCAATAGACAAGAGTAAGATGGACGGATATCCATCACATAAAAAGTGGAATCGAACACCTGAGAGCCCACACGAATCGGAATGTCAACCTCTCCATGAACCATCCTCTTTGAACCATCAAAGGCCCTGACGATGATATTGCTGGGTTTTAATTCCAGGCCTTCACAATCTAGACGGTCCAAAGCCTTCTTAGGTAACACATTCAAAGATGAACCAGTATCAACCAACACATGTGCTAAGGTAGTGCCCCTGCATTCAATAGAGACATGCAGAGCATCATTATGGTCTTTTCCCTTTGTGGTCAAGTCAGCATCTGAGAAACCCAAGCCATTGTCTGCCGTTAGACTTGCCACGCAATCAGTGAACTGGACTGCAGAGGTTTCATGTGGCACATGGGCCGTCTTGAGGAATGAGATTAGGGCCTTAGCATGGGCCTCGGAGCACAGCAATAAAGAGAGCATGGAGATCTTGGAGGGCGTATGCCCCAGCTGTTCCACAACATTAAAATCGCTCTTCTTTATAATCTTCAGAATCTCCTCCATCTCTTGTGGGGAGGCCTCAGCAGCTATGGGTACGGGTGCCTCCATCTGGACAGGCTCAACTTCAATTCCCTTGCCCCGAGCATTGGATGACTCGGCAGCAGGAGAAACAATCGGATCAGCAGCAGGAACAGGTATACTTGCAGGGGTTATGAGAAGTGGTCTTCGGGCAGCAGGCGGTGCAATGTCAGGCGAGAAGAGCCTGCCACTGCGGGTAACTTTGGCTGGTCCAGTGATGTCACAAATGTTGGCGCCAGCGTTGAGCTCTTGTTTAATCCCATTTACATATACGTCTGCCCCATAGTGCCAAGGGACAGCTTTATCAGATACATAGGGCAGGGGCCCTGGAACGGTGATAATAACAGGTGCAATGGTCATGATTTGAACGGGCTTCTTCGGGAGAGCCGGGATCGGATTATTGAAGATGGTTACCACAGAAACTTCTTCCACTGGAACCAACCGAACAACAGACTTCTTGAATAGAATCTCCTTGCTATCCATTAAGCTTTGGATGCCTAACTTTAGCAAGGGACAACCAGACGGGGACACAACGCAGAACAGGCAACTCTCACTACAACCCGAAAATAAACCGGCCTGCAGTAGGTTCTTCTTGACAATCTTTAGAGGAGTGGCTAGATCATCCACAGAAACAGCATAAACGTCTTCATCAACAGCATTTACCCCATGTTGAGGCATAGGGACAGTAACAACATTCGGCTTCGCAGGCGCTTCGAACTGTATCTCCTTTGCGTCGATAAGGTCTTGCACCTTATTTTTTAACGCCCAACAGTCATCAGTAGAGTGCCCCGGGCTATCTGAATGGTAGGCACAACGAGCATTCGGGTTGTACTTGGGAGATGCAGTATTTGGAAACTTCGGCGCCTCCCTGACAGTCACTAAATTGGTTGAGAGCAACTGTGGCAGGATCTGCGACAAAGTCATGCTTAACCGGGTGAATTCTCTCCGGGGTCTTTCAACCTTCTGAGGATTGTTTGGTCGGGGAGCGGCAGCAGGCTTAGCAATCATTACCGCACTGACAGATTGGCGGTGCTCATGTCTCTCTGATTTCCTGGAACCATATACGGCACTAGACTCCTTCTTGAAGGGTTTCTTTTCAGAACTAGATGATGCCCCCTTCGGAATTTTTCCAGACTTTAACCCAGCTTCAATCCTTTCTCCAGTCAAGATTAGATCAGTGAACCCAGCAGAAGAATTCCCAATGAGATGGTTGAAAAACGGCCCAGATAGGGTCCCCAAGAACATGTCTACCAACTCCCGATCAGTCAATGGTGGCTGCACCCTTCCAGCCAGGTCTCTCCACTTCTGAGCGTACTCCTTAAAACCTTCGCTTGCACCTAACGACATACCCTGGAGTTGGGTACGTGTGGGGGCAAGGTCGGCATTATATTGATACTGCTTGTAGAAAGCAGTAGCCAACTCCTCCCAGTTACGAACCTTGGTCCCATCCAGCTGATAGAACCATTCGAGATGAGTCCCTGAAAGACTCTCCTGGAAGAAGTGGATCCATAAATTCTTATCCGCAGAGTACGACTGAATTTTCCGAACATAGGACCTTAAATGCAGCTTGGGACAAGACGCCCCATCATACTTAGAGAAGGATGGTGCTTTGAACTTGTGAGGGATGATCACACCAGTCGACAAACCCAGATCTCCGAAATCCAGCCCAGGTACCTGTTGAACCTCCATAGCTTTCAACCTGTCCTCCAATTGCTTATATCTGTCGTCTGCAGGAGGGTACTGCTCTTCATCAAAATCCGTCTCGTTGTCGGAGACTACCGGGCTAGGGACCTTTACTTCTGCCTGAGAAGGACTCTTGCCAACAGAAGAACCAGCCTCTTCATGCTGCAGAGTATTGCCAAACCTTCGGCCCGAGTTGAACAGAACAATTCTTCTCTTCTTCTTCTTCTCCTTCTTCAGGAGCATAGCCTTCAGTTCTTCTTGGCCCTGGGCCAAACCCTTGATTAATTCTTGAAACTGCGCATTTTGCGCCTGAAGAGCCTTGATTGATGTCTCGGTTGATGCAGAGTCGGTATTCATGATGCTGAAATAAACAGCGAAGAACTGTAAGCAACCTGAAAAAGGGGAAAAACCTGCTATGCACATGATGTATGAAATGCGTATGATTTATGTTTTCAAAGACAATCGGGAGTCAACTTTGTAAACAAAAAGGAACCACTTCATTAGATTCAACTTTGTAACTGAAATTATTCAACAAGTTGCCCTTAGGCGTTACATGAAAGGAAATACTGGAAAGGAAATAAAACTGTAAAAGCACATCTGGAGCTCCTTATTGATCCCATGGTCTCCTCTTCTCAGTACGGATGTAGGCATTCAGAGCTCTCTCATTCTCCAACTGCTTGGTCAGCTTCTGGATCTTTGATTCCTGCTCGTTGAACTTTTCCCGGTAGGAATTCCGCTCTTCTCGCAGTTGCGACCAAGATCTCTTCAATGTCTCGTAATCAGTAGGTATCTGAGGAGGGAGGACGGTTGGAGGAACACCATCTTTATCAGGACACTCAAGAATGACGGGTCTGACAGCCTCATACGGCATACCTAACTTCTGAGTGCGGATGCGAACCCATTTGTAGTAGGCTTCCATAGGTAAAGAAGTCTTTGGCCCTAACTCTTGCGGGTCAGCTTTATGAACTTTGTCCCAAGCCTTGATGAACCTACGACGCAGCTCGTCACTATCCACCTGAAACTCGAAACTGAGGTGAGGCACCAACATCTCATGGGGGCCTGCTCTTCTTGCTCTCCCAAACTGACGGAGTGCTAGACATGGATTGTAGGAGATCCCTCCTTGAGTACCAATCAGAGGAACATTAGGGTATTCCCCGCATCGATTAATAATAGCTATCTCATCCAAACCTCTACAAGTCCAAATGATGTCTTTATCGGTGAGAGACATTAACCTATGAGCCCAACCTCTTCCTTCTTGATTCTTCAGTACGAACTTAGGGAAGTGCGAAATAAACCACCTCACCAACAAAGGGATACAACACCATAGGGTTCCTCGTCTTCGGGTAGTACGGGCATGAAGTTGTTGCAAGATGTCACCCAAGAGAGTGGGCACTGGATTCTTAGACATAAAGATCCTTATGGCAGTGACATTGATGAAGTTGTCAGGATTAGGAAACAGGACTAACCCATAGATTAGGAGAGCCAAGATGTCTTCATATGCCCTAAAGTCCAGGTCATTCCAGAAATTATTAGCCTTACCAATCAGAAACTTGGCCAAGAAACCCTTAACTCCGCTTCTAGTCACCCAGTTGTCTGTTACCTCTTGATGGGTCAAAGGAAGGACTACAACAACATCCTCAAGCCTGAGGGTCTTTTCCCAACCAGTAAAGGGAGTCTGATCCAAGATAGGGATACCAAGCAGATTAGAGAACTCTTCCAGGGTAGGGACCAGCTGGAAGTCTTGAAAGGTGAAGCACTGGTACAGAGGGTCATAGAACTGGGTCAGAACACTCATCAATTGTTGATCCCGCTTTGCAGTGACTAAACTGAGAAGGGAACCATGCCTCTGAATGAAAGAAGTGGTATTTGGGATTCTGCTAACCAACTCATCAAGCAACTCAGGTGAACGAACAAAGTTGAACCGGATAGTATTCCTTCGCACAGGCATCATGATGTCCTACAAAACAGAGCAAAGGTGAAACCCTCTTGTCTTTGAAATGGTCAGTCCTTATGCAGGATGCATGCAATGCTCATGATGCTATGATGTTATGATAAAGCACACCACATATAGGTACAAAGGCAAACATGGTAAGGCACACAAGTCACACAAGGCAAGCCCCTAAAGTTTAGGCCAGCATGAGGTCTAGGTACTACCCTCTTTCAGTTTGTTGGTTCATGCATGTCCTAATCAAAAGTAACCGGGTTCTTAGAGGATCCCAATATCATTGACTACCCTCAATCGGTCATAACTCCAGCATCACAATCTTTTCTTGCGGCCAGAACCATCACGAGAGTTTAGCCTCAATGGGCGTAGCATACTGCTACAATTCTAAAGGCCAAGTTGTGTCAATTAAGGTTCTAAGGTTGTTGGTGCTTAATGACTCCTTAGAAGACCCATATTCTCCTCATTGCGACACAAGGGATATCGGTACAGACCAAGGTGCCACACCAACGTAGCCACTGCTTCACCCGTGTCGGTCTACGCCGGACAGGTCCCTCACAGCTTATGCTACCTAAACAGGGTATCCCCAGATCCGAGTTAGGATCTATGTAACTTCGATGCAACCCACAATAGTAAAGCAAGCAAATCAATACAAGTGAAAACATAGTTATGAACTAGCCCTAAGGTACACCTCACTTTAAGTTAATTATCCCCAGCAGAGTCGCCAGTTCTGTGATCGGTGGATCTGGAACTGACTGTTTAACGCTGGTTCGCGAAATGTCGCGGAAGCAAGAGTCGCCACCGTCTTTTATTTTCTCCAAATGGAAAGGACAAAAGCACAGAAAAATTCCTTATAGAGATTGCTCTCGGTTCGGGAGGTAGATTATAGAAAGGGAAGGTGTTAGCACCCTTTCTATCCATGGTTATCCATGGGCTCTTAGATACTTGCTCATTGTGTTTTCAAAAATGGTTTGTTTGCTTTTCAACTGTGGGTTTTAAAAAGTTTCTTTGAAAATTTCAGTTCGACTCTTGTGTCAGAGTGTTTGAAAAATTGCTTTGAAAGCTTTTGAAAAGTGTCGGTGTGAAAAGATTTTTGTTTGTTTTTGAAGAGAGCAAGTATCTACGAGAACCTACCTACCCTAAGGAATTCGTCTATGTAAATGTCCTTTAAAGTAGTGCCATCCCACCATTGAGAGGTAGGTAGCACCACCGTTGGAGGTGTTCGGGTCAATTCGATGTTCGGGACATGGTGATCACCAGAGCAATGGGAAGACACCTTAGAAGCTACCCTCATGCCAGGTTCCCGGATCATGAGGACTTACTAAGACATCCTCTACTCGACGATCACCTTTCGAGGCAAGGCAACAAAGAGGCGTACCCTAGGGGTGGTGTGTGCGATTCGTGTGTCATTTTCATTTGTATTTGTCTTGTCATGTTATTGGTGTTCTACGCTTGATTTTATTTTATCCATACATTCTTTCATGCTTTTTGTTAACAGTTAAAAATTGCGAGGAAAAAGTAAATCTAAAGCTATTACAAATGGCGCGGGTCCACATCGCCAAATTAAACCGGACCCGATTTGACAGAAAGTAAATAAAGCAAAGTAAATAAAGAAGTTGAAAAGTAAATGTTACAAAGCTTTGGGAGAGATACATAATTATTTAAATGACATAAAATAAATACGCGAAATTAAACAATTAAGTCGAAAGGAGGGCGTTGGACCCTTTTGCAAAATATTAAAATTAACGAGGAATTAAAATTAAAAATTAAAAGAGAATGTTTTTGGTATTTTTTTGTGTTTTTTAAGATTCAATAGAAAAGAATTAATTAAAATTAACTAACCCTAATTCTAATGGTTTTTAAATTTATTATGAAAGTATTAAAATTTAACCTAAATTAAACCTAAGTTTTTTATGTACAATTTAATTATAAAAAATAAATAAATAAATAAGTATTATGATGAAAAAAGGAAAAATCAAAAGGAAATAAAAATTATCAATTAAACCTAGTTCTACATTTTTTATATTTTTGTTAAAAGAATTAAAGTTAAAGCACCTAATTTAAAGTAATTAATTTACATGCAATTTGTTTATGAAAATAATTAAAATAGAATATTTATTATGTTTTTTTGTCTTTTCTGATTTTTATGTATTTTATAGTTTATAAAAAAAATAATAATTTAAAGAAAAAAGGACAATTGAAACAAATAAAAAATAAAATAAATAAAATTGAATGACAAAACCTTAGGGGGTTCTGTCCCCATATGAGAGGTATAGCCCAAATAATGCTGGCCCATTGAGTATGGCTTTTGTTGACTTTGCATGACACGTATACGCGCGCTGACTCATCCTCATGGTGTCCATCAGTTCTCAGCCCTTGATCTGAATATGCTAGACGCGTGTACGCTTGGTTTGCAAGAGTGCATCATGGTCCTTATCATAAGCGCTGCATGGGAATCATTAATGAAAAATATTATGGAAATTATACAGACCTGGGGCTCGAACCCAGGTCACTAGCATCACCACTCAACACCTGTGCCACTACGCCATCTGAATCACATTTAATATATAATAGTTAACAAATATTATAAAAAGAAAGTGAGTCCACGCTTGGAAACGCGCGCGAATTTTCAAATCAGCGTATCATGTTTTGACAACACATCATCTTCTCCATTATCCCTGAAACATAAAACAAAAGCAACGGTTTTTCATGCGTTGCGTTAGGAGACTTTAGAGAAAATAGCGAATAGCGCTATGGGGTTCATAAATTCAGCGCGATAGGTGATTCTTCTTCATCTCCATGCACTGAATTGGATGGTGGTGGTCTCAAGGCTTAATTTTTCCTCGTTTGCAAATCCCCAATTCCAACCTCTGAAAACCCTAAAATTCACTCATGGCATATTCGTATATACAGCGTAATAATCAAATTAAATGCATTGGTTAGCTTTAGAATCAAATGAGGAACAAGAATCTATGAACAAAATGCTGTAAAAATGCTTAAAACATGAAACACGATAATCAATTTTTCTCTGTACAGTTTTGATTCAATATACCAATTCCTGGCGTTTGGATGGCTGTTCTTGATTGGAATGTGATCAGGGACCTTCAAGGAAGCTAATGGAATCGTTTTTATGCTTTGAATCGACCTAAAAAGTGCTTTTCAGTTTTGAGCTTTTAGGGAATTTTTCCAAGTTTGTCAATGGTTCTTTAGCGCAGCTTTCTGGTTTCTCTCATTAGGTTTATGATCCTGGCATATATATGAATCAATCAGGTTAACAAATTGGATCCAAATCTCTTGTAATCATTGATTGAATATTTGATTTTTTTCCACCATCATTTTCATATCTTTTTCATGTGCTTTTGTATCAATTAGCATCCAATCAAGCCAAATCTTTCCATAATTGTACAAGCACGAAATATTGAGGGCAAAACATGCATGAAAAGATTTATTAGGTCAAGTTATATATTTTTCACATATTTAAATGATTTAAATGAATTAATATGAATAATAATTCAAATAAATAAATAAAAAATGAGAAAATACTTCCCTCTGGGCCAAGTGGTCGTGCATATGCTTAGAATGATGAATCATGGAAGAAAAATGGGCCCATTAGCAATTTTAGACCATTTGAATCAATGTTGACTTTTCAAAATATCCAAACATTTCCCAACTTCCTAAAGGCATAACTTGCTCAATTTTTAAGCTTTTCTCATGTTCTTGGACATTTTGGAAAGGTCTTTGAGTCCTCTAACCAATGCCTTTGGTCCCATGTCATTTTGATTTACCAATCTCAAGTTATGGCCTTTGACTTAAAGTCTCTTTTTGTTGACTTTTGAAAATGCCCTATAATGTTGAAATCGATAACTTTTTGTGAGAGCATTTCTTGGACTTGAAGTATGAAGATGAGTTGTAGGAAATGTCTTTATCTTCAAAATGAGCTTTGGATGGAATTTTTATGATAATCCATGTGAAAGTTATTCCCTGGTCAATTTCAGTTGACTTTTTCAACTGTCCAAATATAGTAACTTTTGCATCTTGATGATTTTCTGAGCCAAATTTTGAGAATCATGATCAAGCATTGATAAAATGATGTTTGTGGCTTCAAAATGATATGTTGACCAAAAATTTGAACTTTTGACTGCCAAATGACCATTTTGCCCCTACAGTTGACTGTAGTGCAATTAGGGTTTTTGACTGTGCAATTTTGAGTTGAATGCCTTGAAACTTGATATGAGGATACTTGACCATATTTGTAGGCATGTGAGACTTGATTGGGCCTTTGAAAACTTCCTTTCCTTGATCAGAACACAAACCCTAGTTTTGATTGTATAGGAGACCTTTGCATCATGCAACCCTTGGGGAATTTTGCAACTTGACTTTGCCATTTCTTGGAGAATATGGGAGGGCAAATTTTGGGGTGCAACACCGCGACATTTCGCGAACCATCTTAAAAAACAGTCAGTTCTATTTCCACCGATCACAATGATGAATGAAGTGCATTGGGTAATGATGTTCTCAAAATAAATGAGATTGTGATATATGCATTTGTGCTGCATATGCTATGACGCTTGTAAAATGATGTATGAATGCATTATATGAACATATCAGTTGTTCTATTGTAGTGTTGTTGAACTGGGGAAAATAAATCCCTGATTGTTGTTGGGGATGAAGAATGTAAGTTTTCATTATTTGTTAAAGTTGAACTGTTGGGAGATGGATTTCCGTTGCTATAGAAATAAACTCTATTAGGGAAAGGAAATTCTGCAAATTGCTTGGGGATTGTCAGAATGAATCTGTGTCGTGATCGTATCTGGAGATGTATTGAGTATGAGTATCAGAATGAATTTATATCTTAATCGTATCTGAACTGAAAGATGTATTGAATGAGTATCAGAATGACATCCATATTTGGAGAGTATCTGAATCGTATCTGAAAGATGTACTGAATGAGTATCAGAATGACATCTGTATTTGGAGCGTATCTGAAAGACATATTGAATGAGTTTTAGAATGACATCCGTATTTGGAGCGTATCTGAACAGTATCTGAAAGATGTACTGAATGAGTATCAGAATGACATCCGAATTTAGAGCGTATATGAACCGTATCTGAAAGGTGTACTAAATGAGTATCAGAATGACATTCATATTTGGAGCGTATCTAAACTGTATCTGAAAGATGTACTGAATGAGTATCAGAATGGCATCTGTATTTGGAGTGTATCTGAAATGTATCTGAAAGATATACTGAATGAGTATCAAAATGACATCCGTATTTGGAGCGTATTTGAACCATATCTGAAAGATGTACTGAATGAGTATCAGAATGACATTCATATTTGGAGCGTATCCGAACTGTATCTGAAAGATGTACTGAATGAGTATCAGAATGACATTCGTATTTGGAGAGTATCTGAACCCTATCTGAGATATGTACTGAATGAGTATCAGAATGACATCCGTATTTGGAGTGTATCTGAACTGTATCTGAAAGATGTACTGAATGAGTATCAGAATGACATCCGTATTTGGAGCGTATCTGAACTGTATCTGAAAGATGTACTGAATGAATATCAGAATGACATCCGTATTGGGAGCGTATCTGAACCGTATCTGAAAGATATACTGCATGAGTATCAGAATGACATCCGTATTTGGAGCGTATCTGAACCGTATCTGAAAGACGTACTGAATGAGTATCAGAATAACATCCATATTTGGAGCATATCTGAACCGTATCTGAAAGATATATTGAATGAGTATCAGAATGACATCCGTATTTAGAGCGTATCTGAAATGTATCTGAAAGATGTACTGAATTGTATCATTATGACATCCATATTTGGAGCGTATCTGAACTGTATCTGAAAGATGTACTGATGAGTATCAGAATGACATCTATATTTGAATCGTATCTGAACTGTATTTGAAAGATGATATGGAATGAGTATTAGAATGACATCCATATCTGGAGCGTATCTAAACTGTATCTGGAAGAGAAATCTGGAATGAGTTCCAGAATTAATCTGTGTCTTGCTTGTATCTGCACTGTATTTAGTAGATGATAAACTATTTGGTGAAATAAACCCTATTGATGAAGAAGTACTCTTGCTGAGGAAACACCCTTGTTAAGGAAATGAACTCTGCTGGAGGGCAGATGTCTGAAGGGGCTTTTACAACCTTGGAGGAACAAGCTCAGCTGGGGAAGAGAAACTCCATGAACTGCACTGATTGAAACTCTAGGTTAGTGATATTTCCAAGAATAAGATCATACTCCTTTATCCGCCAGAGCGATCTTCCGGGGAAATTGCGGGAAATGTATGACTTTTTGGAGATAATCTCATGGGATTGGCTCTGTGGGGGTCCGTGGAGACTTGAACATACCTCAACTTCTAGAGCCCTTGGTGAATGCTGATCAGGGCGATAAGTCTTCTACTGATATATAAGTGACGAGATGACGGGACATATTCGTAAGCTTTAATCCCTAACTTTTTCCTGGACTGTTCATTCAGATTTTCAGTCCACCGGGATACCCTTTTTTGCCCAAGCCGCCTTTTCAGATTTTAGACTTGCCGAATGTACAATTTTATTTATATGTCCCTAATTTTTTCCCGAACTCTTTTGGTTCGTCGGGATACCCTTACTTTTTCCTAGGTTAGTCGACCTAGCGGGTCTTTGTTTATGCGTAGTATCTTTTAACTATGTTCATGTTTACAGGGTGCGGAAAATTGCCACTGTCCATAGTAGTAAGTGTTACAGCACTTCCAGAAAATGTTATCTTGATCGCACATGGCCCTTCATGTTCAATGCCCCAAGTGATTCTGATGGAGGTCTGCCCCTGGCTATTCGGTGCTTTTGAGGGATTCCTTGAATCTTGACTCGTCTGTCCTAGATCAGCTTAGACACCATGTCATGTCTCTTGATTATGAAAGGCTTGTTACTGGAGATGTCATTCCATCTGAAGTGATTATGTTCATTGAGAGGATTTTTGTTCATTGGATATTCGTCGTGCAAATTTCCCTGTTTTTGAACAATTAGTTACATGCAAACAGTGGTATTAAAAAATGCAAAACTTATGTCTGTCTTGAAGTTTTGAAAATGCATTTTTTAGTAAAACGAAATTTGCAAGAATGTGATATCAACTCAGGATTTATAGCAAACCTTACAGGAGTCAGGATACCTTTTTGTAACAATATGCTTTCGAACTAACCCATGCTTCAGCTAGGTCTTTTAAGGGTTGTAGCGTGGCTTGGCTCAGGGTTTAAGAAACAAAGGATCAAGGCTAGAAATTTATTTGTACCCACCCGTTCTTCGTGATGTTCTTCAGTCCTATACTAAGTTAATTGTGTGTTTAAATCCCAATTGAGTCTGGAATCTTTGCCCTGATATTCTGGTGATGGTTCGGATATTGAAAGTTTATTTGAGAAAACAGTCATTTTTGTAACCTTTTATTTTTGTTGAGAATTTTTAGCAACCTCTTTTTTTTTTATTATCCCTACCTTTTGCCTGAATTGTTTATTTTGTGGTTACAGTCAGCGGGATGCCCCTGTTTTTTTCCTTAAGTCTCCTTCATAGGTTTTGACTTAGCGGCCTTTTCTTTTGAGAGATAATGACTGCTTATTTTAACGATTAGGCGAAACCATCACCATCTTTTGTTTTTGAATGATACCTCTGACACCACTTGTCGTGTACGAGGGGAAAGCTTGCGATTGAATGCACCATTAAATTAATTGAGAAACTACCCTACCCCAGGTTATAATTAAGGGTTTTAATTTGCGTGAAAAAGAAAACTCCTACTTCTTAGGCTCAAAGGGGTTGACTAGGGATTATCTTCCTTATAACTCCACTATTTAGAATTAGGAACAACGCATGTACCTCGTCAGCAAGGTCTGTTCAAAAGCATAGTGTAGAGATTATGGTATCTTTTTCGTCATCCTCCCTCTAAAGGCTTATAGCTTTTAATCGAGAGTTGAATATCACCAAAAGGAAGTAAAAGCATAGTTTAAGTATAGTGAAAACAAATGGATTAATTCAAGACCAACATATGCAATGCATTAACGGAAAAACACATAGTTTGATATAAAGATAAATGTTCGAACAAACAAAAGAAATTACAATTGAAAAAAAAATCCAAATGAACTGGACACTCTCCATCTTAAACATGACTTGGCATGGGAGCAGTAATCACATTAGGAGTCTTAAGAGGGCCAAACTCAATCTCGTTAGCATCAATCAAATCTTGAATCTTGTTCTTCAACGCCCAACAGTCATTCGTATCATATCCAGGACTATTGGAATGGTATGCACATATTGCATTAGGATGATAGCTAGGAGAAGAGGTATTGGGATTCCGAAGAGGATCCATCAATGTAATCAACTCCATCGTCAACATGTGTTGCAATGCTTGAGCCAAATACATGTTGATTTTGGTAAATTGTCTTTTAGGCGTGTCTTGTTTACGCTAATTGCTCTGTTATCGTCGTTGCACTAGTGTCAGATTAGAGACCAGTACTGCCCCTACAAATTGGTTGTAGTCTATCTTATTATGACCCTTCTGGACATACACAACATTGGCTTCCTTCTTTCCACCAAATAGCTTCTTCTCAGCATTAGAAGATGCAGCCATCAGAATCTTCCCACTCTTGATGCCGCTTTCAATCTTTTCCCCAATCAGAACCATTTCTGTAAAACCAGATGAATAACTTCCGATCAACAAGTTAAAGAACGGGCCTATCAGAGTACCCATGAACATGTCCATCATTTCCCAGTCAGTCAAAGGAGGTTTCACTCTTCCAGCTAGATCTCTCCATTTCAGAGCATCTTCCTTGAATCCTTCCCTTGAGCCCATGGACATATTCTACAATTGCACTCGAGATGGTGTCAGGTCAGCATTGTAATGGTATTGTTTGTAGAAAGCAGCAGTCAAGTCTTCCCAGGTATGAATGTTGGTTCCTTCCAACTGATAGAACCATTCCAGTTGAGTGCCATCCAAACTTTCTTGGAAGAAATGGACCCATAACTTCCGGTCAGTAGTGTGAGGCTGGATCTTTCTGACGTATGATATCAAGTGAAGTTTAGGACAAGGGAACCCTTCATATTTGGAAAATATAGGTACATTGAACTTAAGTGGGATAACCACCCCTGGAATCAGCCCTAGTTCACCGAAATCTAATCCAGGTATCTTCTGGACCTCTATAGCCTTGAGCTTACCCTCCAACTGTCTGTACCTGTCGTTAGCAGGAGGGTATTGTTCATCAGAGTAATCCTCGTCTTCAGAACCCTGGTTATTCCCGTCTTCTGGCTTAATGTTTCTATCTTCTTCATCTTGGTTGTCATCTTCATCAGAGGAGACTTCAACAACTTGAATCGGTTGGGTCAGACCTTTGAATCTCCTTCCTAGATTAAGGACAGTAACTGGCTTCTTAGTCTTCTTCTTTTGCTTGGCAAGGAGCATCATTATTTCTTGTTGCCCCTTTTCCAGATTCAGAAGGGTCTCTTGGAATTGTACATGTTGAGCCTGGAGATCTTTGACATTTTGTTCGAGGGCCATTTTCCTTGCTAAAATAAACAGCGAGCAAATGAGAAACCTGACTGGAGAATACCTGATATGTAATGTCATGCATGCAATGTTTTCAAGGATCTCTGGGGTAAACACAAGAAAATGTTAGCCACTGAATATGACTTCTGCTTTGATTGAAGAACTTCATATCGTTGAATTCCCTTCTACGAGAATCAAGCTCACCGTGTCGAGTGGGTCATAGCCTCTGACTCAAGTTATCGTGCTTTGGTCTTTTGACGGAATTGGCTAGAGGATAATAAATACCCTTTCCCCTTTCCAGACGTCTGGTTCATTATATCATGCATCACAGGCCTTAGATATCCTTGAAATAGTTAGTGAAATGAGCATGGATGTTATGATGCATGATGTTATGTTCGAACAAATTAATCATACACAAGCAAAACACACAAGACCTTAGGTTTAGGCTTGCATGGGGTTTATAGGTAAGTACCCTCTTGAAGTTTAGGTTGTTCAACCTGTCTTTGAGAAGTAACTGGGTTATAAGGAGTCTCAATATCACTGATCTTTCTTTATCAGACATTGTTTCAGCTTGGGCGATCTTTTCTCGCGACTGAAATATCGTGAAAGTCCGATCTCAATGAGTATAGAATCGAGTATCAACCAAGCCTCAGCTTTATACCGAAGCCGGCTATCTCACTACTTTATAATGGCGAAGTTTGTTCAACTAAGGTTCTAAGGTCCATTAGTGCTTTATGACACCATACAGCGGCCCCGTATTCTCCTCGATTTAACACAAGGGATACTGGTACCAACAAATGTGTCACACTAACGCAGCTATCGCTTCAACCATATCAGTCTACGCCATACAGTCTCCACGGTCTATTGCTTCTTACCTAAAAAAGGTTCCCCAGATCCGGGTGTAGGATCTCTTAATAACAACCCAAACAAGCCCTCAAAAGTAAAGCATATAAAACACACAATGTAAAGCAAAAAAATGATCTAAATCTAAGGTAACCCCACTTCTTTATAATTCCCCAGCAGAGTCGCCAGTTCTGTATTACTGTGGGAGAACTTATTGTTATACTGGTTTTGCGTTTGTATTTGCAAATGTTGTGGTAAACAAGAGTCATCACCTACTTTTCTTTTATCCAACAAAGGAAAGGGTGAAAAGAACAGAAAAAGACCTTTCGAGAGTTTTCTGATTAAGGAGGGTAGATTATGGAAAGGGAAGGTGTTAGCACCCTTTCCATCCGCAGTTTTCTACGGGCTCTTAGATGCTTAGCTCATTTTGAAATACTGTGTGTTTTGTGTTTTAAAAAGTATTTTTTGAAAAAAAGTGCCTTAGTACAGAGAACTTTGTAATGTTTCTCGGAATAGTAGAGAATGTATACAAAGTGTTTGAAAATGATTTTGAAAGAGGTTTTGTGTAAGTGTCAAAATTGTTTGAGTATAGCATCTAGGAACTATCTATTTTTACTCAAAAGGTTATTCTTTTCCTCTTTTCCTTTAGACAGTCCTATCCTACTATTAGTGAGTAGGTAGCCCTAGTCGTTTGATGTTTGAGGGACATTCGAAGGGACGTTTATAGTCACAAAGGAAACTGGGAAAGAAACCTTAGTAACTACCCTAGTATTTTAAGATTATACCGAGGCAACATTGATAGGGTCATTTTTTATCTTTTAAACCACGGGGTAGCCACTAAAGTCTCTCACGTTTTGTGAGTTGTGACTATTTTCCGAAGGCAACCAAAGTGGGGTACCCTAGAGATGTGCATGTGAGAGTGAATTATATTCATTTATTTTTGTCTTGTGTTAGGTTTGCTAGCATTTGTTTGTTATTCTCGCCATACAATCCTATTATGCATACATCTAACAGTTAATAATTTGCAAAAATTAAAAGTGGGGAAATGTAAATCCTAAACTATTACAGGGCTTAGGGGAGGGGGATTAATTACATGTCCAAAATGGGGAATAAAGCAGAAAAAGTAAAAGTCCTAGTTATTCTATTACATCCAGTAGGCAGTTATAATAATATGAAAAATAGAACGCGAAAGATAATAACACGCGCGAATTGAAAGGACGTCTAAAAAATCCTAAGAGAAAATCTTTTGTTTTTTTTTGTTTAATTTATGAAAATGTTTTAAGTTAAAAAATAATTGATCTAGATCTATATTAAAAGAAAAAAAGGTTAATTATTAAAGAAACATGAAATTTAAAGAAAAGAAATTAATTCTATATTTTTTGGTATTTTGGATATGAAAAGGAAAATGAATTAAAATGAAATTAAACCTAAGTTCTATTAATTTTAATTTAAAAAAGTTAAAGTGATTAGTTAATTAATTTACCAAAATTAAAATTTAGTTAAGAGAATCCTAAATCTATTTTTATGTAATTTTTATATATTTTTATTGATTAAAATAAAAATAATAATTAAAAGAAATAAATAAAATGAATAAAACAAGAAAATAAAGATGGCCCTAGTAGTAGAAGTAAACAGGGGGTATAAGATTTGGAATTTGCTGGTGTGATCGGTGGAAATAGAACTGACTGTTTTGAAATGCTGGTTCGCGAAATGTCGCGGTAAGCAAGAGTCGCCACCGTCTTTTATTTTCTCCAACAAGGAAAGGACAAAAGCACAACAAAATTCCTTATCGAGATGTTTCTCGGTTCGGGAGGTAGATTATAGAGAGGGAAGGTGTTAGCACCCTTTCTATCCGTGGTTATCCACGGGCTCTTAGGTACTTGCTCACTATGTTTTCAAAAATGTTTGCTTTTCTTGTGTTTGTGGGTTTTGAAAAAGTTTAGTTTGAAAAACTTCGTTAACTCTTGTATCAGTCCTCAAGAGTGTCATGAAGCGTTTGTTTGAAAACTTTGTTTGAAAGTGTGAGTGCGAAAAGTTGTTTTTGTTTTTTGAAAGAGCAAGTACCCAAGAGAAATCTACCTACTCTAAGGAATTAAGCTGTGTAAATGTCCTTTAGACAGTACTATCCCACTATTGAGAAGTAGGTAGCACCGTCGTTGGAGTTATTCGGGTCAATTCGATTATAGGGACATGTGGTCACCGAAGCAATAGTAGGACGCCTTAGCGGTAACCCTAATGTCCTAGATCCTTTTTATCCGAGGCAACCGTTTCGAGGCAACTGGATCTTTAGACATGAGGGCGACCTCTAAAACACCCTATACTCAATGACCACGTCGAGGCAACCAAGTGAGGCGTACCCTAGGAGTGGCATGTGCACGTGTGTCAGGTTTCAGTTAAATTATCTTTGCACATGTTATTGTGAGCTACGAGTTGATTTTAATTTTCAGGCAAGTCTTGTCATGCATAGTTAACAGTTAATAATTTGCAGAAAGTAAATTGCGGAATGTAAATCTACGCTATTACAAGGCGTCGGGTATTTACATTGCCAAAAACATAACCCTTGAAAAGTAAATGCGAGAAAATAAAAGAAAGCGATAAAAAGTCCTAATTATCTATTACATTCTCGGAGCAGATACATAAATATGATCAAAATAATAATCAAGAATAAACATGCGCGAAACAAAATTGCATTGGGAAAGTCCTTAGGGTTTTGACACTTTTTGAGAAAAGAATGAAATTTTGGTCTTTTTTGCAATTAATTAAACCTAATTCTAATTAATTAAATAATTAAAAGAAAAAAGTATTTTTTAGTTTTTTAATGTCTTAATGAAAATAAAATAAAATAATCAAAAGTTGGTAAGAAACCCTAAGTCTAATTTATTTTAAATTATTGAGAAAAAGTTAAAGTTGACCTAATTAAAAAAAGACTAAATTAATTAATTTTATTTATTTACAAAAATAATAAGGTGAAATTAATAAATAATGATAATAATAAAAATATTTACATTTTCTGATTTTATTATGAAAATAATTAATTTATGAGTTAATTAAATAATAATAATAATAATAATAATAGTAAATAATTAAATAAATAAAGTAGAAAATATAAAGAAACCAGGGGGGTGTGCTGGCCCATTAGGAGGTATGCTAGCAATTCTCAGGCCCATTTGTTTGCCAGTCCGTTTGACTTTGGAGATTGTCCAGGGCACACGTTGACTGGGAGTACCATGATCACCATCTCCTGACCATTGGATCCAAGCTTGTGGCCACTTGGCGCCTGGATGTTTGAGACGTATGGTGGACACCTTGTTGGAAGGCTGCATATGAACATGTTAAGAAAAATATCAAAAAATTATTTTGGGGGACCTGGGATTCGAACCCAGGTCCCAATGAATACCAGCCAGCGCATCTACCACCACACCATGTGCCTGCATTTGTTATTACGATAATAAGGAAATATAATATTACAAAATCAATGCATGTGCTGTAAAACAAAACACGCGCGCCCTTTTTTTGAACGAACCAATGATATGCTTACACCTCCTTCGTCTTCCTCGTTTGTGCCTGTAAAAACAAATAGATAGTGGGGGTTTTTAACCCCCACAAAGCATGATGAGGAAAAATAGCGAATAGCCCTACAGGTTATATAAATATTTCGCGATGGTAGCTTTGTTTTCGTCTGGCCTTGACGATTCCAACCATATGCATTAGGGGTCTCAATTTTACTGGATTTGGAAAGCCCTAATTTAAGAACTCGCGAACCCTAGAGTTCTTCAATGGTAACTTGTGATTCTGGGCATTATAATGCAATTAACTAATACCATTAGCTTTATATGAGTTCTAACAATACAAAACAATGATTAGAACATGTTAATTATGCATGAAATATGAGTTACGATTCTGAAAAAATCAAGCAAACCGTGGTTCTGTTCTTGAGTATTCCTTGAGCTTTAGCACTTGGTTCTGATTGCAATACGTCTCTAGGAACCCCTGCAATGTATTAGAAACCACAAAAGCCTTTGAATCACGTTAGAATATGGAAATCAGTTTTGCAATTTTCTTGAAAAAAGTCAATATGGCTATGGCTTTGTTTGCAGCAATTTCACGTGTGCATGAGTAGGATTAGCTTGTGTACTTATAGAAGAATGAAACTAGGTTAAATCTTTGCCAAGAAATCCATGGAATTGATGTTTGTATATTTGATTTGCAATCATATATTTTTGAATCTTTTTGATTGGAAAAACTTGCCAAACTTGGAGATTCTTGTCCCCTTGATTTGCACACGAATTGCCAGCATATCTTGAGCTTGTTTGCTTCACAAAAAGATTGAAAAAATCAAATCTTTGTATTTCCTACATTTTAAATTAATTAGATGAATTAAAATCAATTAAAAATCCAATTAATTAATAAAAAATAAGAAACTAAATTCAAATAATCTCAATGGGTTGTGCATAAGCTTTGAATAAAGTTTCAAGAAGGAATTTGAGGCCCATTAGCAAAAACAAGGTGTTTTGGGTAAAGTTGACTTTTGCAAATTCATAAATATTTCCCAACTTCTCCAATGCATATCTTGCTCAATTTTGATCATATGGACCTGTTCTTGGACATTTTGGAAAGGTCTTGAAGTCCTCTACCCAATGCCTTTGGTCCCATGTCATTTGGATTTACCAATCTCAAGTTATGGTCTTTGACTTAAAGTGCATTTTTGTTGACTTTTGAATTTGACCTATAATGTAGAAATTGATAACTTTTTGTGAGAGCATTTCTTGGACTTGGAATGTGAAGATGGATTGTAGGAAATGTCATCCCCTTAAAAATGAGCATTGGATGGGATTTTTCTGATGAACCATGAAAAAGTTATGCCTTGGTCAAGATAGAGTTGACTTTTCTACTTTCCAAAAATAGTAACTTCTTGCATCTTGATGATTTTTGAGCCATTCTTGTGGAATCATGATCAAGACTTGATCAGATGATAATTGTGGGCTCAAAATAAGATGTTGACCAAAAATCTTGACTTTTGACTATGAAATGACCATTTTGCCCCTGCAGTTGACTATGGATCAAATGGAGCTTTTGATTGTGGAATTTGGCACTGTGAGTCTTGAAACTTGGCATGTAGATGCTTGAGGATGTATATGGGCATATGAGACTTGATTGAGCCATTGAAAACCCTAAATTCCTTGAAAGAATCAAAACCCTAATTTTGACTAGCTTAAGAGGCAGTTGGACTGTGCAATCCTTGAGTAGTCTTGAGCCATTTGAAGATGACTCTTGACAAACTTTGAAGAATATGGGAGGGAAAATTTTGGGGTACAAAAGCTGGCCCAGATCAAGAAGAGGCCCAAATTTCCTTTTGATCCAATGAGGGAGGTTTTCGAATATGCATGATGGACTGCACGTTGAGGGTACTGGATCTGAATTGATGGGATTTTCTTGTGTTGACCACGTGGTGCATGGTGTCCACGTTAGACCTGCAAGCATGAGATCTGGAATACAATTTGTTAGAAAAAACAAAATGCATGACCTGGGTGTCGAACCCAGGTCCTTCCCCTTAATTCGAACCCCCACTAATTCGAACCCCCTGAGTCCGAATCTGGGTTGTTTTGGCATGAAACAGCCTGTACCATGAGTTTCGAAAGCAATCTGTTTCGAAGGCTCTAACAATGGTATCTTGTCATTTGGGCACTTCAACTTACATGTATTATGTTAAATCATTCAGAAACAACAATAATAACATGAATATGCAATTAAATATTGAATGGGTTTGAGATTGGAAATTTTTTACCAAACGGAGGTGCCTTTATCAGTAGTTCTGAGCGTGGGATGGCTTGTGCAAGGGTTGGTATGCGTTTGTGTGAATCCCAGGAACACGATTTGGGTGTTAGTTTGGATGGAGGAAGGATTTTGGAAGTCTCATAACTTTGATCATTTTTTCGTGGAGCTTTTGATAGGCAATCTCCCCTTGCTTCTGATTTGGTCTTGTATTTATATAGGGGTGTAGTGATGAACAAATATGGCATGAATCAGCCATTAATCATGGCTTTGAAAGAAAAATCGAAAGATTTGAAAAGTTACCATTTTTGATAATTTTCTTGCCATTCTTGAAACATAATGAACCTAGACATGTTATGGTTGGTGTCTTGCTCGAATTTGGGCTTCGAGCTCATCAGTCCAAGCCCAACAAGCTTCATCCCATTAGGTTTTTGTTTCAACTTTCATCTCCATTTCACATCAATTGATTATTTCGACAAGCTCCTAAGCTTTGTTCTTTTCGATGGCTCTGAGTTCCAATTCGAATTGCTCAAGGCTTCATCATCATGGCTTCTTTGACTTAGTCACCATCTGCATCGATTGCGTAATCTGGAAACCCTTCATATCCAATCATCCTAGTCGAACTCAGTTCTTGTTCCTTTCGATCTCCTTTCCTTCAATTCTACCAATCAAAGTATCACCTCTTCATCTTGACTTTTCGAAGCATTGATTTGTTATTTTCGATCTCATTTCCTTCAATTCGACCAATTGAAGTATCACCTCTTCCTTTTGACTTGTCGAAGTTCATTCTTTTCTTTTCGATCTCCTTTGCTTCAATTCGAACAATCGAAGTATCACCTCTTCATATTTACTTGTCGAAGCTTCATTTTGTTCTATTCGATCTCCTTTCCTTCAATTCGACCAATCGAAGTATCACCTATTCCTTTTGACTTGTTGAAGCTTCATTTTGTTCTTCTATGAAATCACGCCACGTTTGAAGATTGCATGTCCTTCGAACCATTAAACTTCCACGTGCTTATTTGGGTAAGATCAAAGCTTTTTAATTTAAAATCTCCTTCTTTTCCAAGCACCACTTCAATCAACATGACATTCGAAATGTCTTTCCTTGTAATGCTTCGAATAGCTTATATTTCAATAGTTTGAAAATGAACCCTTTGATAACGGTTCAACACAGTGAAGCTCTTTACTAGCTCTTCATCAATCGAAGACTTCATAAAAGCCTCCTCACACTTTCTTTCAAACTATTCTTTCTTCGATCATAGTGTCAATTATTCAAAACTTGTGTAATCAAAATTCCCAGCTAACACTACTTCGTTGGGCATCTAATTAGAATGCATACTGCTGTCAAAGCTTCTTCAGCCCAAAATATCTTAGACATATTCTTAGCTTTTGACATACACCTCGTCATTTTCCGTATACTTCTTTTATTTCTTTCATCTATGCCATTATGCTGAGGCGTATAAGGTGCCATGGAAATCATTTGAAGCTTTTGCAAACCCAAATTCTTTGTGAGTAATGAAACCCTAGATGGAAATCTATTGCTTAAGAGGAGAATTTGTCTGGTCAATTCTTGGTCAACCTTGAGCAATTAAGGACCTTAATGAGCATGCCTAGGATAAAATGGGAGGGAAAATTTTGGGGTGCAACACAAGGAAATTATGGGGAAGCTTGGTAAACAAGAGGAATCGAGCAATCATATTAAGAGTTTATTAGAAGCCCTGTTCACACGACTTCCACCTCCTCAAACTTAGTTCTGAAATTTATTTTCCCTCATTATGTTTCTTATTTCCTTGAATATTTTTGAAATACAAAATGCATTTTATTGTATAAAGTATTTTTATTGCTTTTTTATTCTTGAAAAAAAAGAGGGGAGAACGTAAGATATTTCGAATATAACAGTATCGAGACATAGTCTCAATCATTTTGAATATCATAACTTGTATTTTTTTCCTTCATTTGAAAGTAAAACATGAAAAACCTCTGTTGAGGATAATTGTGGACGCATCAAAAATCTTCTCCTCAAAACTCTGATCAGAACATCTTCAGGGAAGAATTTTTTTCTTTATCTGAGTATCCAACTCAGGGGGAGACTTTAAATGCTTTATGTTCTTTAATTATCTTATCAAAATATCCAAGTTTTTGTCATCATAAAAAAGGGGGAGATTGTTAGAACATAGTTTGGTTCTACATCCTTGTAATAGATTTGATGATAACAAACACTCAAAGATCAATTATTCTCCCTAAATAAGTATTTTGTTTTACAGGGAAGTTCTGATGTAAGAAGCACAAAAGATAAGATATATCATTATTAAAACTCTGTTATGACCATCTTACATAGAAGCAATCTGTGCAACACACTTAAATAAAGAAGTTCTGGTGTTACAACTTCTGAGTGCAGTAAACGCTGCAAACAAGAACTTTTTTATTCTAATACGTAAAGTTATGGAAAGAAGTAAATGAGTCTCAATGGTAACATTCAACTTCTGATGTTATCTTTAGCAAACGTGTTCTGAAGCGTTACATTTTATTCATGGCTATTAAAAATTAATGGTTGAAAGAGGACAAGAATCTCTATGTTTGCAAAGTTCATTAACTACTATTTATCAACATTACAAAAGCACCTCTCATGCATTGCCTATATAAACAAGATGTGAAGAATAAATTGTTTACGATTTTGCTGTGCACTAAAAACGAGAAATATCACTACCTTCAATCCATTGTTTTTCAATTGTGTCATACATCACTTTTTTTATACTGTTTTTTGTTAGAAAACATATTTGTACACGCTTTCAAATATATTACTGTGTAATACCTTGAGAAAACTGGGTTGTGGTTTAAACTCAAGAAGACTTTGACAGTTGTCATCATATCTGTGTAATCATGTTTTATTAGTGGATTAAGACCTCATTTGAGAGGGGCGAAATCACCTTGGCGGATGGACTAGAGTAGTTTGAGTTCAAAAAAACCAGGATAACCAACATGTCTTTTATTTTAAGTTTTAAAAACCCCAATTCAAACCCTCCCTTCTTGTGTTTTTCCATTCTTCAACATACTCAAGTGTCATGACCAATTGGCAAAGTATAGTTCCTTAATGCACACAAGCATTGTGATTTTAATAAATCAAAGTTAAGGTTCTATGATTTTATGGGGAAGTATCCAACATCAAGATACATTCATGGGACATGGCACAAAAGCTTATGAAGCAATCATTAGACAATGATGCTCAAAACACAAGTAGAAAAAAGAATGTGTCTTCTTATGTGTCACCATATTGGTTAGTAAGTAAGTACTTAACCAAGGATCAAAGAGGCATGAGGCAACATATGATAAGAGAGGTTAATATTAATAATTAAGCACAAAGATGTTGGAACTTGGTCCTTTAGAGAATTCAAAACATCATCTCAAACAAACTAAGTTGAAACAAGAATATGGCTCCCAATTATCATCAAGATGGACTTGTAATTGAGTGCAAGCTATAGAACCACGGGAGCTATGCCTTAAAGATATAATGACTTTAGAAGTCAGTAGCAAAGACCCAAATCTTCATTCATTATGGATCAAAGGTATTCGACAAAGGAATGCATCAAAATAACCTCCTAACCTTGATCTCATTAGATGAATTTAGGCACATGAACAAACACAAGTTAGGATGCTTAAATGGTTTAAAGTATTTGAACTTAAGATCCTAAACAAGTAGTGAGAATAGGGTAAAGAGAAGGAAGTATGATTCCTTATATGTTGCACAAGTGCATTCATTATATCTCTCATAATCAACACAGAAGCATAAGAAAGGATGAATCTCAAAAATGAAATGAGAAATAAACAAAAAGAGATCAAGTGTCTCTCAAGCCATTGCAAGGATATCCTTCAATTTATCATATCTCTAAGCCTCAATGAATCCACAATCATGGCAAAATTGGCTCAAAGGGTTCACAAAAAGTCCCAAATTAGGGTTTAAGACTTGGACAAATAGAAGTTCAAAACAAAATGATCATCAATAGTTAAAATTTATCAATTAAATTGTTCCAATCTAATGTGATACTAAAGGAATCCATGGATTATTTTGTGTCCAAAACTCAGTCCCAAAATAGATTCATAAGCTAGAAAATTAAAAGCAAGAAGCTCAAGCAAGTTTCAATGGGCAATTTGAATCAATAATTAGGTTAAAAATAAAAAGAGAAATTGTAAATTCAAACCAAATTAATTCCAACTTCCTAACGACTTCTAAAAGTCATAAGTGTAAGGGTAGAAGTATTGAGACTAAGCCATTGGATTAACTTGACTCGCACATATCAAAATAAAAATTGCCACCGCGCTTTATTATTTCCAAAGTAGGCAGAAAAGAGTGAATAACCTAATAATAGGGGGACAAAATCTAAGTTCGGGGATTAGTTATGCAAACGGAAGGTATTAGTATCCTAAACATCTATCGTACTTTGTAGGAACCTCTTTGAAAATCTGTGTATTATGGCTATAAATGTTGTACAAAAATAGATTGTGGGGATGAGAAAAGAAGTATATTTTTTATGATTTTTGCAACTGTCACAGTTTCAAACCTTTAGTGCCTATATACCACCTTTCTTGTAATAGGGGTTCAGAGTACTCGTAATTCACCTTTAAAAATTTAAAAACACAAGTGTGTTGGTTAATTTTAAGAGACAAGACATCATTGTCTTATCCGAGTGGAAGAACATACTTACTACCCATAATTATTAGAAAGGAGAATTTGCATCATCTCAAAGTGGAGGATATGGATTAGATTTCAAAATTAACAAAGTCTAACTTAACACCCAAGTGGAAAATATCTCACGTTACTACATATCATAGAAGTATAGTAGTTCGTATCACTACGAGGATTGGTAAGAGTCTAATCTTTTGAGAAAATTTTTAAGGTAAAAAGCCAAAGTGTAAAAATGGTTTGAATGAGATTGATTGACTTTTAGTCTTCTCATAAAAATGTCAAAGTATTGTTAAATTATTTAAAGTTTGATTAAGAAAATATTTTTGAAAATGCTTGGACCTAAGTCCAAGTTTATTACGAAAGCGGTTCAAGTTTAAAAACAAGAAGAATTTTCAAAAGGAGGGAGAAGATTTTTGAAATTAAAGAAAATGGGAAGAGGTGAAGGGACTATCCTAAAGCATAAGGTAAAAGCTAGGGAAAAGAATCGTCTAACCAACAAGAAGCCAACACTTGACACAATGAGTCAATGTAGAATTCTCATCCTTTGGATTTGAAACCAAACAAGCAAAGATAATAAATCTCTTAAGAAAACAAAGCTTCAATTGCATTAAGTCTTCACAAAAATTGGACAGAGTAACGGTTATATTCAGATGAATTCCTGATCACAGACAAAGCATGTAATCATAATAACCTGCACATAAAGCAAACAAACAACCCAATGTCTTGAGGTAAACCCCCAAGAGCTCCAGACAAAATAATAGTTGAGGTCACAAGGTCCTAAGATAGGTCAAGGTCTCTAATCCTAAGTCCAATAAGTCCATCACTCCATAATGCCAAGGATAGTAACCAAATAGTCCAAGTAACATTAAAGTTTTTTATGGTTCAAGTTGATTATTAAGTATATTCAAAAAGAAATGAAACAACTCAAGTGAGAAAAATTAAAATGACACAAAAGTAAATGCCCAAGTGAGCAAAGATGAAAATAGTATGAAATGTAAAGCTAAAATAAATGTGCTTCAAGTAAAGAGCATGATGTAAAGGTACAAAATAAAGTCAATTGTTAGAAATTAGTTGTTAGCTAAATGACCATCTTGAAACTTTCATTTAAAACTCATTAGAAGATTGATAAAATCAAAGCCTCTCAACAATAAGTTTTATTTGCTTTTTGTCAAGTATATCATTTATTTAAAATTCTCAAGGTAACCATAAATGAATGATCAATGATGTTTAAGTGATTCACTTTCACCAAAGCTTATGAAGATTCATTAGAGGATTGAAAAGACCAAAGCCTCCTAACAATGAATCTCAAGGTTATTGTATCAAAGGATTCAAATTAACATACATGGGTTTGGGCCACGAATGATCATTTCATGAATCGGGATAAAATTTAGTGTTGTGTTAAACAATCGTAAGTGGACTTATATAGAAGTCGCGCCTATTTTGAGGTCGATCAATAGCAATTTATGTGTCATATGTTTAGAGAGATGATATGTATATCATCCTCTAACAACATGTGACACAATAAGAAGAGGATAAGATGAAGAGGGATGGGATAAGAATTAAACCATATCTGAACCAAAAATTTAATCAAGTCATCATTAAAATTATCCATCCATTTTGGTGGAGTTAAACACAACACCTAAGACCCAATGTTGATATTGAAGCTCATGATCAAAATCTCATAGTCCAAGATCAACCAGAATATATACAAAATAAAATTGTATTTAAAAATAAAGAAAAAGATTTTTTAAAAATGGTTTTTAAATGAAAATAAAAGGGGAAAATAGAAAATATATTCAAAACATCAAAGAAAAATTAAATAATAGCACAGAAAAATCAGAAATGAGCTCAAATATTTTTATAAAAATTTTGGTAATTTTTAAAGTCAGAAACTATTTTTAAAATTAAAAGAAATAAGAAAATTAAACCAAAAATTGTGAAAACTTGTAAAGTCAGAAATAAAAATAAAATAAGGTCACCAATATTTGTTAAGAGGTCATTGGATCCTTCCATGTTTTTTTCAGAATTTAAAAATGAAGAAAAGTATTTTTAAACATTTAAAACAATTCAAATAAAGTAAAAATATATAAAAAAATATCAAAACACAAAATAAAATTGTGAAAAAATAATAATCAGGAAGAGAAAAATCAAAAGTATTTTTAAGAATTTTTTGGATTTTTTTAAGTTAAAATGAATTTTTTATGAATTTTTGAAGTTTAAAACAAATAAAATATAAAATCAGAAAATAAAATAAAAACCAAAAAGATGTAAACCATTGGATGAGAGTGAAAATGTATTAGTAAGCTAATCCAATGGATCAGACGCGCTGTGCATATCATGGTTCTTAGTGAATGAAACACTGAATCATTTATTAAAATTAGAATTTAAAAAAAACAAATGGCAGGATATCATTGGTGTAGAGATGACACGTTGGTCATCTTCAACCTCCAGCCACGTGAATTGCAAGTCATTGAAATATAAAAATTAGAGCTCGAGACCAGTACCATTCGCTTCGTTTCTTCAAGACGATTCCAATGGTACCCTCGCGATAAATTTATGTAAGGTGTAGCTCAGTCATTTTGGAAGGAAAGATTTGAAAATAAATATTGCGACTAGAATCCAAAATACGAGAGCTTCATTACAATATCAAAGTTTGAGAGAATTGGTGAAGGAATCTACCTATTGAAGTATAAATTCAGAGCTCTGAAACTTGACTTGGCTAGCACAAATTAGGAAGTCTTAGAGCTTGGTTCTTCTTCTGTTAACTTTAGTGAGGTTCAAGGATGAAGAATTAACAAAGAAAATGGATTGAGGAAAGCTGTAAAATCAAATTCGAAGTTACAGAAAAGCGGGTTCAAGAGGAAGTTTGTCAGGGTGATTCTGGCTCTCTAAGCTTGAGAAAATGAATGAGGCATGACCCTCTATTTATAGGGAAACTAATGGAATTCTTAAGCGTGTGAAATGATGAAGTTTGGAGGGAAATCGTGTGAAGTTGCAAACATGAAAAGTGTGACTTCTATTTTGCTTAAAACTCAACCAAAGCTTGTGTTTCAATGTGCTAATCATTTCTGGAACATCATTAAACATGATTAGAAGTAAAAACACGCATAAATTTTGTGTTTAGAGGCCAAATCAAGGATTTAAAATTCTGACTTTGGAGAAAACTATAGTTTCAAGGTACCATCTTTGAATCAATGGTGTGCACGATTTAGAGAATCTTAGGACTTGATTCTTGATGTATTGGAAAGATGAGATCACAAACTTTAAAATTTGCAAAGAATGGAATCAAATGGATGCTTGAGCTGAAAGTTTTGATGAGTCAAACTTGAGAAAAAGATGCTGACTTTTTGTACTTAGAAAAATTCAAAGTTTTTTCTTCAAAATGACCTATAATGCCTTGCATCTAAACATTGCCTTCCATTTAAAATTTTATCTTGACCAAAAAATATGGCATGAATTAGACTTCTTGAATCACATTTTGAGACTTGAACCATTTAAAAACTCCAAAAATTGAGAAAGTTATGACTTGGTGAAGTTGGTGAAAGTTCATGAGATGACTTATAATCTTTTGCATCCTTAGGGCATCTTCCATCCATTTACAAGCTTAGCACATAAAATAAGAGTTGAAGTTAACATCTTTAAGATCATTGTGGAAAAATAATAGGCTCAAGGAGATAAAAATTCACCAAGTTATGAGCTTTTGAAGTCACATAAGGGATTTTGATGGCCTATCTAGAGGACTTGTAATCTTTCTTCATCATTGGGTATCCTCCATACTAAATTTTCTTGAAACCTTTGAAGTTATTTATTGGTAACTCTTTTAAGAGAAGCATGTTTTTGGAATCATGCTAAAATACCAAAATATGAGCAAGATATAGCCTTTAGAAGTTCAAAACCCTAGCTCCTAGAGCAACAAAATGCCTTGGAAAACCTTTTCAATTTTGACAAACATTCTTGCACAAATACTTTTGTCATGTAAATAGAAGTTGTTTAGGATGATAATGAGAAACCATTTCAACCATAACCACTTCAAAACATTGAGAATTGAATGAGATAAGCACTTGTGATCAAGAAATCTAAAACTTGTCCAATTAGGTCAAACTTCTTCCATCAACCCTTATATCTTTGGAATATCTTTGACAACTTGAGGCATGATGAATCATAATATACTTTTTCATGATATTAATTCAAAACATCTTCAATGATGAAGCTTGAATCTCAATGAAGCTTTGTTGTAGAAGGAATGGAAATAAACTCATGAACCTGTAGATCAACTTGATGGAATGTGTTGTGCTTTCACCTATAATGTCAACAATTAGGGAAAACATTCATTGTATTTATTAGTTAAAATTTAATCAATAAAAAACATAGATGATCAAAAAATACAAGTCAAGGTGATTGGTGATTCACCATGAGTAAAGCTAAAGATAAGGAGAAGAACCAAACCCTAGTGTGATCTTGTTGTGATTGAGTTGATATGATATGATAGAGGAATCTTAGGGGGAAAATTAGGGTAGAACAACTGCCCTTATTTAAGTTTCTTCTATCCAGAGATGTGAAGGTTAAAATCTTCATGTCGACGCGATTGAATATACTTAAATATAAAACAAGCCTTATTTTTTTCCCTAAGATGCCATGCAATGCTTATGATTATGAATGCAAATGAACAAATACAAAAATGACACAAGACACCATTGGGCATGTAGCAAATAAAAATATGGATCAAAAGAAAAACCCGACCAGGAAAATAAATCACTGTTAAACAAGAGACCCAACTCTATGGGGGTAAAGCCCAAAGAGGAGATAAGGCATCATCAACACAAAGATTAAGGAGAGAAAGTAAAGGATAACAGTGATCGACAAATGACTGCGAACTATCCACTCACTGAGGAGATAGCAATAAAGTAATGTCGACCCAAAGGGAAAAGAAGTGGTAAGATAACACTGGTAAATACCAATATTAGGGTAGGTAATAAACGATTAGCACCAGTACTTACAAATGGAACCAAATGAATTTTTCAGAGTAATGCGAATCTCAACGAAGAACTATCTCCCATAATAATGAGACTACCATTCATCGAAAAAAGATCTCAATAACGAACTATCTCCCATAATGATGAGACTACCATCCATTGGAGTAACAATTCTCAACAAGGAACTACCTTCCATAATGACAAGGTTACCATTCATTGGAGTAACAAATCTCAACAACGAACTACCTTCCATAATGACAAGGCTACCATTCATTAGAGTAACAAATCTCAACAATGAACTACCTTCCATAATGACAAGGCTACCATTCATTGGAGTAACAAATCTCAACAACAAACTACCTTCCATAATGATAAGGCTACCATTCATTGGAGTAACAAATCTCAATAGCGAACTACCTTTCATAATGACAAGGCTAATATTCATTGGAGTAACAAATCTCAACAACGAAATACCTTCCATAATGACAAGGCTACCTTTCATTGGAGTAACAAATCTCAATCTTCTCTGGGAACTGACAAACTTACCGTGGAAGTACAGGTTGCTCAAATAAAGAGACTTGCAACTTGTTGTTACGAGAAGGAATTACAATAATGATTTCCTGGGGAAATAAATAGTACTTCCTGAGGAAATGCTAATATATTCCTGCTGAGGATATAAATTCTTCTCGTGGCAAAGTAAATTCATATTCTCAAACCAGGGCTCAAAGCTTGCAGAAATCAAAATAATAATAATGCTGGGGACCAAAGATTTAATCCAGAAATAAACCGGACTGAATCAGTCAACCAAAATAACACCTCATGAGAAATAAACTCAAGAGGGAACCACTTTCTATCCAGACATAGAGTTGTACAGGAAGGCTAAAGAAAAAATCTTCCACGAAGGATAACTCAGTGGTGAAATTGAAAGAATATACACTTTCTGCCTAAGGTTTACATTCTATCGGAGAGAGGAAACACAACTCTACAAAATAGGGTAATATGCCAACAAGATATTAATGAATGAAAATGAGCAATGATTTTCTAAATTCAACAATGCATGATGTATGTATGAATGTATGAATGTTATCATGTATATGATGGCAAAACAAACATATAACACTGGGGATAACCAGATAAAACCAACTTGGGTAAAGTCAATACTCGGCTAAATCACATCCAAGATGAAAATTTCATAAGAAAGTAAGCACCAACTGAGGAAAAAGATTCCTATATCGCGACTTAACTTCACTGGAAAGGAACATAATCAGAAAATAGTCACATCATAACAATAAATTAGTACAGATACAGGGATATAACATCCTCCTCCAGGCTTCACCGTGGGATATCACACAGAATTCAATGGGGGAAAAATTGTTTCTAGATCTATATTTCTACTGGGGATTGCAATACTGATTTCAATAGGGTAGATGAAAACCACATCGTCGAGATATCAACTGAATATTTCGTACTGAATTCATTGGGGAGGGTAACACTACATTGTCGAGGGGAACCCAAGAAAAATTCTTCAATACTGAGAGTGATGATTACACAAACTTCTCTATGGAGAAATTATGAAACCTCATGGGGGCATCAATATTCAGAGACCCATTATCTCGACTTTTTTGGGAGATTTAAGAAGTCAAACAATACAACAAGAAATCAAAATTATTGTGATTTTAAATCAAACCCAACACTTGGCGGGAGACAAACCAAAAAGTTGACAAATGTTTCAACACTTCTTAGAGAATATATTGCCCTTGTCTAGTTGCCTGGGAAACAAATAACAACCATAATACTAACACTGCAAAGGACGGTGTTTTGCAAATGATTCCATCTCAGCACACAAAGGGTAAGAGACATCTGTCATGTGAGTGAAGACTTTACTTGGGAGTCTGGTATAGAGAATTCATACCATGCAAACCCTAAATTAAAATAAACCAAGACCTGACTGGGGAAAACAGGATCACGAACCCAACACTGCACCACACATCAATTGGTATAATCTTCAAATATCTGAGCATCACAAGAAGATCATACTTATTCCAGAAAAAGTGACCTGGGAGAGCCTTCCTAATGTTGTACCCTAAAATTATCCCTCCCATTTTACTCAAGACATGCTCATTGAGGTCCTCAATTGCTCAAGGTTGACCAAAGAATTGATCAGACAAATTCTCCCCCTAAGCAATAGACCTCTAACTAGGGTTTCAATTTTCACCAAGATGTTTGGGTTGAAAAGGCTCCAAATGATTTACATGGTCCCTAATATGTCTTCAAGAATGTCCACGCCAAATTTCATACCTTACACTACAAGTTTGCTCAGTCAGCTGCTCAAATTTTTGAAAATCAACTATACTAGGTCAAAAGTCAAATATGGCCAATATACAGTCAAACTTCAAGATTTTTTGTCAACATCAACCTTTTGAAGTGATAATCATCATTTGATCAAGGTTTGATCAAGATTCCTCAAGGAATGCTCTTAATTTATCAAAAGTCAAGAATTGTTAAATTAAGGTTTCCTAGAGAAAGTCAACTGAACTTTGACCAGGCATAACTTTCACATACTTCATCCATTTTTCCCCAACAAAAGCTCACTTAAAAGAGAATCCAATTCCCTACAACTTCTATTTCATCCTCAAGTTCAAGAAATGCATAATTTGGAAGATACAAGATCATACGTTACATGTCATTTTCAAAAGGTCAACAAAAGTCACTTTTTTCCAAGACCATTTACATCAAGATAAATTCTGCAAATTCAAAAAAGGTCAAGATAGAGATTGTAGAGGACATCTTGGGCTTTCGAAAAAGTCAAAGATCATCTCCAAAATTAGAAAATTGAGCAAGTTATGGCTTGCACAAGTTGGGAAGATTTGAGAAATTTCAAAAAAAATGCATTGGGCAATTTTGAAATTTTAGGTCAAGGGCCTCACTTTTTGGGTTTCAAACATATTTATGACCTTATGAGGGACCTCGAAATTCATTTTTACCTCACCTTGCCTTACATTTTCTTATTATTTTATTCATATTTATTTTGTTTTATCCAAATAAATGAAAAAATGAATTAAATAAAATACGAAGTGAATGGGCCAAGCGCATGAGTTATCTTCTTTAGAGCCCATATAGCAAGTGATAGCCTGTCAAAGATGTCAAAGTCGTGCAAGACCAAAATGGAAAGGAAATAATGCAAAAATGGCATTTTCTTAAAATGATGATTTTGCATTCAAAACATGGTTAATTGCTTTGATTCTTTCCATGTTGGTTCAGTCTCACATCCCTCTACAAATAACAGACCCAAGTGCAAGAAAAGGACACAGGAAACTGCCTCCAAAAAGCTCCACGAAATTGCCAAAAATTATCAAAGTTGTGAAATTCCAAAATCCATTCCCCAGCCTTCCTCCATTCAATCCAGACATTGCAACGTGCTCTTGAGGTCTCTAGTGATTGTTTCCACACCTTGCACTAGCCTGAAACTCCCTTGAATCGCGCACAAGAATCACACCCTGGGTAAAATAATTCTAATTTAAATCTCCTTTAATTTGCGTTATTGAAGCTTTTAATGTTTGTATATGTGTTCATAGTCATGTTTAGGACAGGTTGAACGTGGAACATGTGAGGTTTAGGTCCAGAAACGCAAGATGCCATGTTTGGCTCTAATCAGTAGCTTTGATTCGAAATGAAAAATCCAGGGACTTTTAGTCCAAAATAGCATCAGATTTGGATTTAGGGAGTTGTTTTAAGGGGGATAGGGGTACTTTGATCCTTTGATTGCACCTTTTTTGCAGGTTAGGGTTTTGATCCCACCGGATAAGACAACCGGAAGGTTGACTCTGGTGGGTTGACTCCGGCGCCCCAACTGTCACTCTCCCATTGGCTTGTGCAGCGCGTGCATATTTGATTTTGAATTTTATATATGTGACTTATTTTTCTAATATAAAGTTATTGTTTCATTTGTATTAACGAATGACAAGTAGGTCAGTTGGTAAAGGAATCATGCAAATAGAGAAAGGACCTGGGTTCGATATCTAGGTCGTGCATTTTGTTTTTCTAATAATTATCTTGCAGATCCAATGCTTACAGATCCCACGCGTACACCATACACCACATGATCATAACCGATAGATCCCATCTGATCAGATCCAACGTTCCCAGATGCGCAGCTCACTATGCACCCTCAAAGGATTCCCTAACTGGGTCCAATTGCAACCCGGGCTTTCCTTCAAGTTGGGCCTCACATTTTACAATTTACACCCCCCAGTTTTCTTTCACTACACCAGGCCCATATCTTTTAATTTTTTTAATTCTTTTTTTAGTTTATTAATTATTTCCAAAATCATTTTTTTATTTAATCATAAAATCAGGAGACAAAAAACTTAGATTTAGTTTTTATTAAATTTAATTTTTATAATTTAATTTAACTAATTACTTTAACTTTTTTATTTTAATTTAAAATTAATATATTTAAGATCTAATTAATTTCATTTCTTTTCATAATTAAATAAAAATACAAAAATGCTAGATTTTTTTAGAATCAATTTTAATTAATAGTTTCTTTTCCCTTTTTTAATTACTTTAGGTTAGAATTGATTTAATCTAACATTTTCTCGACATAAAATCAAAAAACAAACAAAAAGAATTTTATTTTACTTAGTACTTTCTAGGGTTTTAAACGTCATTTCCATTACGCGTGCATTTATTTACTTTCACACTTTTTCATATTATTGTAACTGCCTATTGGGATGTAATAGACAATAACTAGGACTTTTACTTTACTTCTTTATCCCCCTCATTTTTGGACTTGTAAATAATCCCCTCCCCGAAGCCTTGTAAAAGCTAGGTTTTACGTTTCCGCACTTTAAATTCCTGCAACTTTAAACTGTTTAGATGCATGCTAATAGGATTGTATGGCATGATTTTAAAATCAAACACTAGCAAACCTAATGAAAAGGCAAAATTACTGAATATAACACACTCTCACATATACACCTCTAGGGTATCCCTACTTCGGTTGCCTTTGGAAAACAATCACAACTCTCGAAACATGAGAGACTTTAGTGGCTACCCTCTTTTTTAAAAGATCAAAAATGACCCTCTCGATGTTGCCTCGGCATGATCTTAAAACCCTAGGGTAGTTACTAAGGTTTCTTGCCCAGTTGCCTTTGTGACTATACAATGTCCCTTCGAATGTCCCTCAAACATCCAAAGACTAGGGTTACCTACTCACTAATAGTAGGATAGCATTGTCTAAAGGAAAAGAGGAAAAGAATAACCTTTCGAGTAAAGTAGATAGTTCATAGATGCTTTCTCAAAACAAAACAAACTTTTACACGTTCACAAAACTCTTTCCAAAAACATTTTTCAAAACCACTTTGCATACGTTCTCTACTGATCCGAGAAATATTACAAAGTTCATCTTACTAAGGCGCTTTCTTTCAAAAATACTTTTCAAACACACAAAGCACAAGGTATTTTTTTGAATGAGCTAGCATTTAAGAGCCCGTAGATAACTACGTATGGAAAGGGTGCTAACACCTTCCCTTTCCATAATCTACCCCCCCTTACTCAGAAAACTCTCGAAAGGTCTTTTTATATTATTTTCACCCTTTCGTTTTTTGGATAAAATAAAATTCGGTTGTGACTCTTGCTTACTGTGACATTTGTGAATACAAATGCAAAACCAGTATAACAATCGGTTCTGCCACCGTATTATAGAACTGGCGACTCTGTTGGGGAACTAATAAAGTGGGGTACCTTAGAGCTAGATCATACTTGATTTGCTTTCCTTGTATGCTTTGATTGCTTTACTTTAAAGGGTTTGTTTGGGTTTAATTGTAAAGATCCTATACCCGAATCTGGGGCACTTTTTTGGTAAGCAGCAATAGATCGTGGAAACTATACGACATAGACTGAAATCGTTGAAATGATGGCTGCATTAGTTTGACACATTTGTTGGTACCGGTATCCCTTGTGTTAAATCGAGGAGAATATGGGGCCGCTGTGTGGTGTCATAAAGCACTAACTGACTTTAGAACCTATAGTTGAACAAACTTGGCCATTAGAAGAGTAGTGAGATATTCGGCCTCAGTATAAAGTTGGGGATTGGTTGATACTCGATACTACAGTCATTGAGATCAGACTTTCAAGATATTTCGGCCGCAAGAAAAGATCACATGATCTGAAACAATGCCTGATAAAGAAAGATCAGTGATATTGAGACTCCTTAGAACCCGATTAATTTTTTAATATAAGTTGAACCAACTAAACTTCAAGAGGGTACTTGCCTATAAACCCCATGCAAGCCTAAACCTAAGGTCTTGTGTGTTTTGCTTGTGTGTTATTAAATTGTTCAAATATGACATCATGCATCATAACATCCATTTTTATTTCACTAACCATTTTAAGGATCTCCAGGGCCTGTTATGCAGGTTATGATGAACCATACGTCTAGCAAGGGGAAAGGGAATTTATTTTCCTCTAGCCAATGTCGTTAAAAGACCAAAGCATGACAACTTGAGTCAGAGGCTATGCCCCACTCGACATGGTGAGCTTGATTCTCGTAGAAGGATGTCCAACGATATGAAAGTTCTTCAATTAAAGCTGCAGTCAGATTCTAATATTTTCTTGTGTTTCCCCGCGAGATCCTTGAAAACATCGCATAAACATGTTAAACATATCATTACATAAATAGGAATTTCAAGGACAGGTTTCTTATCCTTTCGTTGTTTATATCAGCAAAAAGAAATGGCTCTCGAACAGAATATTAAGGACCTTCAAGCCCAAAATGCTCAATTCCAGTAGATGTTCCTGGCTCTGGCTAAGGGACAAGAGGACCTAAAGATTCTCATTCTCAAAGACAAGAAGAAAAAGGCCCAGAAACCAGTGGGTGTCCTTAATATGGGAAGGAGATTCAGAGCACCAGCAAAGCGAGCTCTAGAATTCGCAACTCCGTCAAATGAGGGGGACAATCAGGAAGAAAAGCCAAAAGAAGAAGACCACAGTCCAGGGTCTGATGAAGAAGAGGCTGACTATGCTGAAGAACAATATCCCCCTGTTGATGACAAATATAAACAACTGGAGGACCGTCTCAACGTAATGGAAATTCAAAGGGTACCTGGTCTGGATTTTGAAGAGTTAGGGCTGGTTTCAAGGATGGTCATCCCACAGAAGTTCAAAGTTCCCACATTTGCTAAGTATGATGGTGCCTCCTGTTCTAAATTGTATCTGAGGTCTTATGTCAGGAAGATCCAACCTCACACCACTGATAGGAATTTGTGGATGCATTTCTTCCAGGAAAGTTTATCGGGGACTCAATTGGAATGGTTCTATCAGCTGGAGGGAACCAACATCCCAATTGGGAGGATTTGGCTGATGCTTTCTACAGGAAATACCATTACAACGCTGACCTCACTCCAACCTGTACACAACTTCAAAGCATGTCTATGGGTTCTAGTGAGGGCTTCCAAGATTTTTCCCAGAAGTGGAGAGATATTGCAGGAAGAGTCCAGCCTCATTTTTCGGATAGGGAGTTTGTAGACATGTTCCTGGGCACTTTTTCTGGTCCATTTTTCAACCACTTGATTGGAAGTTCTTCAGCTGGGTTTACCGAGCTGATATTGATAGGTGAAAGAGTAGAAGCTGGTATCAAGAGCGGTAAGATTCAAAGGGATGTATCTTCAAGTACAGTAAAGAAACCCTTCACTGGGAAGAAAGAGGCCAGTGTTACTTATGACCAGAGAAACCAGGGTAAAACTGAACAACGTCCAACAGTAGGAGCTGTGATGTTTTCCAACCCTACATCGACTCAACAACAAAATAATCCGCGCGGGAAGGATGCGCCTAGAAGACAATTCACCAGACTCAACACGCCCTTAACTCAGGTATTGTAACATCTATTGAAGGCTAGCTTGGTCACTCTGAGGGAGCCTCCTCAAAATCTAAACACTACATCTCCCTGTTATAATCCAAATGCTCGGTGTGCCTATTACTCAAATAGTCCAGGGCATGATACAAATGATTGTTGGACTCTGAAGAATAAAGTGTAAGATCTTATTGTGATAAAGGAGATTGAATTTGACCCTCCTGATACCCCTAATATGATAAATGCACATATGCCCAAGCATGACCAGGGTATTAATGTTGTTGATGATGACCTGTTTGTTTCTTCTGTTGATGAACTAGATACTCCTCTTTCGATTGTTAAGAAGAATCTCTTGCAAGCCGGTTTATTTCCGAGCTATGGTGAAGGTTTCCACCTATGCGCGTCTCTGACAAATGGTTGTTTGTTGTTGAAGATAGGCATCCAGTGCCTGATTAACGACCGAGAAATCCTCTTTAAGAAGATTCTCTCTACAAGAAGTTTGTGCATACATGTGTCAATTATTACCATTTCCGACAATCCTCCCAAGGTCTCCTCCAAAAGACCTGTCAGGATTACATCCACTCCTAAGGTTGCTCCTTTAATTATCACTTCTCCTGGGCCAATACCATATTCTTCCAACAAGGTCGTTCCATAGAATTATAGGGCTAACGTTTATTACCATGGCGTCAAGCAAGACCTATTGGCTATCAAAAATGAAGTTGTTGAAGATACTGGTCCTGACATCGATAACATCGTTGGGACAAGTAAAATTACCAGAAGTGGAAGGATCTTCTCTTCTGAGATCTCTCCAAAGACTGTTTCCACTCCTTTAGTTATTCCTGCTGCTACTCCTATTGTTACTCCTGTTGTTATTCCTGCTACTGAGTTAGTTGAGACTCGGGGCAAAGAAGTATCGGTTAAGTCGACCAAGACGGGGGCACCTAAAGAAACCGTTCTTAAGCCTCCAAATGAGAAATGGAGGAAATTTTGAAAATCATACGGAAGAGTGATTACAATGTTTTAGAACAATTGGGGAAGACACCCTCCAAAATTCCAATGTTGTCCTTGTTATTATGCTCCTAAGCCCATGCTAAGGCTTTGATGAAGTTCCTGAAGTCTGCTCATGTGCCGCAAGAGACTTCTGCCAACCAATTTGAGGACTGTATTGCTAGTCTGACTGCTGACAATGTACTCGATTTCTCTGATGCTGATTTGACGTCTAAAGGAAGAAAGTATAATGATGCCTTGCATGTCTCTATTGAGTGCAGGGGAACTACCCTGGTTCATGTTCTAGTTGATACGGGTTCGTTGTTAAATGTTCTACCCAAGGGTGCTTTAGATAGATTGTACTGTGAATGACTGATTTTAAAGCCCAGTAATATTATGGTGAGGGATTTTAATGGTTCCAAGAAATGGTACACGGCGAGGTGGACATTCCCATTAAAGTTGGTTCCCAAACTTTTTGCTCCACTTTCTATGTGATGGACATTCACACGTCTTACTCTTGTTTGCTGAGATGCCCTTTGATCCATGGGGCCGGTGTTGTTACTTCTACTCTGCATCAAATGTTGAAGCATCCGGTTAATGGGAAGATTGTTACAATCCATGGTGAAGAAGAGTATATGCTGAGTCATTTGAACTCTTTTAGGTATGTTGAGATGGACGGCGAGTTCATTGAAACCCCTTACCAGAACTTTGAAGAGGTTCCTCAGAAAATTGTTGCTACCAAGACTGTTACTACTGTTCCAAAGACTACCAGACCTCCGTTGAAGATGGCTCCTCAGAAGAATGCCAAAGTTGTAGTTGAAGAATGTGGGGTTACTATCTGGGGTCAGCTCCCTAACATCCCCTACAAATCTGACAAGTTTGGTTTGGGTTTTACTTCAGCAGTTCAAAAAGCTATTCGTCGCGCTCGGGCCGGAGGACCACCACTACGCATCAGCAACCATGGAGTCAATGTTTTGGAAGACGCCGACAGTGACTGCGACATGGACAAGTGGATCTTCCCAACTATCAACAGTGGACTCAATAATTGGAGAGCCAAGGATTTTGTTCCCATTACTTTCATCCAAGAGAAATTGTCTTCTTTTTTTGGGATATGTAATATTTGAACAATTTAAACTCTAAAGCCTTCTGTCTTACCCGAGGCACACTAGTTTATTTGTGAGGGTTATCATTTCACTTTCATATGTCATAAATAAATCATTGGACATTTTTCATACAAATTTTATGTTCTCTGTCTTTCTTTTCTGCTTTTACTTTATCAAAATAGTTATGCTCTCTTACACACACCCACGTATCAAACTGCAGATCCACATTCACTCGGGATCCCATTGATAACGGTTCTGTTAATTCCAATTATGACTTTGAAAATCCGATCTACCAAGATGAGGACGAAGGTGAGGAAGATTGTGAAGTACCAGGAGAACTTGCTAGACTATTACAATAGGAGGAAAGAGCAATACAACCTCATGAAGAGCCAGTCGAGTCAGTAAATATGGGTTCTGAAGAGGATAAAAAGGAAGTCAAGATAGGTGCCAACTTAGAGCATAGTGTCAAAGAGCGATTAATTCAGATGCTACGTGACTATGTTGAGATTTTTTCCTTGTCGTACGAAGACATGCCAGGGTTAGACACTAATATTGTGGTTCATCGTTTACCAACAAAAGAAGACTACCCTCCAGTGAAGCAAAAGGTTTGTCGTATGCGTCCTGAGATGTCAGAAAAGATCAAAGCTGAAGTCATGAAACAATTCAATGTCAGATTCTTAGCTTATGTCTTATCCACAATGGGTTGCAAACGTGGTACCGGTACCTAAAAAGGACGGTAAAGTACGTATGTTTGTGGATTACAGAGACTTGCATAGGGCGAGCCCCAAGGATGACTTTCTACATCCCCATATTGATGTTCTGGTTGAAAACACCGTGCAACATAAGATATTCTCCTCCATGGATGGTTTATCTGGTTATAATCAAATCAAAATGGCACCTGAAGACATGGAGAAAACAACTTTCGTTACACAGTGGGGTACCTTTTGTTACAAAGTTATGCCATTTGGGTTGAAGAACGTTGGGGAAACCTACCAGTGTGCTATGGTAGATTTGTTTCATGATGTGATCCATCATGAGATAGAATTCTATGTTAACAATATGATATCTAGGTCTCAGACTGAAGAAGAGCACATTGATCATCTGTGAAAGCTGTTTGAAAGACTGAAGAAGTACAAGTTAAGACTGAATTCGAACAAATGCACCTTTGGGGTAAGATCTGGTAAGCTCTTAGGTTTCATTGTCAGCAGCAAAGGTATTGAAGTAGACCCTGCAAAGGTTAAATCTATACAAGAAATGCCAACTCCCTGCACTGAGAAGGAAGTTAGGGGATTCTTGGGACGTTTAAACTACATTGCCAGGTTTATTTCCCATCTGACCGCTACTTATGAGCCAATCTTCAAACTACTGAAGAAAGATCAAGTAGTAAAGTGGAATGACAACTTCCAGACTGCCTTTCACATAATCAAGGAGTATTTTCAAGAACCTCTAATTTTAATGTCGTCTATTGAAGGAAGACCTCTGATCATGTACTTAACAGTATTAGAGAATTCAATGGGTGTGTGTGTTGGGGAAGCATGACGAGTCTGGTCGAAAAGAGCATGCAATATACTACCTTAGCAAAAAGTTTACCGACTATGAAACACGATAGTCACTGCTCAAGAAAACTTATTGCGCTTTGGCATGGGCTGATCGCCGACTAAGACAGTATATGTTGACTCACACTACCTTATTGATATCTAAAATGGATCCTATCAAATACATATTCGAGAAGCCCACTCTCTCTGGAAGAATAGCAAGATAGCAAATGGCCCTAACCAAATATGACATCCAGTACACTACTCAAAAGGCAATAAAAGGAAGTGTACTAGATGATCATTTGGCTCATCAGGAAGTGGACGACTACCAATCCATGAATTTTTAGTTCTCGGACGAGAACATCATGTTAGTGACTGATTGTGAAGAACCTGGACCGGATGAAGGACCTGAAAAAGGATCCCGATGGACTATGGTTTTTGATGGAGCTTCTAATGCACTTGGAAATGACATTGGTATTATGATCATATCTCCTGAAGGTTGTCATACACCCTTCACTTCCAGGCTATGTTTCAACTGTACCAAGAATATGGCTGAATATGAAGCATACATCATGGGTCTCAAAGCTGCTATCGACTTGAGAATCAAATTCTTGAGTGTATTTGGAGACTCGGCCTTGGTAATCAGTCAAATCAAAGGAGAATGGGGCACGAAGTATCCCAATATCATCCCTTACCGAGAGCATGTGTTGACACAAATTCCACACTTTGAAGAAGTTACCTTTGAGCATATTCCACGAGAATAAAATCAGTTAGAGGACGCGTTAACCACCATGTCATCCATGTTTAAAGTTAAATGGGATAATGAAGCTCCTCAAATCACTATTGAGAGATTGGACGAACCAGCATACTGTTATGAGGTTGATACTGAAGAAGTAATGGATAAACCTTTGTTCCACGAAGTGAAAATATACCTTGAAGCCCAAGAGTATCCTAAGGGAGCTTATGTTAATGACAAGAAGTTCTTAAGAAGATTCTCTGCCAAATTATTCCTGAGTAACAGAATTCTCTACAAGCACAACCATGATTCTACCTTACTGCGATGTGTGGATAAGAGAGAACTGGAGAAAATTATGGAGGCTATACACAAAGGTACCTTTGGCACCCATTCTAGTGGACACAAAATGGCTAAAAAGATTCGGAGGGCAGGCTACTACTGGTCCACTATGGAAGCATATTGTTATCAGCACTCTCGAACTTGTCACAAATGCCAAATCTATGCTGACAAAGTACATGTGCCTCCGGTTCCGTTAAATGTCTTGACTTCTCCTTGGCCATTCGCAATGTGGGACATTGATATGATCGGAGAGATTAGACCTATCGCTTCTAATGGGCACCGCTTCATCCTCATTGCCATTGATTGCTTCACAAAGTGGGTCGAGGCAGCCTCATTTGCTTATGTTACCAAGAACATCGTGGCCCGTTTCATCAGACATAACCTTATCTGCCGGTATGGTATTCCAGAAAGGATCATTACGGATAATGGTACCAATATCAATAATACTATGATCATGTAGCTCTGTACGCAATTCAAGATTCAACATCATAACTATTCTCCTTATCGGTCGAAGATGAATGGTGTTGTAGAGGCTACTAATAAGAATATCAAAAAGATCATATAGAAGATGACGGTGACATACAAAAACTTGCACGAGATGTAACCATTTGCTCTTCATGGTTACCGTACCTCAGTGGGCACATCAACAGAGGCAACTCCTTTCTCTCTGGTATACAGTATGGAGGTTGTCCTACCCATCGAAGTCCAGATCCCTTCCTTGAGAATCATGAAGGATGCAGGTTTGAATGAAGAAGAATCGGTTCAGACTTTACTTGACCAATTGAACCTGATCGACGAGAAGAGGATTGCAGATATTTTTCATGGTCAGATGTACTAGAAACGTATGATCAAAGGTTTTAACAAGAAGGTCATACGTAAGATATATCAAGTTGGCGACCTAGTAATCAAGCACATCATCCTGCCGCAAGGTGATCCTAGGGGAAAATGGACTCCTATATACGAAGGACCATTTATGATCAAGAACATATTTTCTGGTGGAGCTATGATATTAACCACTATGGATGGTGTGATCGATGGAAATAGAACTGGCTGTTTTGGAATGCTGGTTCGCGTTTGCGTTTGTTTTTGCAAAATGTCGCGGTAAGCAAGAGTCGCCACCGTCTTTTATTTTATCCAACAAGGAAAGGACAAAAGCACAGAAAAATTCCTTTTCAAGATGTTTCTCGGGTTCGGGAGGTAGGTTATAGAAAGGGAAGGTGTTAGCACCCTTTCTATCCGTGGTTATCCACGGGCTCTTAGGTACTTGCTCATTGAGTTTTCAAGAGGTTTTTCTTTTCTTGTGTTCGTGAGTTTTGAAAAGAGTTTTGTTTGAAAACTTCGATTTAACTCTTGTTTCTGTCCTCAAGAGTGTATGAAGCGTTTTTGAAAACTCTGTTTGAAAAGTGTAAGTGCGAAAAATTTGTTTTGTTTTGAAAGAGAAAGTACCTGAGAACCTCTACCTACTCAAAAGGGAATTAAACTGTGCAAATGTCCTTTAGACAGTGCTATCCCACTATTGAGGAGTAGGTAGCACCGTCGCTGGAGTTTTCGGGTCAATTCGATTAAGGGACATGTGGTCACTAAAGCAATGTTAGGACGCCTTAGCGGTAACCCTAACGTCTTAGATAATTTTATCCAAGGCAACTGTTTCGAGGCAACTTATGATCTTTGGACAAGAGGGCGACCTCTAAAAATTCCTATACTCAATGACCACGTTCGAGGCAACCAAGTGAGGCGTACCCTAGGAGTGGCATGTGCAAATGTGTCAATTTTCAGTTATGTTATCTTTGTACATGTTATGGTGAGCTACGGTTGATTTTAAGTTAAGATAAATCTTGTCATGCATAGCCTATTATTCATACATCTAGCAGTTAATGGTTGCGGAAAATAAAACTAAGCTATTACAAGGCGTCGGATATTTACATCGCCAAAAACAAACCCTTGAAAAGTAAATGTGGAAAAGTAAATAAAAGCGATAAAAGGTCCTAAGTTAAAACTATTACATCCTTGAAGCAGATACAATTATATGGAATATGAATCAAAAAATAATACGCGCGAGAATAATTGAATCGGAGAGTTTTAGGGTTTTGACCCTTTTTATGAAAGAAAGCATATTTTTTTTATTTTGAATTAAACGAAAATTAAATCTAAGTTAATTAATTAATTAAAAAAAATGTATTTTTTGGGTTTTTAGAATATTTAAGGAAATAAAAATAAAAATGATTAAAATTGTTAAACCTAATATTCTAATTTACTTTTAATTTATTGCAAAAAATGTTATCATTAAACCTAATTTAAAACTAAATTAATTGGTTAATTTTTATTTACAAAAATAAATAATGAAATTAATAAATATTATTTTTGGTGTTTTCTGATTTTATAAAAAAAGTTAGTTTGTTAATTAATTTATTAGTTTTTAATGGTAATAATAAAAGGTAATAAAAAAATAATGAAAAGAAATAAAAATAAAAATATAAGCAAACTCAGGGGGGGTGCTGGGCCCAATTTTGGAGGTAGAATCAGCAATTTTCCAGGCCCAATCCAAACTAGCCTTGTTGACTTTCCAGGATCTCACGCGTATGCATTGACTAGGGAGTATGATGATCCTTCATTCATGACCACTGGATCTAGGTTTGGAGCCATCTGGCGCACTGAGATTTGAGGTGTATGGTGGACCTCCCTTTGCAAACTGCACATGAATACCTGAAGGAGAAAAATAAACAAGGTTTTGGGGGACCTGGGATTCGAACCCAGGTCCCAATGCTCATTGTATGCGCGCTCAACCACTCCACCAACCTGCCTCATTCGTTATAATAATACCAAACAAAAAATATATGGAAAAACATTTTACTATGCCTGGAAAATAAAAGAATTTGGCGCGCTGTTTAAACCGGCCAATGGGAAGAGGACACATAGTCGTCTTCTTCTTTTAACATAACCAGGTTTTTACCTGCGGATTTTGTCCGCAACTAAGTTCCTAGGTGTGTCCTAGAATTCACCCTAGGCCATAAAAATACCATCCAAGGCCATGGCTGACCTCGTCTCTCCTTCCTGATCATCTCTATACCCATTATTGGATCCAATTTTCCCTATATCAAAAACACCTAAAAAGCAAGAACACGAACCCTAGGATCGGGCATCACGATACAGGTTCCAAAAACAAAATTAAATAATGCCAAAACGTTCTAAATTGAATGATAAACACAAATATGCTAAGATTTTAAAGAAAAGAAGCAAGAATTGGAGATTGGGATTCCATGTTCAGAGTCGAGTTCAAGACGAATTACAGTGATTTTTAGGTGATGAAAAAGACTGGTTTTAATTGTTATAGCACCACTGGATGTCAAGGAAGAGAGCAACGTTCTTCTTTTTGTCTGAAAGTGCCTCCAATATCGTTTTTGATCCCTCACTTTTTCAAGGATTTTTTGCAATTTGTTCTAGCCATTTCTGCAAAGCTTTGTGCGTGAATTAGGTTTGTGAGGCTTGTGTGCATATAATATAATGATTTTAGGTTAAGTGTTGGGCCAATATCCTTGTGCATTGAAGATGGAAGATTTGTTTGACCACCATTGTTAACCTTTCGTAAAATAATCCATATCTGAGATTTTGTGCTTGAATGAGCCTTGGCACGATTTGATTGAGTGAATAATGATAATTGCAAGCTGTACAAATCAAAAAGATCCCTTTACATCAATTTTTGGATTTTATTTGATTTAATATTGATTAATAATGAATTAAATCAATAAAAATGAAATAAAATAGAAAAATAAATGTTTGGTCATGAAATTATGTATGGGACACGTGTGTGGAAAGGCAAGACCATATCAAGTGGAAAAAAGTGGGCCCTTTTTGTCAAAAATTGGAATTTTGAGGATAATTGACTTTTGGCAAATTTGGAAAAATGCCCAACTTCAACAATGCATAACTTCTTCAATTTTGGACTTTTTGAGGTTTTATTTGACTTTTTAGAAACCTTGAGATGTCCTCTAACCAACCCTTTTGGTCTCATCGATTTTGATCTTCCATTCTCAAGTTATAAGCTTTGGCAAAAAAGGTGTTTTTGTTGACTTTCAAAAATGACCTATAATGTCCAAATTTGTAAATTTTTGTGAGTGAATTTCATGATCTTGGGGTGTGAAGATGGATTGTAGGAAATTGCATCCTCTTCAAAATGAGCTTTGGATGGGTCATTTCGCATAAAGTATGAGAAAGTTATGCTTGGTCAAAGTTGAGTTGACTTTTCCTATAAAACCCTAATTTAGCAACTTTTGAATCTTGATGAATCTTGAGCAATCCTTGATGAATCATGATCAGACCTTGATCAAATGATGAATTATCCTTCAAAATGAGAATGTTGACAAAAAATCTGGAGGTTTGACTATTTATAGGTCACAATTGACTTTTGCCCTAGCACAGTCGATTTTTGGGTCTCTTGAGCAATTGACTGACCAAACTTTCTCTGCAAGGCTTGAAATTTGTCATGGATGAACTTAAGAACATATTAAGACATTGGGAAGAACTTGAGGCCATTTTGATGTAAGGACCTTGATGCAACACAAAACCCTAATTTTGAATTGACTGCCTTAGGAGGTGATTTGACTATACAACCCTTGAGCCATTTTGAGCAATTTGAAGATCATTCTTGACAAATCTTGAGGAATATGGGAGGGAAAATTTTGGGGTACAACAGTTTCCCCTGTTCAATCTTCTTAAACCTGAGGATGTAGATTGGCTTGCGTTCCTTTCGTGATCCGAAGGTGGAAGATGATTGAACACTAGAGTACCCTGAAATTTGCACTCGCATGGTGTAGTATCAGCGTTGTGATGTCAGGAATGGGCTTATAGATGCCATTTGGAGATGTCATAGAAAGTTGTTGGAGATGGGCTTAAAGATGCCACCCAAAAGTGATTGTTGAATTGTTTGAGCTGGTCGAGTAGATAGTTGTCTTGGCTAGTTTCAGGTATTGATCTCTAACCTGAGAAAGAAAAATAGTTTTCCTGGCTTGTTACAGGTATTAATTTTCAATCTCTTCGTGTAGGTGGTTTTCCTGGCTGGTTTCAGGTATTAACCTACAATCAGTCATCCACAGAATTTTCCTGGCTTGTTACAGGTATTCAACTGGGACTTGAAAAGGTTTGGTCAAGGAGATATTTGTCCTGGCTGGTTACAGGTATTGATCTCTGACCTGAGAAAGAAAAATAGTTTTCCTGGCTTGTTACAGGTATTAATTTTCAATCTCTCCATGTAGATAATTTCCTGGATGGTTTCAGGTATTAACCTACAATCAGTCGTCCATAAATATTTTCCTGGCTTGTTACAGGTATTAAACTGGGACTTGAAAAGGTTTGGTCAAGGAGATATCTGTCCTGGCTGGTTACAGGTATTGATCTCTGACCTGAGAAAGAAAAATAGTTTTCCTGGCTTGTTACAGGTATTAATTTTCAATCTCTTCATGTAGATAATTTCCTGGCTGGTTTCAGGTATTAACCTACAATTAGTCGTCCACAAATATTTTCCTGGCTTGTTACAGGTATTAAACTGGGACTTGAAAAGGTTGATGGTAGCCATCTTTTTATTGACCTTTTCCTGAAAAAGGCAAAATTTTAGTTGTATGCAATGTCATGATGTATGAAATGCATGATGTCATGATGTTCTCAAAAATAAATGAGATTGTGTCGTATGCACTTTGTCATGTATGTAAATAGGAGGTATGAAGTGTGAAATGTTTATGAATGTATTTTCGTCTGGGAAAATAAATCCCGGAGCTGTTGGAGAATAGAGTTGAGTTCTTCGTTTCCGCTGGGGATGATGAACGAAGATGATTGTGAGAATAAACCTGCAGGATAAAAGAACTCTGTTTGGGAATAAACTGGTGAAAATATTACTCTGCAGGGAATTACTCTGTGGGAAGAGATGCTTTGCTGAGATTTTAACGATAACTCCACTGGGGATTCCGTTGATAAGCTCTATTGGGGATTTTGATGATGAACTCTGCTGGGGATAGAAAGAACTTCGCCGGGGATGATCTTTCAGTTGCAACTTGCTGAGGATAACCCAGTTAGACTCTTGTGGGGATAACCCTTGAATTTGGCTGAAGAGACGCATTTGTATTCTGCAGGGGACAAGCTTCCAGAATCTACTGGGTAAGATGATTCAATTCTCTATTGGGGAAACTTTTTTAGAATGCGCTGGGGAAATGGCTCCACTGGGGGTATCTTGTATTCCGCCGAGGAACATTCTTATATTTCGTTGAGGAATATTAAGACTGTCGGGGATGCTCTTTACGCTTACTGGGGAATATCTTTATACTCCGCTGGGGAATATTAAGACCTTCTTGGAATACCTAGCCTTTTCGGGACTGACGGTAGACTAACTCTGCTTGGGGGAGAATATTGCTGATTCCTTCGTAGTTGTAAGTCTCGGTGGGGAGAGCTACCATTACTGTCTTCCTCTGCGAGTAGTGACGATATCTTGGTCATATTCTTCAGCTGAACCTACCTTGGTACCTTGGTGGACAGAGCAACTAGACCTCTCAGACAATTCTTATTGCCCCTACTTCTGATATCACCCGTAATTAGTCCTTTGTTTCACATGCAAATATTTATGAGCAGCAATTAATGTCAAATGCATATATCAAAAAATGAACATTGGACGTTCTTTGCAAAACAAAACAGATAAAGAAAAACAATTTGCAATTTTTCTGAAAAATGAACTTGTATTGATTTTGAAGTTTGCCTGTAAATATGCGTTTTTGTACAAGAGGCTGACGTCCTAGTAAGAGAACGCCGCCGAACAAATAGAATTTATACAATTTGTAAAAAGAAAACAAAACAGCTATGTAAATAATCCCACTGGGTTCCAACTCTGCTATCGCCTTTATATCTTCAAGCATCTCATCACTTTGTTGCTTAGTTGGAGATGAATCTGATTGATTGGTGTCGTCCGAGCCTGATAGTTGATACCAAAGTCTGGATGCAGGGTGATCCAATGAGACATAGTGTTACGCTTATCCCTAACTTTTTCCTGGACCTCCCTTTCGTGTTTTCAGTCCACCTGGATACCCATTTTTGCCCAAGCCGCCTTTTCAGATTTTCGACTTGCCGGGTGTACAGATTTTTTTTATTTTCATCCCTTATTTTTGCCTGAACCCTTTTGGTTCGCCGGGAAGCCCTTATTTTGCCTAGGCCAGTTAACCTAGCGGGTCTTTGATTATGTGTAGTAACTTTTTACTATGTCTGCATTGACGGGGTGAGGAAGGTCGTCACCATCCATGGTGGTTAGAATCATCGCTCCTCCTGAGAAGATGTTCTTAACCATAAATGGCCCTTCGTATGTAGGGGTCCATTTTCCCCTGGGATCACCTTGAGGTAGAATGATGCGCTTGATTACCAGGTCCCCGACTTGATACTCTTGTCGTCTGACTTTCTTGTTAAATGCCTTGATCATCCGTTTTTGGTACGTCTGACCATGACAAATAGCAGTGAGTCTCTTTTCGTCGATTAGGTTCAGTTGATCAAGCCGAGTCTGGGTCCAGTCGTCTTCACTTAAACCCGCATCCTTCATGATCCGGAGAAAGGGTATCTGAACTTCAATGGGCAGGACTGCCTCCATTCCATATACCAAGGAGTAGGGTGTTGCCCCTGTTGACGTCCGTGTTGAGGTACGGTACCCATGAAGAGCAAATGGTAACATCTCGTGCCAGTCTTTGTAGGTCACTGTCATCTTCTGCACAATCTTCTTAATGTTTTTATTAGCTGCTTCTACAGCCCCATTCATCTTCGGCCGGTAGGGAGAAGAGTTGTGGTGATGTATCTTGAATTGCTCGTAGAGCTCAGTGATCATCTTGTTGTTAATATTGGTACCATTATCCGTAATGATCCTCTCTGGTACACCGTATCGACAAATCAGGTTGTGCCGAATGAACCGTACCACGACGTTCTTGGTTACGGTGGCAAAGGAAGCTGCTTCAACCCACTTCGTAAAGTAATCAATCGCTACCAGGATGAAACGATGCCTGTTGGATGCTGTAGGTATGATCTCGCCGATCATATCAATGCCCCACATTGCAAAAGGCCAAGGTGTTGTCAAGACATTCAGAGGAACTGGAGGAATGTGCACCTTATCAGCATATACCTGGCACTTGTGACATGTCCGAGAATGCTGATAACAGTCGGCTTCCATCGTGGACCAGTAATATCCTGCCCGAAGGATTTTCTTTTCCATGGTATGTCCACTGGAATGAGTCCCGAAAGTACCTTCATGCAGCTCTGCCATGATCCTTTCTGCTTCAATCTTATCCACACAACGCAGTAAGGTTGAATCATGGTTAAGTTTGTAAAGAATGCCATTGCTGATGAAGAACTTTGCCGCGAACCTTCTCAGAAACTTCTTGTCAATAACGGATGCACCCTCGGGGTATTCTTGAGCTTCAAGGTATCTCTTCACTTCATGATACCAAGGTTTTTCTGTTACCTCTTCGGTCTCAAGGTCACAACAATGTGCAGGTTCATCCAATTTCCAAATAATGATCTGGGGAGCCTCGTTGTCCCACTTGACTTTGAACATAGAAGACATCGTAGCTAGCGCGTCCGCCAACTGATTTTCCTCTCTTGGGAAGTGTTCAAAGGTTATTTCCTCGAAGTGGGGAAGCAACGTCAACACATACTCCTTGTAAGGAATAAGATTTGGGTGTTTTGTATCCCACTCGCCTTTGATCTGACTGATCACGAGAGCGGAATCTCCGAAGACACTCAGAAACTTAATCCTTAGGTCAATTGCAGCTCGAAGACCCATGATGCATGCTTCATACTCCGCCATGTTGTTGGTGCAGTTAAAACACAGTAGGGCGGTGAGCGGAGTATGAGAGCCTTTAGGAGATATGATCACAGCACCAATGACGTTACCCAAAGCGTTTGAAGCTCCGTCAAAGTGCATAGACCATCGGGATCCTTCCTCCGGTCCTTCATCCGGTCCAGGTGGTTCACAATCAGTTATCAACATGATATTCTCGTCTAGAAATTCAAAGTTCATAGACTGGTAATCATCCACTGCCTGATGTGCTAAAGGGTCTGCCAATACGCTTCCCTTAATTTCTTTTTGAGACGTGTACTGGATGTCATACTCAGTCAAGATCATCTGCCATCTTGCTATTCTTCCGGACAAGGCAGGCTTTTCGAAGATATACTTGATTGGATCCATTTTTTAAATCAATAGAGTAGTGTGAGTCATCATATACTGTCTCAACCGGCGAGCAGCCCATGCCAAAGCGCAGCAAGTTTTCTCAAGCATTGAGTATCGGGTCTCACAGTCGGTAAACTTTTTGCTAAGGTAATAAATAACATGCTCTTTTCGGCCAGACTCGTCATGCTGACCCAGCACACACCCCCATTGAGTTGTCAAGTACTGTCAAGTATAAGATTAGAGGTCTCCGTTCAACTGGTGGCATCAGAATGGGTGGCTCCTGGAGATACTCTTTAATTCTTTCGAAAGCAGCTTGACATTCATCGTTCCAACGTACCACTTGATCCTTTTTTAACAGTTTGAAGATTGGCTCACAAGTAGCAGTTAGGTGCAAGATGAATCGAGCAATGTAGTTCAGGCTTCCCAGAAAGCCTCTGACTTCTTTCTCTGTCTTGGGAGCTGGCATCTCTTGTATGGCTTTCACTTTGGCAGGGTCCACTTGAATACCTTTGTCGCTCACGACGAAACCTAGCAATTTACCGGACCTGACTCCGAAGGTGCACTTGTTCGGATTCAACCTCAATTTGTACAACTTCAAACGGTCAAACAGCTTCTGTAGATGGTCAAGGTGTTCCTCCTCCGTTTGGGACCTCGTAATCATATCGTCGACGTATACTTCAATCTCATGATGGATCATATCATGAAACAAAGCAACCATGGCACGCTGATACGTTGCCCCAGCATTTTTCAACCCAAAAGGCATGACCTTGTAGCAAAAGGTACCCCACTGAGTAACAAAAGTGGTCTTCTCCATGTCTTCGGGAGCCATCTTTATCTGATTATAACCGGAGAAAACGTCCATGAAGGAGAATACCTTATGCTGAGCAGTATTGTCAACCAGAACGTCGATGTGAGGCAGAGGGAAGTCATCCTTGGGACTTGCCCTGTTCAAATCCCTGTAGTCAACACACATTCGGACCTTACCATCTTTCTTCGGCACTGGAACCACATTGGCGACCCACTGAGGGTAAGAAGTTACTGCTAGAAAACCGGCGTCAAATTGTTTCATAACCTCAGCCTTGATTTTCTCGGACATCTCTGGGCGCATACGGCGAACCTTCTGTTTTACCGGAGGGCTGTCTTCTTTGGTAGGCAGGCGATGAACCACAATGTCGGTATCCAACCCAGGCATATCTTCGTAAGACCAGGCAAAGATTTCCACGTAGTCATGCAGCATTTGAATCAGTCGTTGTTTCACACTAAGCTCCAGGTTTGCACCGATCTTGACTTCCTTTTTTCCTGTCTCAGTACCCAGATTCACTGTTTCCACTAGCTCTTCATGTGGCTGAATGGCCCTCTCGTCCTGGAGTAACAGTCTTGCAAGTTCACCAGGCACTTCGCAATCATCTTCACCTTCGTCTTCGGCTAAGTTGATCGGATTTTCGAAGTCATAACTGGCAGTAGCAGAGTCGTTACCAGTGAGATCCAAAATGGATTGAGACCTGTATATGTGAGTGTGTGTAAAATAGCTGTTTTGCAATATATAATAAAGAAAGACAAGGAGCGCAATATTTGAAATGCAAAAACGTCCAATGCTTTTATTAATGATATATGAAAATGGCACACAAAAGCCCTCACAAATGAAGCCACGGTGCCCCGGGTAAGACACCGAGCCATAAAGTTTCACAATATTATCTGTTACAAATTCAAAACAAAAGAGTTCATTACTGAGTAACAAAAGTAATAGGGACGAAGTCCTTTGCTGTCCAGTTGTTTGGTCCGCCGTTGGTCGTAGGGTAGATCCAGCTGTCGAATTCAGATTCCTCCACGTCATCTTCGATTGCATTTACTCCCGAGTTGCTGATGAACACAGGAGGTCTTCCAATCCTTGCACTACGAACGGCCCTTTGAGCTTCTGCAGTGAAACCCAAACCAAACTTGTTAGTCTTCTGAGTGAAATCAGGAAGTCGGCCCTAGTTTGCATACTCACCCTTCTCAATAACAGCCCGGGCATCCTTTAAGGAAGCCATCTTCAAAGGAGAATCTTCAACCACAGTCTCAGCTGATGCCAGTGTCTGAGGAACATCTTCAAAGTGTTGAAATGGGGTCTCAATGAACTCCACATCCATCTCTATGTACCGAAACGAGTTGAGGTGGCTGGCCATGTACTCTTCCTCCCCCTGTACTGTCACAATCTTCCCTCTGACTGGGTACTTCAGCTTCTGATGGAGTGTGGAGGTCACATCTCCAGCTTTGTGGATCCATGGACGACCCAACAAACAGGAATAGGATGTCCGAATATCCATCATGTTGAATGTAGAATCGAAGACCTGAGAACCAACTCTAATTGGAATATCGACTTCACCATGCACCATCCTTTTAGACCCATCAAAGGCCCGGACAACGATGTTACTTGGCTTTAGCTTCAACCCTTTGCAATCCAACCTGTCTAGAGCTTTCTTGGTAATACGTTCAATGAGGAACCAGTGTCAACCAACACATGTGTAAGAGTAGTGCCCCTGCATTCAATGGAGACATGCAGGGCATCATTATGGTTCTTCCCTTTAGTAGTCAGATCAGCGTCGGAGAAACCCAAACCATTATCAGCAGTTAAATTGGCTATACAATCAGTAAACTGATCAGCTGATGTCTCTTGTGGCACGTAGGCCGTCTTCAGGAAGGTAATCAGAGCCTTGGCATGGGCCTCTGAACACAACAACAGTGATAACATAGAAATCTTGGATGGGGTTTGCCCCAGTTGCTCAACTACATTATAATCACTCTTCTTAATAATCTTCAGAATCTCTTCCATCTCCTGTTTGGAAGCTTCAACAGTGGTTGTCTTTGGCGCCTCCGTCTTCACAGTCATATCAGTGGTGATCCCTTTGCCCCGAGCGTCAGATGACTCGGCGACAGGGGTAGAACTAAGAACTTGGTCAGGAATGGCATTAGGCACACTTGCAGGTGTGATGACAATAGGTCTTCGGACAGTTGGTGGCACAATATCAGGTGAGAAAAGTCTACCACTACGGGTGAATTTAGCAGGCCCAGTAATGTTGCTGACGCCGGTATTAGTATCAAACTCTTGCTTGACTCCAAGAACATAAACATCTTCCCCATAGTGCCAAGGGACAACTTTGTCAGAGGTGTAGGGAATAGGCCCCAGAAAAGTGATGATTATGGGTGCAATCTTATGAACAAGCGTAATTATGACAAGCTTCCTCGAGGGAGCCTTGGGGAAATTGTTGAAAATGGTAATAATGGAAACTTCTTCAGTAGGGGTGGCAGGAACAGCAATCTTTTCAAACAGGATTTCCTTATTATCCATCAGGTTTTGGATGCCTGACTTCAAAGATGGGCAACCAGTAGGTGAAACAGAACACAGATGGTAACCTTCACCACATCCCGAAAATAAACCGGCTAGCAACAGGTTCCTCTTAACGGTCATCAACGGGGTAACAATATCATCCATAGAGGCTACAAACAACTCTTCCTCTACAGCATTTACTCCATGTTTGGGCATGGGAGCAGTCACAACATTAGGCCTCTCGGGCGCCTCAAACTTAATCTCCTTTGCATCGATTAGGTCCTGAACCTTATTCTTCAAAGCCCAACAATCATCCGTATTATGCCCCGGGCTGTCAGAGTGATAAGCGCAGCGGGCGTTAGGATTGTACTTTGGGGATGTTGTGTTTGAAATCTTCGGCGTTTCTTTTAGAGTCACCAGATTGGTCGTCAATAACTGTGGCAATATCTGAGACAAGGTCATGCTGAGACGAGTGAATTTCCTTCGAGGTCTCTCACCCCTTTGTTGGTTGTGATGCTGAGGAGCACCAGCAGGTTTTGAAATAACAACCACGTTGATAGCTTGGCGGTGTTCCGGTCTATTCTGTCTTCTTGAACCGTAGACAACACTGGATTCTTTCTTGAACGGCTTTTTCTCGGTGCTCGATGAGGCACCCTTCTGTATCTTCCCAGCCTTGATACCAGCTTCAATCCTCTCACCAGTCAAGATAAGGTCTGTAAACCCGGCTGAAGAGTTTCCAATCAAATGGTTAAAGAATGGACCAGACAGGGTCCCCAAAAACATATCAACAAGTTCACGATCAGTTAAAAGTGGCTGCACCCTTCCGGCAAGGTCTCTCCATTTTTGAGCATACTCTTTAAATCCTTCACCCGTCCCTATTGACATGCCCTGGAGTTGGGTACGCGTAGGAGCGAGGTCGGAATTATATTGATACTGCTTATAGAATGCAGTATCCAAATCTTCCCAGTTACGGATACTGGCTCCATCCAGCTGATAGAACCACTCAAGCTGAGTCCCTAAAAGACTGTCTTGAAAGAAATGGATCCACAAATTCTTATCAGCGGTGTAAGGCTGGATCTTCCTTACATGCGACCGGAGGTGCAACTTTGGACAGGAAGCTCCGTCATACTTGGCAAAGGCAGGTGCCTTGAATTTATGGGGAATCACCACCCCAGAGGATAGACCTAGGTCTCCGAAGTCCAGCCCGAGCACGTTCTGTATCTCCATAGCGCTCAAGCGGTCCTCCAACTGTTTGTACCTATCCTCAGCAGGAGGATACTGTTCTTCATCATAATTCGTCTCGTTGTCGGATACTATAGAGCTAGGAACCCTTCTCTCTTGTGGACTGTCTTTCCCTCCAGATGAGGTGGTCAGATCAACCTCATTCTGCAGCCCATTTCCAAACCTGCGTCCAGTGTTGAACAGGACGGTCCTCTTCTTCTTCTTCTTCCTCTCTTTCAGAATCAGGGTCTTCAAGTCCTGTTGACCCTTAGCTAGGCGCATAACCAACTCTTGAAACTGGGCATTCTGGGCCTGGAGGGCCTTGATAACCTGCTTAGTGGAAGGTTCAGTAGACATGATGATTGCTGAAATAAACAGCGAAGAAGATAAGTGACCTGTAAAAGGGTACCTATTATGCATGTGATGAATGGTATGCTATTTATGTAATGCATTCAAGGGTTCAAAAATTCAAATTTTTTGTAGACAAAAAAAGAACACACGTCATATTAAGAAGAAATGTTTTTAGTAAATAAGTGCCTCATGGGCGAAATATTACAAAATACTTAATGTAAAAAAGACATTGCGCATCCTTTTTGGAGCGATGTAAGTGTTGAGGGTCTCTTCCTCATGAAGTCGGCGGGTGAGCTCCAAAACCTTCTTCTCACTGGCATGTAAGCTGGCTTCAAAAGCATCCCGTTCTTCCTTGAGTTGGATCCAACTCTTTTGTATTTCTTCCCATGATGTTGGCATGTCAGGATGTAGAATGGTGTATGGAACCTCTCCTTCTATAACAGGCTCTTTGATCAAGGGGAGAATGTGAGGATATGGCATCATAAGATTCTGGGAGCGGGTTCGTACCCACTTGAGGTAAGGCTCAAGGGGGATGGAATTCTTGTGCCCCAGTGTCTTACTATCCACCTTGTTAGGTATCCTCCAAGCTCTGATGAACTTTTGTCGAAGCCCTTGCGCATCATTGTCGAAGTCAAAAACTATGTCAGGAATCAGCATGTCATGAGGGCCATCCCTCCGAGAATATCCAAATTGTCTCAAAGCTAGACAGCGGTTGTAGGTAATTCCTCCCCTAATTCCAAGTAAAGGAACATTAGGAAATTCTCCACAACGATCAATGATAGTGACATTTTCTCTGGACCGAGAACACCAATGTACATCAGAATGTGTGAGGGTCATCAATCGTTGTGACCACCTTAAACCCTGCTCATTCTTCAAAACTGATTGTGGAAGGTGAGAAATAAACCACCTTGCCAGGAGAGGAGTACAGCACATGAGAACACCTCTTTTCCTCATTGTTCGTGTGTAAAATGAGTGGAGGATGTCCCCAAGCAATGTAGGTATGGGATTCCTGGACATGAAAATCTTGACAGCATTCACATCTATAAGTTGATCAGGATTTGGGAACAACACCAACCCATAGATAAGGAGTGCCACAACCTCTTCAAAGGCTTGTAGATCAAGAGAATTCTAACATTCTTGTGCCTTATCAAACAGAAACTTTGCCAAGAATCCCTTGATACCACTTCTGATTTCCCAATGCCCCTTGATGTCAGATGGTTGGAAACGTAATGCTTGAGCAACATCTTCAAGTTTTGGTTCCTTTTCTGTACCGTTGTAGGGTAGTTGACTAAGAATAGGAATTCTCAGAAGTTGAGAAAATTCCTCCAAAGTAGGCACCAATTGATAATCAGGGAATGTAAAATAGTGATGTAGGGGGTCAAAGAACTGGAAGAGAACTTTCATCATGTCTTCTTCCATGTTGGTGTTGACCAAGCTGAGGAGTCTACCATGACTTTCACTGAAGAGAGAGTTCTCGGGAATCCTGGATGTAAGCTCCTTGAGTTGAGGAGGGATCCTTACAAGGTTGACTTGAATTGTTTTCCTGCGGAGAGACTCCATGTCCTACAAAACAAGAACAAAGATGAAGATCCAAACCCTTGAAATGGTTAGCAGATGCATATGATGCTTTATGATGTTATGTACATGTATGCAAAAGTAAGCAAGTGTATATACAGGCAGTCATATTCACACAAAGCAAACAAGTCCTTAGGTTTAGGCTTGCATGGGGTTCGTAGGTAAGTACCCTCTTGAAGTTAGTTGGCTCAAAACCTGTCCTATAAATAGTAACCGGGTTCTAAGGAGCTCAATATCATTGGATTGTTTTCTATGTTCATTGTTTTGATTTAGCCACTTAACTGGCGACCAAAATATTCCTAGAAAACAACCCTTAATGAGTGTACTATCGAGTATCTACCAACTTCGGACTGCACCAAAGTAGGTCATCTCACTACTCCTAAAAAGGCCAAGATGGTCAAGTAAGGTTCTAAGGTCAATTGATGCTTCACGACACCACGCGGAGGCCCCGTACTCTCCTTGACTTGACTCAAGGGTTACCGGTACTCACTAAAGTGCCACATCAACGTAGCTACTTCTTCAACCATGTCGGTATACCCCGCACAGTTCCCTCATAGTTTGTTGCTACTTCTAAAGGGTATCCCCAGATCCGGGTTAGAATCTATAGAACTCCGATACAAACCCACAAAATTTAAAGCATACAAAGCATACAATTGAAAACACAAGTGATCAAATCCTAAGGTACACCTCACTTATTTAGGATCCCCAGCAGAGTCGCCAGTTCTGTGATCGGTGGAAATAGAACTGACTGTTTTGGAATGCTAGTTCGCGTTTGCGTTTGTTTTTGCAAAATGTCGCGGTAAGAAAGAGTCGCCACCGTCTTTTATTTTATCCAACAAGGAAAGGACAAAAGCACAGAAAAATTCCTTTTCGAGATGTTTCTCGGGTTCAGGAGGTAGGTTATAGAAAGGGAAGGTGTTAGCACCCTTTCTATCTGTGGTTATCCACGGGCTCTTAGGTACTTGCTCATTGTGTTTTCAAAAGGTTTTGCTTTTCTTGTGTTCGTGGGTTTTGAAAAGAGTTTTGTTTGAAAACTTCGATTTAACTCTTGTTTCTGTCCTCAAGAGTGTATGGAGCGTTTTTGAAAACTCTGTTTGAAAAGTGTAAGTGCGAAAAATTTGTTTTGTTTTGAAAGAGCAAGTACCTGAGAACCTCTACCTACTCAAAGGGGAATTAAACTGTGCAAATATCCTTTAGACAGTGCTATCCCACTATTGAGGAGTAGGTAGCACCGTCGCTGGAGTTTTCGGGTCAATTCGATTAAGGGACATGTGGTCACTAAAGCAATGTTAGGACGCCTTAGCGGTAACCCTAACGTCTTAGATCATTTTATCCGAGGCAACTATTTCGAGGCAACTTATGATCTTTGGACAAGAGGGCGACCTCTAAAACTTCCTATACTCAATGACCACGTTCGAGGCAACCAAGTGAGGCGTACCCTAGGAGTGGCATGTGCAAATGTGTCAATTTTCAGTTATGTTATCTTTGTACATGTTATGGTGAGCTACGGTTGATTTTAAGTTAAGATAAATCTTGTTATGCATAGCCTATTATTCATACATCTAGCAGTTAATGGTTGCGGAAAATAAAACTAAGCTATTACAAGGCGTCGGGTATTTACATCGCCAAAAACAAACCCTTGTAAAGTAAATGCGGAAAAGTAAATAAAAGCGATAAAAGGTCCTAAGTTAAAACTATTACATCCTTGAAGCAGTTACAATTATATGGAATATGAATCAAAAAATAATACGCGCGAGAATAATTGAATCGAAGAGTTTTAGGGTTTTGACCCTTTTTATGAAAGAAAGCATATTTTTTTGTTATTTTGAATTAAACGGAAATTAAATCTAAGTTAATTAATTAATTAAATAAAAAATGTATTTTTTTGGGTTTTTAGAATATTTAAGGAAATAAAAATAAAAATGATTAAAATTGTTAAACCTAATATTCTAATTTACTTTTAATTTATTGCAAAAAATGTTATCATTAAACCTAATTTAAAACTAAATTAATTGGTTAATTTTTATTTACAAAAATAAATAATGAAATTAATAAATATTATTTTTGGTGTTTTCTGATTTTATAAAAAAAGTTAGTTTGTTAATTAATTAATTAGTTTTTAATAGTAATAATAAAAGGTAATAAAAAAAATAATGAAAAGAAATAAAAATAAAAATATAAGCAAACTCAGGGGGGGTGCTGGGCCCAATTTTGGAGGTAGAATCAGCAATTTTCCAGGCCCAATCCAAACCAGCCTTGTTGACTTTCTAGGATCTCACGCGTATGCATTGACTAGGGAGTATGATGATCCTTCATTCATGACCACTGGATCTAGGTTTGGAGCCATCTGGCGCACTGAGATTTGAGGTGTATGGTGGACCTCCCTTTGCAAACTGCACATGAATACCTGAAGGAGAAAAATAAACAAGGTTTTGGGGGACCTGGGATTCGAACCCAGGTCCCAATGCTCATTGTATGCGCGCTCAACCACTCCACCAACCTGCCTCATTCGTTATAATAATACCAAACAAAAAATATATGGAAAAACATTTTACTATGCCTGGAAAATAAGAGAATTTGGCGCGCTGTTTAAACCGGCCAATGGCAAGAGGACGCGTAGTCCTCTTCTTCGTTGAATATAACCAGGTTTTTACCTGCGGATTTTGTCCGCAACTAAGTTCCTAGGTGTGTCCTAAAATTCACCCTAGGCCATAAAAATACCATCCAAGGCCATGGCTGACCTCGTCTCTCCTTCCTGATCATCTCTATACCCATTATTGGATCCAATTTTCCTGTATCAAAAACACCTAAAAAGCAAGAACACGAACCCTAGGATCGGGCATCACGATACAGGTTCCAAAAACAAAATTGAATAATGCCAAAACGTTCTAAATTGAATGATGAACACAAATATGCTAAGATTTTAAAGAAAAGACGCAAGAATTGGTGATTGGGATTCCATGTTCAGAGTCGAGTTCAAGACGACTTACAGTGATTTTTAGGTGATGAAAAAGACTGGTTTTGATTGCTATAGCACCACTGGATGTCAAGGAAGAGAGTTGCGTTCTTCTTTTTGTCTGAAAGTGCCTCCAATATCGTTTTTGATCCCTCACTTTTTCAAGGATTTATTGCAGTTTGTGTTGGCCGTTTCTACAAAGCTTTGTGCGTGAATTAGTTTTGTGAGGCTTGTGTGCATATAATGGAATGATTTTAGGTTAAGAGTTGGGCCAATATCCTTGTGCATTGAAGATGGAAGATTTGTTTGACCACCATTGTTAACCTTTCCAAAAATAAGCCAAATCTTAGATTTTCTGCTTGAATGAGCCTTGGCACGATTTGATTGAGTGAATAATGATAATTGCAAGTTGTACAAATCACAAAGATCCCTTTACATCAATTTTTTGATTTTATTTGATTTAATATTGATTAATAATGAATTAAATCAATAAAAATGAAATAAAATAGAAAAATAAATGTTTGGTCATGAAATTATGTATGGGACACGTGTGTGTCAAGAGAAGACCATATCAAGTGGAAAAAAGTGGGCCCTTTTGTCAAAAATTGGAATTTTGAGGATAGTTTACTTTTGGCAAATTTGGAAAAATGCCCAACTTCAACAATGCATAACTTCTTCAATTTTGGACTTTTGGAGGTGTTCTTGGACTTTTTAGAAACCTTGAGATGTCCTCTAATCAACCCTTTTGTTCTCATCTCATTTTGATATTTCATTCTCAAGTTATAAGCTTTGGAAAAAAAGTGTTTTTGTTGACTTTCAAAAATGACCTATAATGTCCAAATTTGTAACTTTTTGTGAGAGCATTTATTGATCTTGGGGTGTGAAGATGGATTGTAGGAAATTGCATGCTCTTCAAAATGAGCTTTGGATGGGTCATTTATCATAAATTATGAGAAAGTTATGCTTGGTCAAAGTTGAGTTGACTTTTCCTACAAAACCCTAATTTAGCAACTTTTGAATCTTGATGAATCTTGAGCAATCCTTGATGAATCGTGATCATACCTTGATCAAATGATGAATTATCCTTCAAAATGAGAATGTTGACAAAAAATCTGGAGGTTTGACTATTTATAGGTCACAGTTGACTTTTGCCCTAACACAGTCGATTTTTGGGTCTCTTGAGCAATTGACTGACCAAAGTTTCTCTGCAAGGCTTGAAATTTGTCATGGATGAACTCAAGAAAATATTAAGACATTGGGAAGCACTTGAGGCCATTTGGATGTAAGGACCTTGATGCAACATAAAACCCTAATTTTGAATTGACTGCCTTAGGAGGTGATTTGACTGTACAACCCTTGAGCCATTTTGAGCAATTTGAAGATCATTCTTGACAAATCTTGAGGAATATGGGAGGGCAAATTTTGGGGTACAACAGATGGTGACGACCTTCCGCACCCTATAAACGCGGACATAGTTAAAAGATACTACGCATGAACAGAGACCCGCTAGGTTGACTGGCCTAGGCAAAAATAAGGGAATCCCAGCGAACCAAAAGGGTTCGGTCAAAAGTTAGGGATATATATATATATATATATATATATATATATGAAAAAATCTATACACCCGACAAGTCGAAAGCCTGAAAAGGTAGCTTGGGTAAAAAGGGGTATCCCGATGGACTGAAAACCCAAAAGGGAAGTCCAGGCAAAAATTAGGGATTTAAAGCGTACAACTGTATCCCGTTGGATCAGCTCACAGACAAATTTCGGTAACAAGTGTCAAGTTCAAATAGTACTAATCAATCCAGTCAGCTTCGGTCAAGAAGCAAAGTGATGAGACACTCAAAGATATAAAGGCAATAGCAGAATGGGAACCCAATGGGATCATTTCACATAGATGTTTTTTATTTGTATACTGCTTTATATATTTTTATTCTTACAACGGCATTCTCTTATTAGAATGTTTGTCTCCTTGTAAAAAAACACCTATTATAGGCATACTTCTTCAAATTAATATAAAATTATCTCTTTGAAAGTGAAAAACTACTTGTTTTTGTTTTGCTGTTTTGTTTGCAAAAACATCCAGTGATTGTTTTTAACATATGCATTTGAATATGATCACCATTTATAAATACATGCATAAAAAATAGAAAGACAGTTATTAATGGCTTTAAGAAACTGGAGAATGTCTAAAAATCCATCTGCAAATCCCCGCAGATACATCCCACAATAGATACAGAGACAGAGATGTCCTCCTGCATAGTCACTGCCATAGCTTCAGCATACAGCCTAATGATGTCAGGGGTTCCGATATCCCCTGTAGAGCAAGAGTCTCCAATCATCTCCCCAGCATCTTGAAGAATTCCTCAACATGGTTCATAAACTTCTTGGGTTCCCCAACAGGACTTCATAAAAATCCCCAAGCAGTTTGGGGAGTTTTCTTTCCCCAATAGAGTTTATTTCTCTAGCCTTGGAAATCCATCTCCCAGCAATTCAACTTCAACAAATAATGAAGAATCACATCCTTCATCCCCATAAGCAGTCAGGGATTTATTTTCCCTCAATTCAACGACACTAAAAAGAAAAACTGATCAGTTCATACATTATTCATAGCATATGCATACAAAATACATATAGCACAATATCCTTTATTTTGAGAACATCATTGCACAATGTGTGTCATGCATCATGACATTGTATACAACTGATTCTTTACCTTTTCAGGAAAGATCAACAAACAAATATCATCATCAATTTTCAACAAGTTCCAGATTAATTCCTGAAGCAAGACAGGGTAAATATCTGAAGTAACAGCTCATCAATCACTGTGAAGCCTGGACCCAACCAGATAGCAGATAACATTAAATACAATTTACTATGAAGCCTGGAATCTGACAAGATAGCAGTTTACAATGCTGTGAAGCCTAGACCCGGCCAAATAGTTACCAACATCATCATTGAAGCCTGGAATCTGACCGGATAACAATCAACCTACAATTTAGGACACTGTGAAGCCTGGATCCGACCAGATAGTAGTTAACATAATTGTTGAAGCCAAGAACTCGACCGGATAACAGTCACACTTCTACAATACTATGAAGCCTGGACCTGACCAGATAGCAGTCAACATCATTGCTGAAGCTCAAAATCTGACCGGATAACAATCAATCTACAATTCAAGGTATTATGAAGCCTGGAATCTGACCAGATAACAATATAAGTTATTGAAAAGCCCGAAGTCCGACCAGATGGCAGTTTACTCTGTCAAATTACTGCAAAGCCTGGAGTCCGACCAGATAACAATTTATTCTGTCAATTACTATGAAGTCTGGACATGACCAGATAATAATATACCTCAAATTCAAGGTAAAGCCTAGACCCGACCAAATAATAGCTTAATTTCTTCAAGTTACTGAAGCCTGGACACGACCAAATAACAGTTCAAGTCATTAAAGTCTGGACCCGATCAAATAACAGTTCAAGTCACTGAAGTCTGGACCCGACCAGATAATAGTTAATTTCATATTCCCTAGTAAGTCATTGTGAAGCTTAGAATACGACCAGATAACAGTCAACTTTATTATCCTCAGCAAGTTACTAGAAGCCTGGATTTAGACCAGATAACAGTTAACTTTCATATCTCCAGTCAAGAGATGACTCCCCAATAGAGTAGTGGACAACTAAAGCTCCTTGCCTTTATTACCCAAACAGAAACCAACATTCCCCAGCGGAGTCCTCCTCAAACAAAAGGAACAGGAATCCCCATAAAGATACTTCTTACGAATTTAGCATCTACTTTGGATGGCATCTTTAAGCCCATCCCGATATCATCAACAAGCAGTGTTACTTCATGTATATGCGAGTGCAAGTTTATGGGCACTCTAGTGTTCAATCATCTTCCACCTTCAGATCACGAAAGGCAGACAAGTCAATCTAAATCCTCAAGTTTAAGAATATTGAACAGGGGCAGCTGTTGTACCCCAAACTTTTCCCTTCCATTTTACTCAACACATTCTCATTGAGATCCTCAATTGCTCAAGTTTGACCAAAGAATTGATTAGACAAATTCTCCTCCTAAGCAATGGACCTCCAACTAGGGTTTCACTTTTCACCAAGTTGTTTGGTTTACAAAGGCTCCAAATTATTTCCATGGTCCCTAATATGTATTCAAGAATGTCCATGCCAAATTTCATGCCTTACACTACAAGTTTGCTCAGTCAACTGCTCAAGTGTTTGAAAATCAACTATACTAGGTCAAAAGTTAACTGGGGCCAATATACAGTCAAACTTCAAGATTTTTTGTCAGCATTAACATTTTGAAGTGATAATCCTCATTTTATCAAGGTTTGATCACAATTCCTCAAGAATTGCTCTTAATTTATTAAAAGTCAAGAATTGCTAAATTAAGGTTTCCTAGAGAAAGTCAACTGAACTTTGACCAAGCATAAATTTCAAATATTTCATCCATTTTGCCCCAACCAAAGCTCATTTTGAAGAGAATCCAATTCCCTACAACTTCTCTTTTATCCTCAAGTTCAAGAAATGCGTCATTTAGAAGATACAAGCTCATACATTACAGGTCATTTTCAAAAGGTCAACAAAAGTCATTTTTTTCCAAGACCATTTAAATCAAGATAAACTCTCCAAATGAAAAAATGGTCAACATAGAGATTGTATAGGACATCTCGAGATTTCCAAAAAGTCAAAGATCATCTCCAAAAGATGAAAATTGAGCAAGTTATGGCTTGCACAAGTTGGGAAAATTTGAGAAATTTCAAGAAATATGCATTGGGCAATTTTGAAATTTTAGGTCAAGGGCCTAACTTTTTGGGTTTCAAACATCTTTATGACCTTATGAGGGACCTCTAAATTCATTTTTACCTAACCTTGTCTTACATTTTCTTATTATTTTATTCATATTTACTTTTTTATCCAAATAAATGCAAAAATAAATTAAATAAAATACAAAGTGAATGGGCCAAGCGCATGAGTTGTCTTCTTTAGAGCCTTACAACAAGTCATAGCCTGTCAAAGATGCCAAAATCGTGCAAGACCAAAATGGAAAGGAAATAATGCAAAAATGGAATTTTCTTCAAATGATGATTTTGCATTCAAAACATGGTTAATTGCTTTGATTCTTTCCATGTTGGTTCAGTCTTACATCCCTGTATAAATACAAGACCCAAGTGCAAGCAAAGGACATAGAAAACTGCCTCCAAAAAGCTCCACGAAATTGCCAAAAATTATCAAAGCTGTGAAATTCCAAAATCCATTCCCCAGCCTTCCTCCATTCAATCCAGGCATTGCAACATACACCTGAGGTCTCTAGTGATTGTTTCCACACCTTGCACTAGCCTGAAACTCCCTTGAATCGTGCACAAGAATCACACCGTGGGTAAAAAATTTCTATTTCAAATCTCCTTTAAACTGCGCTATTAAAGCTTTTAATGTTTGCATATGTGTTCGTAGTAATGTTTAGGACAGGTTGAACGTGGAACATGTGAGGTTTAGGGCCAGAAACGCAAGATGCCGTGTTTGGCTCTGATCGATAGCTTTGATTTGAAATGCAAAATTCAGGGACTTTTAGTCCAAAATAGCATCAGATTTGGATTCAGGGTGTTGTTTTAAGGGGGTATGGGTACTTTGATCCTTTGATTGCACCTTTTTTACAGGTTAGGGTTTTGATCCCACCGGAGAAGACAACCGGAAGGTTGACTCCGGTGGGTTGACTCCAGCGCCCCAACTGTCACTCTCCCATTAGCTTGTGCAGCGCGCGTTTGATTTTGAATTTTATATATCTGACTTGGTTTTCTAATATAATATTATTGCTTCATTTGTATTAACGAATGACAAGTAGCTCAGTTGGTAAAGGAAGCATGCAAATAGAGAAAGGACCTGGGTTCGATAACCAGGTTGTGCATTTTATTTTTCTAACAATTATCTTGCATATCCAATGCTTGTAGATCCCACGCGTACACCATACACCACATGATCTTAACCAATAGATCCCATCTGATCAGATCTAACAATCCCAGATGCGCAGCTCACCATGCACCCTCAAAGGATTCCCTCACTGGATCCAATTGTAGCTTAGGCTTTCCTTTAACTTGGGCCTCACATTTTACAATTTACACCCCCCGGTTTTCTTTCACTACACCAGGCCCATATCTTTTAATTTTTTATTCTTTTTTTAGTTTATAATTTATTTCCAAAATCATTTTTTATTTAATCATAAAATTAGGAGAGAAAAAACTTAGATTTAGTTTTTATTAAATTAATTTTTATAATTTAATTTAATTAATTACTTTAACTTTTTTATTTTAATTTGAAATTAATAGATTTAAGATCTAATTAATTTCATTTCTTTTCATAAATAAATAAAAAAAACAAAAATGCTAGATATTTTAGAATCAATTTTAATTAATAGTTTCTTTTCCCGTTTTTTTAATTAATTTAGGTTAGAGTTGATTTAATCTAACATTTTCTCAACATAAAATCAAGAAAAAAACAAAAAGAATTTTATTTTACTTAGAACTTTCTAGGATTTTAAACGTCATTTCCAATACGCGCGCATTTATTTACTTTCGCACTTTTTCATATTATTGTAACTGTCTACTGGGATGTAATAAACAATAACAGGGACTTTTACGTTACTGCTTTATCCCCCTCATTTTTGGGGTTGTAAATAATCCCCTCCCCGAAGCCTTGTAATAGCTAGGTTTTATGTGTCCGCACTTTAAATTCCTGCAACTTTTAAACTATTTAGATGCATGATAATAGGATTGTATGGCAGGATTTTAAAATCAAACGCTAGCAAACCTAATGCAAAGACAAAATTATTGAATACAACATACTCTCACATATACACCTCTTGGGTATCTCTACTTTGGTTGCCTTTGGAAAACAATCACAACTCTCGAAACGTGAGAGACTTTAGTGGCTACCCTCTGGTTTAAAAGATAAAACATTAGCCTCTCGACGTTTCCTCGGTATGATCTTAAAACCCTAGGGTAATTACTAAGGTTTCTTGCCCAATTTCATTTGTGAGTATACGATTTTCTTCGAATGTCCCTCAAACATCCAACGACTAGGGCTACCTACTCACTAATATTAGGATAGCACTATCTAAAGGAAAATAGGAAAAGAACAACCTTTCGAGTTAAGTAGATAGTTCATAGATGCTTGCTCAAAACAAAACAAACTTTTACATGTACACAAAACTCTTTCCAAAAACATTTTTCAAAACACTTTGTATACGTTCTCTACCGATCCGAGATACATTACAAAGTTCGCCGTACTAAGGCGCTTTCTTTCAAAAATACTTTTAAAACATAGAAAGCATAAGGTATTTTTTCAAATGAGCTAGCATCTAAGAGCCCGTAGATGACTACGGATGGAAAGGATGCTAACACCTTCCCTTTCCATAATCTACCCCCCTTACTCAGAAAACTCTCGAAAGGTCTTTTTCTGTTCTTTTCACCCTTTCCTTTTTTGGATAAAAGAAAAGTCGGTGGCGACTCCTGCATACCGCAACATTTGCGGATACAAATGCAAAACCAGTATAATAGTCGGTTCTGCCATCGTATTACACTTGGGAAATTCACACTTCCAAAATTTCATAGTTCGTCCATCCTTGGAGTCACCATTTTTTTGTTCTCCTTGAGTCACAAAATCTAGAGAAAGAATTCATTTGTAAATTCTTTAAAAAAACAATTTTTCTATTTAATTTGTTTACTTTGAAAATTACTATCAATAATAAATGAAGTCTTTGTAAGCTGGATAAAATAGAATTGCAAAGAATTGGATAAAATCTCAAACTTTACTAATAGGATGGTAGTCTGCGAATGGCGAGACTCCATAGATGATTACAATGTTTGGAAAATGGTAATATATATTGGAAAAGATACATTGAAATACAATGACCACTATTCTTCCTAACAACTTTGAATTCTTGAGCAGCGACTTTGGTTAAAGAGAGGTGAGGATCTAAGAAGATTGTTGCTTCAATGATCAAGTCTTTTCTGATGCAGTTACTTTCTATGAAATCCCTACCTTTTGCCTAGATTTCCCTTGCGGGTTTTCAACCTCCCAGGAAAATTTATTCTATTTATGTCTCTAATTTTTGCCTAGACCTCCCTTTCGGGTTTTCGACCTACCGAGATGCTCTTTTTTGCCTAAGCTGCCCTTTCGGGTTTTCGTCTTAGCGAGTTGTTCTTTTATCTATTTAGGCGAAGTATTTCTTGACTACATAATTATTCAAAGGAAATGGGAACTCCTCGCTATCCATTGTTTCAAGAATCAATGCACCGCCAGAAAAGGCTTTCTTGACAATATATGGGCCTTCAAAATTGGGAGTCTACTTTCCCCTAGAATCAGTGTTAAAAGACATGATCTTCTTGAGCACGAGGTCGCCTTCTCTGAATTCACGAGGTTTGACCTTCTTATCAAAAGCTTTCTTCATTCTCTTATGGTATAACTGACCATGATACAAGGCCGCCATTCTCTTCTCTTCAATCAAATTCAACTGGTCAAATCAGTTCTGGACCCATTCAGCCTCTGACAACTTGGTTTCCATTATCACATGCAAAGAGGGAATCTCAACTTTAACGGGAAGCACTGCTTCCATGCCATACACAAGAGAGAATGGGGTTTCCCCTGTTAAAGTGCGGACAGCTGTTAGATACCCATGCAAAGCAAAATGGAGAATCTCATGCCAATCTTAATAAGTAACAACCATTTTCTGGATGATCTTCTTGATGTTCTTATTAGCATCTTCAACAACCCCATTCATCTTTGTCCTATAAGGAGATGAATTGTGGTCGACAATCTTGAATTCTTCACAAAATTTTGGCATCATCATATTATTCAGATTTGAACCATTGCCAGTGATAATCCTACTTGGCACACCATACCAACATATGAGATTGTTCTTGATAAAGCGCACTACAACCTGCTTAGTAACATTAGCATATGAGGCTGCTTCCACCCACTTGGTGAAATAGTCTATTTCCACAAGAATAAAATAATGTCCATTCGACGCCTTAGGTTCAATCATTCCAATCATGTCAATCCCCTACATAGAGAAAGGCCATGGGAAAGAAATAACATTGAGAAGTGTCGGAGGCACATGAATTTTGTCAGCATAAATCTGGCATTTATGGCACTTCTTTGCAAATTTATAACAGTCAAATTCAATTGTCAGCCAATAATAACCTATCCTAAGCATTTTCTTTGCCATTGAATGTCCATTAGCATGAGTACCAAAGGAACCTTCATAGATTTCATGCATCAACATGTATACTTCATGTCTATCCATGCATCTGAGCAAGACCATGTCATAATTTCTTTTGTATATCACATCTTCATTGAGGAAAAAGCTACCTGCCAACCTTCTCAAGGTCTTTCTGTCTTTATTTGACGCACCAACTGGGTATTCCTGAGTCTGTAGAAAATGCTTGATATCATAATACCAAGTCTTTTCATCTGACGTTTCCTCTGCTGCAAACACATGGGTCGGTCTATCCAAATCTCGCAATGTGATACGAGGCACATCATTCCAAGTATTCACTTGATACATAGAAGCCAAAGTTGCCAAAGCATCCTCCATTTGATTTTCATCTCTGGGCATATGATGGAATTCAACTTTATTAAAGAAGGGTAATAATATTCTAGAATATTCTTTGTAAGGGATCAAGCCAGGGTGACGAGTATCCCATTCTCCTTTAATCTGATTTACTACTAAAATTGAATCGCCATACACATCTAAAACTTTGATTCTGAGATCAATGGCCTCCTCGAGACCCATGATACAAGCCTCATACTCTGCCATATTATCGGTATAATCAACTGTTAGCCTTGCAGTAAAAGGAATGTGTGATCCATGAGGAGTGGTAATCACAACACCAATTCCTTTCCCATAAGCATTCACAGCTCCATCAAATAACATACCCCACCAGGGTTCAGGATCAGGACCTTCCCCAGGCAAAGGTTCATCACAATCTTTCACTTTCAGAAACATAACATCCTCATCAGGGAAATCATATTTAACATACTGATAATCATCCACCGGTTAGTGAGCAAGATAATCCGCCAACACACTGATTTTTATAGCTCTCTGGGTACGGTATTCAATATCATATTCAGACAACAACATCTGTCAATGGGCAATTCTTCCAGTAAGAGCAGGCTTTTCAAAAATATAAATTGGATCCATTTTGGAAATCAACCAAGTAGTAGGATTCAACATATATTTCCGCAACCGCTTTTCCACCCAGGCCAGAGCACAACATGTCTTTTCCAGCATAGAATACCACAATTCACAGTCAGTAAACTTGTTGCTGAGATAATAAATGGCATATTCCTTCTTTCTTGTTTCATCTTGTTGTCCCAAAATACAATCCATAGAATTATCTAACACTGTCAGGTACATGATCAACGGTCTTCCTTCAACTGGAGGGAGCAAGATAGGAGGTTCAAGAAGATACTATTTAATACTTTCAAATGCCCTTTGGCAATCATCTGTCCATACACAACCTTAATCTTTCTTTAACAACTTAAAGATCGGTTCACACGTTGCGATCATATGGGAAATAAACCTGGAGATGTAATTCAACCTCCCAAGGAAGCCTCTAACTTACTTTTCAGTTCTTGGCGCTGGCATTTCTTGAATTGCTTTGACTTTATCAGGATCAACTCCAATCCCTTTTTGTATGACAATGAAACCTAACAATTTCCCTTATCAAACACAGAAGGTGCATTTGTTTGGATTTAAGCGGAGACGATACTTCCTCAAACGCTGAAACAATTTCAACAAATCTTCTATATACCCTTCTTCAGTATGGGATTTAGAAATTATATCATCAACATATACCTCAATTTCCTTGTGCATCAGATCATGGAATAGGGTTGTCATAGCCCTCTGGTACGTTGCACCAGCCTTCTTCAACCCGAAGGGCATCACTTTGTAACAGAATGTTCCCCAGGGTGTGATAAACATTGTTTTTTCCATGTCCTTAGGAGCCATTCTAATTTGATTATATCCAGAAAATCCGTCCATGAACGATAATACTTTGAATTTTGTTATACTATCAACCAACATATCAGTATGTGGCAATGGAAAATCATCTTTCTGACTAGCTTTGTTTAAATCTCTATAATCTACACACATGCGTACTTTTCTGTATTTCTTTGGTACTGGGAAAATATTGGCAATCCACTGAGGGTACACTAATGTCACAAGAAAACTGGCATTAATCTTCTTTAAAACTTCTTCTTTAATTTTCACTGCCATATATGGTGAGTTCTTCACAATTTCTGCTTGACTTGCGGGCACTCTGGCTTTAGCGACAAATGATGTTCCACAATATCATTATCCAGACCAAGCATGTCTTGGTATGACCAATCAAAGATGTCCATATACTCTTTCAACTGTTCAATCAACCTGCTCTTCACGTCAGGATGCAACAATGCTCGAATCTTGACTTCCTTCGGATCTTCCTCTGAAACCAAATTGATTGTCTCCAACGGCTCTTTATACGGCTGAGTGGAATTTTCCTCACGCTCGAACAACTGTGAAACCTCTTTTATAATTTCATCATATTCTTCTTCTTCGGCCACATACACAGGATATTCAAAGTTGGGAGAGGATGCAAGGTCATTGTATTCAGCATGTTTTTTAATTAATTTGCACATATGATTTATGATTGCTTTTAGAAACTGACACATATATCAAGTGATTATGTAGATTCATTTACAGTATTATTTATTCCAAAAGGTTTTTTTATGATTACCATTTTTCCAAGAAAAAGCAAAAAATAAAAACACAATTTGAGAATCAAAGACAACTTTTATTAATGATTTTAATGATCAAAGAAAACATATAAGCCCATACAAAACCAACTTTCATCTTGGGCAAAGTGAAATATTTTGGAAAAGATTAACAAAAACCAATTACTTTGAGACATGGATGCAAGAGGGAACATCAATAGTGACCCAGTTCTGGACTCTGACTCCATGTGTCACATAGTTCGGCATTTCCTGCTCTTCTTCATCCTCCACAATAGCATTGATCCTAGAAACAGTTGGATGAAGGTAACCTCCTCTTTGGAAAATATCATGATACTTTCCTAAAGTAATCTTCAGCTTCATGTTCTCACCTTTGTCATTCTTCATAGAGAATCCCAAACCAGCCATATTCTTGTTCACCGGTGGGTCAACAATCTTCCCTCATACTTTACTAGGGCCATTACGCACAACCTGTTGAGCATCTTTGAATGAAGCCATAGAATTATCATTCTCCCTTACATTATCAACAAATAAAGCTTGTAACTGAGTTCCAATAGCAGCTTCATCCTCTTCCACAACATTGAAAGAGGATAAATGAGATATTAATAATGCTTGCTCTCCATTTATGATAACCACTTTCATTTCATGCACGAACTTCAGCTTTTGGTGCAAAGTTAAAGTAATAGCCCCTCCCTCGTGTATCCATGGTCTTCCCAGTAAACAGTTATAAGCGGGCACAATATCCATAATTTAGAAATAATCTGAAACAAGTGTGGTCCTACGTGAATAGGCATATCCACGTCCCCAATAACATACTTCCTTGATTCATTGAAAGCTTTTACAATTATACAACTTGGGTGCATGGGAGCTCTTTAATACTTCAACTTCATTAGCGTGCTCCTCGGTATGACATTTAAGGTGAACCCAATATCAATCAGCACATTTGACAATGAATTGTTCTTACAGTTCACGGATATATGGAGAGCCAGATTGTGATTTCTTCCTTCGTCGGGAAATTCATCATCACAGAAGCTTAGGTTATTACAGGACGTAATATTCCCTACCACACTGCATAATTGATCCAACGACATATCACTTTCCATGAAGTCTTGATCCAACACTCTCATTAAAGATTCTCTATAAGTATAAGAATTCATCAGCAAGGCCAGAATAGATATCTTTGAAGGAGTCTACAACAACTGATATACCATCCTTAGTTACTCATTTTGATAATCTTCAATATATAATCCACATCTTTTTCCAGAGTAGCACCACTGGACTCCCCTATTGCTTTCTTAGCTTTAACACTTTCAACAACCTTCTTATCGGTACTGACATTCCCTCGAATAACAGGCGCGAACACACGACTACTGTGGGTCACTCTACTGGCATCAACAATATTCTCTACATTAGACAAAGGTTGGATGGTGTTGTACCCAAAAATTTGCCATCCCATATTTCTCAAGACATGGCAAGAATAGTCTCCAAGTTGCTCAAAATTCCTCAAGAGTTGGACAATCAAGTCATCTCCTAAGACAATCAAACTCAAACTAGGGTTTTGTGTTGCATCAAGGTCCTTACATCCAAATGACCTCAAGTTCTCCCCAATGTCCTAATATGTTCACAAGGTCATCCATGTCAAATTTCAAGCCTTGCAGAGGAAGTTTGGTCAGTCAATTGCTCAAGAGGTCCAAAAATCGACTTTGCTAGGGCAAAAGTCAACTGTGACCTACAAATAGTCAAACTTCAAGATTTTTTGTCAAAATTCTCATTTTGAAGGATAATTCATCATTTGATCAAGGGTTGATCATGATTCATCAAGGATTGCTCAAAATTCATCAAGATTCAAAAGTTGCTAAATTAGGGTTTTGTAGGAAAAGTCAACTCAACTTTGACCAAGCATAACTTTCTCATACTTTATGACGAATGACCCATCCAAAGTTCATTTTTAATAGGATCAAATTTCCTACAGTCCATCTTCACACCCCAAGATCAAGAAATGCACTCACAAAAAGTTACAAATTTGGACATTATAGGTCATTTTTGAAAGTCAACAAAAACACCTTTTTTTGCAAAGCTTATAACTTGAGCATGGAATATCAAAATGAGATGAGACCAAAAGGGTTGGTTATGGGACATCCCAAGGTTTCTAAAAAGTCCAAAAACACCTCCAAAAGTTCAAAATTGAAGAAGTTATGCATTGTTGAATTTGGGCATTTTTCCAAATTTGCCAAATGTCAACTATCCCAAAAACTTCAAATTTTGTCAAATGGGCCCACTTTTCCCACTTGATTTGATCTTGTCACACTACACACGTCTCCTATCTTCAGTCTTATGTCTATTCATTAATGTTTCTATTTTATTTGATTTTTATTGAATTAATTCATTTTAAATCAATTTAAATCCAAATAAAATCTAAATATTGATAGCTTGGTATCTTTTAGATTGATGCAGGCCTTAATTATCATCATGTACACAATAAAACTCGTATCAAGCAATATCATGCACAAAATATTGGATTTGGAATGAAATTGGAAGCTTTTTAATGGAGGATCATATCACATATTCAGTCATCAATGCACAAGGATTCAAAGCCCAAAACCTGACCTAATTCATCCCATGTTACATATACAACACAAAGCATACGAGTTCAAGACCTAGAGGCTGCCAAATCACAAAAGCAAAACTTGAAAAAAGCTTGAAAAAGCTTGAAACTGAAATCACCCTTAGAGTCCAATTCAAGGCCAAAACTCAACGTGGTTCTCTTGCTGGACATCCACTGAAGCAGTAGCAATCAAAAGCAAAGCCATTCGCCTCCTAAAACGCACTGTAAGTCTCTCAGAACCTCGCTCTGTATGTGAAATCGAAACTCCATGTTCTTGCATTTTCTTGGAAAATTTTGGGCATGTTCATGTTTATCGTTCCATTTAGAAACTTTTTGCATCATTTGATTGCATTTTCATGAGCCATAGCCCTGTAACCGAACATAGGGTTTGGAAGTTTGTTTTTTGGGTGTTTTCTTTGCAGGGAAAATTGGAACCAAATATGGATATGGATGAAATCAGGAGAGGAAGACGAACAGGGTTGTGGTCTTGGAATTAATTTCCATGGCCTAGAGAAGGTTTTAGGATGAACCCAGGGATTTAGCTGCGGATAAAAATCTGCAGGTAAATAACCAGTGTTCCAACGAAGAAGACGCTGACGCGTCTCCCTCCCATCGGTTGCTTCAAATCTCACGTGTTTTCTTTTTTTAATTCCAGCATATTATTTGTTTTTCTCTTATATTAGTTTTTATCCATTATAATAACAATTGAGTGCAGTGGTTGAGTTGGCAAGCGCGTTGTACAAAATCCAATCGGACCTGGGTTCGAATCCCAGGTCCCCCAATTGCTTGTTATTATTTTTCAATAAGTATTCCCATGCAAGGTCCAAAGCGTAGCATATCATATGTCCTCATCCAGATGGTGGCCAGATGGCCCCAGGCCAGATCTGGTGGCTAAGATTGGACGTCCATCATGGTCTCAAGTCAACCAAGGCATAGAGAATCTGGGAAAGTCAATATAGGCCAACATGAATGGGCCTCAAAAATACTGATCTAACCCCCCTGATCAGGCCTAAACCCCCTTGGTGGTTATTTCTTTTTCTTTTCATTTTATTTATTTGTTTGTTTTATATTTATTATTTTTATTATTTAAACTAACTAATTAATCTTTTTTCTTAATAAAATAAAAAACACAAAAAATATTTTATTTGTTAAAATTAAATTCATCATTTTATTTTTGTAAATAAATTAATTAATTAATTTAGTTTTTAATTAGGTATAACTTTTAACATTTTTGCAATAAATAAAATTAATGTAGAAAATTAGGTTTTTATTAACTTTGACCAAATTTATTTTATTTTCTTTAAATAACCAAAAATCCAAAAAAAATATCTTTTTCTTAAATAATTATTTTATTTATTTAATTAACTTAGTCTAATTCCTTTTAATTCAAAAATAAACCAAAAAATGCTTTCTTTTCAAAAAGGGTCAAAACCCTAAAAAATACGCCCGATTTAATTTTCCCGCATGCGATCCATTTATGATATTGATGTAATTGTTTCCCGGAATGTAATAGCTTTAATTAGGACTTTATTTTATCGCTTTATTTATCTTTTTGCATTTTAATTTCAAGGGTTGTTTTTGGCGATGTAAATACCCGACGCCTTGTAATAGTTTAGATTTAATTCCCGCAAATTTAATTTCCGCAACTATACATTGTTAAATGCTTGATAATAGGGAATGCATGACAAGATCAAATGTATGAACTTAAAATCAACATAGCTCACCCATGACATGTACAAAGATAAAATTAACCGAAATAACACACTCACACATGCGCACTCTTAGGGTACACCTCACTTGGTTGCCTTCGAACGTGGTCATTGAGTATATGAAGTTTTAGAGGTAGCCCTCTTGTCCAAAGATCATAGTTGCCTCAAAACGGTTGCCTCAGATAAAATGATCTAAGACATTAGGGTTACCGCTAAGGCGTCCTAACATTGCTTTAGTGACCACACGTCCCTTAATCGAATTGACCCTTAAAACTCCAACGACAGTGCTACCTACTCATCAATAATGGGATAGCATTGTCTAAAGGACATTTGTACAGATTAATTCCTTTTTTGAGTAGGTAGATGGTTCTTAAGTACTTGCTCTCTTTCAAAACAAAACAAAACTTTTCGCACTCACACCTTCCAAACAAAAATTCTCTTCAAACCCACAAACCCAAAGAAAAGAAATTTTTGAAAACACTTTGAGCAAGTACCTAAGAGCCCGTGGATAACCACAAATAGAAAGGGTGCTAACACCTTCCCTTTCTATAATCTACCCCCCGGACCCGAGAAACATCTCGAAAAAGGAATTTTTCTATGCTTTTTTCCTTTCCTTGTTGGATAAAATAAAAGACGGTGGTGACTCTTGCTTACCGCGACATTTTGCAAAAACAAACGCAAAACGCGAACCAGCATTCCAAAAATAGTAAGTGCTCTCCCACCGTATCACAGAACTGGCGACTCTGCTGGGGAGTTATAAGTGGGGTGTACCTTAGGATTAGATCATTGTGTTTTCAATCATATGCTTTGTATGCTTTATATTTGTGGGCTTGTATCGGAGTTTCTATAGATCCTAACTGGATCTGGGGGATACCCTTTAGGTAAGTAGCAATAAACTGTGAGGGAACTGTATGGTGTAGACCGATACAGTTGAAGCAGTAGCTACGTTGATGTGGCACTTTAGATTGTACTGATATCCCTTGTGTTGGAACGAGGAGAATATGGGTCATTTAAGGGGTCATTAAGCACCAACTGACCTTAGAACCTTTAAATTGACCAAGTTGGCCCTAGAACAGTAGCAGTATGCTACACTCATTGAGACTAAACTCTCGCGATGATTCTGGCCGCAAGAAAAGGTTGCTAAACTGGAATTATGACCGATTGAGGTTAGTCAGCGATATTGAGATCCTCTAGAACCCGATTATTATTTTTAGGACAGGTTTAAACCAACTGAACTGAAAGAGGGTAGTACCTAAGCTCCTTGCCAGCCTGAAATTTAAGGGCTCTCTGTGTGACTTGTGTGCCTTTACCATGTTTGCTATTTGTGGATACCTGTGGTGTGCTATCTATCATGACATCATGACATCATAACATTGCATACATCTTGCATTGGACTAACCTATTTCAAAGACGGGAGGGATTCATCTTTGCTCTATTTTGTAGCTCATCATGATGCCCGTGCGTAGGAATACCATTCGGATTAACTTTGTCCAGGTTCCCACCTTGCTTAAAGATTTGGTCGCAAAGATGCCTGATACTACTTATTTCCTCAAGAGACATGGTTATCTTCTCAGTTTGGTCACCTCCAATTTGGACGAGCAGATGATGACTATTTTGGTCCAATTCTATGATCCGCTTTATCATTGCTTTACTTTCTAGGACTACCAGTTGGTCCCCACCCTAGAAGAATTCTCTGAGCTGCTCGGTATCTCTGTTTTGGAGCAGACCCCGTTTACTGGTTGGGAAAAGATTCTTAGGCCCGAAGAGATTGTTGTAGCCCTTCATTTGACCAAAGAGGAGGTAATGGCTAATTGGGAGACTAGAAGTGGAGCAAAGGGCTTTCTGACTAAGTTCTTGGTTGGTAAGGCTAACTATTTCTGGGATAGTCTAGACTTCAAGGCATTCGAGGATATTCTGGCTCTTTTGATATATGGCTTGGTATTGTTTCCGAACTCTGACTCCTTTGTTGATGTGAATGCGATAAAGATCTTCATCTCTCGGAATCCTGTACCCACTCTCTTGGGTGACATCCTTCATCAGCTTTATGCTTGTACTGCCCGAAAGCGGGGAACCTTGATGTGTTGTGCTCCATTATTGGCAAGGTGGTTTATTTCGCACCTTTCCAAGTCAGTGCTGAAGAATAAAGAAGGCATGGGCTGGGCTTATAGAGTTATGTCTCTCTCTCATAATGACATCATCTGGACTCTCAAGGGTATGGATGAAGAGGCTATCATTGATCGCTGTGGGGAGTATCCCAATGTTCCACTGTTAGGAACCCATGGAGGAATTTCTTACAACCCATGCTTAGCTCTACATCAGTTTGGGCGTGCCAGAAGAGAAGGACCTCATGAGATGCTAATGCCTAGTATCATATTTGATTTTCAAGGGGATAGCGATGAGCAACGTCGCAAATTCATAAGGGATTAGGATAGAGTTCACAGATCTGATCCACATGAGTTGGGTCCAAAAACTTCTCTTCCAATGGAGCCATATCTCAGATGGGTCCGCATCCATGCCCAAAAGCTAGGTATGCCATATGAAGTTGTCCGGCCTATCATTGTTGAAGTTGCTAATGAAGAAGGGGTTCTTCTAACCATCATCCATCCTCATATGCCCACTGACATTGGGGTACTGAAAAGGTCTTGGATGCAACTGAGGGAAGAACGGGATTCTTACCGAGAGAAGTTCAACGAGCAAGAACAGAAGATCTAGAGGTTGACTAGGCAGCTGGAGAACGAGCGGATTCTCAATGATTATGTTCGCACTGATAAGAAGAGACCATGGGAGCACTGATTGGCATTTGATGATTCCCTTTCATGATTTTATTTACTTCTCAGTATTTCCTTTCATGTAACGCCTTAAGGGAAATTTGTTGAATAATTTGAATTTTGAAGATTACTTAATAAAAGTGTGTTTCCTTTTTTGGTTTACAAATTTGAATCTCCTGATTGTATTTGAAATCATAATCCAACGCATTTCATCCCATGCACTCCATAACAGGTACCCATTACAGGTCTCTTATCTTCTTTGCTGTTTATTTCAGCACTCATCATGTCTGCTGAACCTTCAACTGAGCAAGCCATCAAGGCCCTCCAGGCCCAGAATGCCCAATTTCAAGAGTTGTCCATGAATCTAGCTAAGGGTCAGCAAGATCTGAAGACCCTGATTCTGAAAGAGAAGAAGAAGAAGAAGAGGAAAATCTTGTTCAACACAGGGCACAGGTTTGGAAATAGGCTACAAAATGAAGTTGATTTGACCACCTCATCTGGAGGGAAAGATAGCCAGGAAGAAAGGAGGGCCTCTAGCCCTGTGGTCTCCGACAACGAGACAGGCTTCGACGAAGAACGGTATCCTCCGGTCGAGGACAGATACAAGCAACTGGAAGACCGGTTGAATGCTATGGAGGTTCAAAAAGTGCCTGGTATGGATTTTGGTGACATGGGTCTATCATCTGGGGTGGTGATTCCCCACAAATTCAAGGCACCAGCCTTTGCTAAGTATGACGGAGTTTCTTGTCCGAAGCTGCACCTCCGGTTATATGTGAGGAAGATTCAGCCGTACACCGCTGATAAGAACCTATGGATCCATTTCTTTCAAGACAGTCTCTCAGGGACTCAGCTTGAGTGGTTCTACCACTTGGACGGAGCCAGTATTCATAGTTGGGAAGATTTGGCTACTGCTTTCTACAGGCAGTATCAGTATAACTCTGACCTCGCTCCCACGCGTACCCAACTCCAGGGTATGTCAATGGGAACGGGTGAAGGATTCAAATATTATGCTCAGAAGTGGAGAGACCTCGCCGGAAGAGTACAACCACCCTTAGCTGATCGGGAACTTGTGGATATGTTTCTGGGGACCTTATCTGGTCCATTTTTCAACCACCTGATTGGAAGCTCTTCATCTGGGTTTATAGAGCTTATTTTGACCGGTGAGAGGTTTGAGGCTGGAATTAAGGGTGATAAGATACAGAAGGGTGCTTCATCAAGCACCGAGAAGAAGCCGTTTAAGAAAGAGTCCAGCGCTGTCTACAGTTCAAGAAGCCAGAGTAGACCTGAACACCGCCAAGCTGTTAATGCGGTTGTTATTTCAAAACCTACTGGTGCTCCTCAACACATCAATCAACAAAAGGACGAAAGACCTCGAAGGCAATTCACCTGTCTCAGCATGACCTTATCTCAGATCCTGCCACAATTATTGAAGACCAATCTGTTGATTCTAAAGGAAGCCCCAAAGAATCCAAATACAATGTCACCAAGGTATAACCCTAATGCCCGTTGTGCTTATCACTCTGATAGCCCGGGGCATAATACAGATGATTGTTGGACTTTGAATAATAAGGTACAAGACTTAATTGATGCGAAGGAGATTGAGTTCGAGGCGCCCGAAAGGCCTAATGTTGTGACTGCTCTTATGCCCAAGCATGGAGTAAATTCTATAGAAGAAGACTCGTTTGTAGTTTCTGTGGATGATATTGTTACCCCTCTGATGACTATAAAGAAGAATCTTTTGCTAGCCGGTTTATTTCCGGGTTGTGGCGAAGGTTGCCGTATGTGTTCTGTTCTGCCTACCGGTTGCCCACTTTTGAAATCAGGTGTCCAATGCCTGATGGATAGTAAATAAATTCTGTTTGAGAAGACTGTTGTTCCCTTAGTTCCTTCTGAAGAAGTTACCATCATTACCATTTTCGACAATTCTTCCAAGGCTCCCTCTAGGAAGCCTGTTAGAATTACATCTGTTCCAAGAATCGCACTTGTAATCATCACTGTTCCGGGGCCCATCCACTACACCTCTGATAAAGCTGTCCCTTGGCACTATGGGGCTGATGTTTATTTTCATGGAGTTAAGCAAGAGTTAGATGCTGATACCGACGTCAGCAATATTGTTGGACCTGCTAAAGTCACCCGCAACGGAAGACTTTTCTCGCCCGATATTGCTCCACCAACTGCCCGAAGACCTGTTGTTATTACACCTGCCAGTGTACCTGCTACTATTCCTGTTCAAGTTCTTACCCCTGTCGCCGAGTCATCTGACACTCGGGGCAAAGGGATCACCATTGATGTGCTTGTCCAGACGGAGGCACCGAAGACGATTACTATTGAAGCCTCTAAGCAAGAGATGGAAGAGATTCTAAAGATCATCAAAAAGAGTGACTACAATGTAGCTGAACAGCTGGGGCAAACCACGTCCAAGATTTCTATGTTGTCACTGTTGTTATGCTCATAGGCCCATGCCAAGGCTCTGATTACCTTTTTGAAGACTGCTCACGTACCACAAGAGACATCAGTTGATCAATTTATAGATTGCATGGCCAATTTGACTGCTGATAATAGGTTAGGTTTCTCTGATGCTGACTTAACTGCTAAGGGGAAGAATCACAACGATGCCCTACATGTCTCCATTGAATGAAGGGGCACTACTCTTGCACATGTATTAGTGGATATTGGTTCCTCATTGAACATCCTGCCTAAGAAAGCTCCGGATCGGTTGGATTGTGAAGGGTTGGAGTTGAAACCAAGCAACATCGTCGTCGGGGCCTTTGATGGGTCTAAGAGAATGGTGTATGGAGAGGTTGATATCCCGATTAAGGTTGGTTCTCAGGTCTTCAACTCTACATTCTATGTGATGGACATTCGGCCATCTTATTCTTGTTTGTTGGGTCGTCCATGGATCCACAAAGTCGGGGCCGTAACCTTAACGCTCCACCAGAAGCTGAAGTACCCGGTCAAAGGGAAGATTGTGACAGTACAAGGAGAGGAAGAGTACATGGTTAGCCACCTCAACTCTTTCTGATATGTAGAGATGGATGGGGAGTTCATTGAGACTCCATTCCAGCATTTTGAAGAGGTTCCCCAGACACGGGCGTCAACTGAGACTATTGTTGAAGGTTCTCCTATGAAGATGGCTTCCCTCAAGGATGCCCGGGCCGTTGTTGAGAAAGGTGAGTGTGCAAATTGGGGACGACTCCATGATTTTACACAGATAACTAAAAAGTTTGGTTTGGGTTTCACTGCAGAAGCTCAAAGGGCTGTTCGGAATGCACGAATCGGAAGACCTCCCGTGTTCATCAGCAACTCGGGAGTGAATGCCATTGAAAATGATGTGGAAGAGTCTGAGTTCGACAGCTGGATCTATCCTACGACTGACGGTGGACAATGCAACTGGACAGCAAAGGACTTCATCCCTATTACTTTTGTTACCCAGTAATGAAAGTTTTTGTTTTGAATATGTAACAGACAATGTTTTAAACTTTACGGCCCGGTGTCTTACCCGGGGCACCGTGGCTTCATTTGTGAGGGCTTTATGTGTGTCATTTTCATATATCATTAATATAAAGCATTGGACGTTTTTTTTTTGCATTTCAAATCTTGCTCTCCTTGTTTTTCTTTTATTATATATTTCAAAACAGCTATTTTACACACACTCACATATACAGGTCTACATCCACTCTGGATCTCACTGGTAATGACTCTGCTACTGCCAGTTATGACTTCGAAAATGCGATCAACTTAGCCGAAGACGAAGGTGAAGATGATTGCAAAGTGCCTGGTGAACTTGCAAGACTGTTACTTCAGGAAGAGAGGGTTATACAGCCACACGAAAAGCCGGTGGAATTAGTGAATCTGGGTACCGAGACAGATAAGAAAGAGGTTAAGATTGGTGCCAATCTGGAGCTTAGTGTGAAACAACGATTGATTCAGATGATGCGTGACTATGTTGAGATCTTTGCCTGGTCTTATGAAGATATTCCTGGTTTAGATACTGATATTGTGGTTCACCTCCTGCCTACCAAGGAAGATTGTCCTCCAGTAAAACAGAAGGTTCGCTGAATGCGCCCAGAGATGTCTGAGAAAATCAAGGCTGAAGTGATGAAACAGTTTGACGCCGGTTTTCTGGAAGTTACTTCTTACCCTCAGTGGGTGGCCAACGTGGTTCCGGTGCCGAAGAAGGATGGTAAGGTTCGAATGTGTGTCGACTACAGGGATTTGAATTGGGCAAGCCCCAAGGATGATTTCCCCTACCTCATATCGACGTTCTGGTTGACAACACTGCTCAGCACAAGGTATTCTCCTTCATGGATGGTTTCTCCGGTTATAATCAGATCAAGATGGCTCCCGAAGACATGGAGAAGACAACTTTTGTTACTTAGTGGGGTACTTTTTGCTACAAGGTCATGCCTTTTGGGTTGAAGAATGTTGGGGCAACGTATCAGCGTGCCATGGTTGCTTTGTTTTATGGCATGATCCATCATGAGATTGAAGTATACGTCGACGATATGATTGCAAGGTCCCAAAATGAGGAAGAACACCTTGACCATCTGCAGAAGTTATTTGACAGGCTGAAGTTGTACAAACTGAGGTTAAACCCGAACAAGTGCACCTTCGGGGTGAGATCTGGTAAGCTATTGGATTTCGTCGTGAGCGATAAAGGTATTCAAGTGGATCCTGCAAAAGTGAAAGCTATACAGGAGATGCGATCTCCCAGAACAGAGAAAGAAGTTAGAGGCTTTCTGGGACGTCTGAATTACATTTCCCGATTCATCTCACACCTGAATGCTACTTGTGAGCCAATCTTCAAGCTACTGAAGAAAGATCAAGTGGTACAATGGAACGATGAATGCCAGGCCGCTTTTGAAAGGATCAAAGAGTACCTCTAAGAGCCACTCATTCTGATGCCTCCAGTTGAAGGGAGACCTCTGATCTTATACTTGACAGTACTCGACAACTCAATGGGGTGTGTGCTGGGCCAGCATGACGAGTCTGGACGAAAAGAGCATGCTACTTATTACCTTAGCAAAAAGTTTACCGACTGTGAGACCCGATACTCACTGCTCGAGAAAACTTGCTGCACTTTGGCATGGGCTGCTCGTCGGCTGAGACAGTATATGTTGACTCACACTACCCTGCTGATATCAAAGATGGATCCAATCAAGTATATCTTCGAAAAGCCTGCTTTGTCCGGAAGAATAGCAAGATGGCAGATGATCTTGACTGAGTATGACATCCAGTATACGACCCAAAAGGCAATCAAGGGAAGTGTGTTGGCAGACCATTTGGCACATCAGGCAGTGGATGATTACTAGTCTATGAACTTTGAGTTTCCGGACGAGAATATCATGTTGGTAACCGATTGTGAGACACCTGGACCGGATGAAGGACCTGAGGAGGGATCCCGATGGTCTATGTACTTTGATGGAGCTTCGAACGCTTTGGGTAATGGCATTGGCGCCGTGATCATATCTCTTAAAGGCTCTTATACTCCGTTCACCGCCCGACTATGTTTCAACTGCACCAACAACATGGCAGAGTATGAAGTGTGCATCATGGGTCTTCGAGCAGTAATTGATCTAAGAATTAAGTTTCTAAGTTTCTTCGGAGATTCCGCTCTCTTGATCAGTCAGATCAAAGGCGAGTGGGATACGAAACACCCAAATCTTATTCCTTACAAGGAGTATGTATTGACGTTACTTCCATATTTTGAAGAGATAACCTTTGAACACTTCCCGAGAGAGGAGAATCAGTTGGCGGACGCACTAGCTATGATGTCTTCTATTTTCAAATTCAATTGGGACAACGAAGCTCCCCGGATCATCATTGAAAGATTGGATGAACCTGCACATTGCTGTGATCTTGAGACTGAAGAGGTGACAGAAAAGCCCTGGTATCATGAAGTAAAGAGGTACCTTGAGGCTCAGGAATACCCCGAGGGTGCATCCGTTAATGACAAGAAGTTTCTGAGGAGGTTCGCGGCGAAGTTCTTCATCAGCAATGGCATCCTTTACAAGCGTAACCATGATTAAACCTTACTGTGATGTGTGGACAAGACTGAAGCAGAAAGGATCATGACAGAGTTACATGAAGGTACCTTTAGAACCCATTCTAGTGGACACACCATGGCAAAGAAAATCCTTTGGGCAGGATATTATTGGTCCACCATGGAAGCCGACTGTTATCAGCATTCTCGGACATGTCACAAGTTCCAAGTCTATGCTGATAAGGTGCACATACCACCAGTTCCTCTGAACGTCTTGACGGCACCTTGGCCTTTTGCAATATGGGGCATTGATATGATCGGCGAGATCATACCTACGGCATCCAACGGGCATCGTTTCATCCTGGTAGCAATTGATTACTTTACGAAGTGGGTTGAAGTAGCTTCCTTTGCTACTATAACCAAGAACGTCGTGGCACGGTTTATTTGGCACAATCCGATCTGTCGATACGGTGTACCAGAAAGGATCATTACGGACAATGGTGCCAATCTCAACAACAAGATGATCACTGAACTCTGCGAGCAATTCAAGATACAGCATCATAACTCTTCTCCCTACCAGGCGAAGATGAATGGGGCTGTAGAAGCAGCTAATAAAAACATTACGAAGATCGTGCAGAAGATGACAGTGACATACAAAGACTGGCACGAGATGTTACCATTTGCTCTTCATGGGTACCGTACCTCAGCACGGACGTCAACAGGGGCAACACCTTATTCCTTGGTATATGGTATGGAGGTCGTATTACCCATTGAATTTCAGATACCCTCTCTCCAGATAATGAATGATGCAGGTTTGAGCAAAGATGACTGGATCCAGACTCGGCTTGATCAGCTGAACTTAATCGATGAAAAGAGACTTACTGTTATTTGTCATGGTCATACGTACCAAAAACGGATGATCAAGGCATTTAACAAGAAGGTCAGACGACAAGAGTATCAAGTTGGGGACCTGGTTATCAAGCGCATCATTCTACCTCAAGGTGATCCCAGGGGCAAATGGACCCCTACTTACGAAGGGCCATTTGTGGTTAAGAACATTTTCTCAGGAGGAGCTATGATTCTAACCACCATGGATGATGACGACCTTCCTCACCCCGTCAATGCAGACATAGTGAAAAGATACTACGCATAATCAAAGACCTGCTAGGTTGACTGGCCTAGGGAAAAATAAGGGCTTCCAGGAGAACCAAAAGGGTTCGGGAAAAAACAAGGGATGAAAATGAAAAAATCTGTACACCCGACAAGTCGAAAACCTGAAAAGGCGACTTGGGCAAAAAGGGTATCCCGGTGGACTGAAAACCCGAAAGGGCGGTCCGTGCAAAAATTAGGGATCAAAGCGTAACACTATGTCTCATTGGATCACCTTGCATCCAGACTTCGGTATCAACTATCAAGCTCGGACGACACTAATCAATTTGATCTACCTTCGACCAAGTAGCAAAGTGATGAGATGCTCGAGGATATAAAGGCAATAGCAGAGTTGGAACCCAGTGGGATTATTCACATAGCTGTTTTGTTTAGTTTTTCACAAATTGTGTAAAATCTATTATTCGGCGGCGTTCTCTTACTAGGACGTCAGCCTCCTGTACAAAAGCGCCTATTTACAGGCCAAACTTCAAAATCAATTAAAATTCATTTTCAAACAAATTTCAAACTGTTTTTCCTTTATCTGTTTTGTTTTGCAAAGAACGTCCTATGTTAATTTTGATATATGCATTTGACATTAATTGCTGATCATAAATATTTACATGTGAAACGAAAGATGAATTACTGGTAATATCAGAAACAGGGGGAATAAGAATTGTCTAAGCTGTATAGTTGTTCTGTCCACCAGGTACCAAGGTAGATTCAGTTGAAGAATATGGCTAAGATACCTTCACTCCCCGCAGAGCAAGACAATAATGGTAGCTCTCTCAGCTGAAACTTGCAACCGTGAACGAATCAACAATACTCTTCCCAAGCAGAGTTGGTCTACCATCAGCACTAAAAGGGTCTTAATATTCCCCAGCGGAGTATAGGAATATTCCCCAGCAAGTATAAGGGTATCCCCGGCAGTCTTAATATTCCTCAACGGAGTATAAGAATGTTCCCCGGTAGAATACAAGATACCTCAGTGGAGTCAATATTTTCCCAGCACGGTCTGAAAAAGGCTTCCCCAACGGAGTTAAAACATCATTCTCCAGTAGACTCTGGAAGTCTATCCCCATCGGAGTACACAAATAAATCTCCCCAGTCAAGTTCAAAGGATCATTCCTAGCAGAACTCAGAGGTTTATCCCCACAAGAGTCTAACAGGGTTATCCTCAGCAAGATACAACTGAAAGATCATCCCCAGCGAAGTTCTTTCCTTTCACCAGCAGGAATTCAATTCCTTAACATATTCAATATCACCAACAACAGTAATCCATCCCCAGTGGAGTTTTATCAGTGGAATCCTCAGCAGAGCATCTCTTCCCTGCAGAGTAATTCCCCTCAGAGTAATCCCCTCATCATTTTATTCCCCAACGGAGTTATCCTCTCCTGCAAGTTTATCACCCTCGTTCATCATCTCCAGCGGAAACGAAGAATTCAACTCTATTCTCCAGCAACTCCGAGATTTATTTTCCCAAGCTAAAACATTACATTTCCATACATCATGATACATGCATATACACATGCAGACAATACAATCTCATTTATGTTGAGAACATCATTGCTTGAATCATATCATGCATTACATATGACTGACCTCTACCTTTCAGGAAAGATGCAGTTAAGTTCTCAGCTATGTCAAAGAAGACAAAGTCTCCTCTAGACCAGTTAAATCGATTCCTAAAGATTTTTCTGATACCAATTCAGTCAAAGGAGACAAAACTAGTTAAATCGATTCCTAAAGATTTTTCTGATACCAATTCAGTCAAAGGAGACAAAACCAGTTAAATCGATTCCTAAAGATTTTTCTGAGGCCAATCCAGTCAAAAGAGACAAAACCAGTTAAATCGATTCCTAAAGATTTTTCTGAGGCCAACCCAGTCAAAGGAGACAAAACCAGTTAAATCGATTCCTAAAGATTTTTCTGAGGCAAACCCAGTCAAAGGAGACAAAACTAGTTAAATCGATTCCTAAAGATTTTTCTGACACCAATCCAGTCAAAAGAGACAAAACCTCCTCTGGTCCAGTTAAATCGATTCCTAAAGATTTTTCTGATACCAATCCAGTCAAAGAAGACAAAACCTCCTCTGGTTCAGTCAGATCGCCGATAAGATCTCCCTGATTCTCATTTCGGTCGAAGTTCAGACCACCTACCAACAATCTCCAAATGGCATCTGTAAGCCCCTTCCTGACATCACATTACTGATACCACTTCATGCGAGTGCAAATTTCTGGGCACTCTAGTGTTCAATCATCTTCCACCTTCGGATCACGAAAGGCCCGAAAGCCAATCTATATCCTCAGGTTTAAGAAAATTGAACAGGGTCAGTTGTTGTACCCCAAAATTTTCCCTCCCATATTTCTCAAGACATGGCAAGAATAGTCTCCAAGTTGCTCAAAATTGCTCAAGAGTTGGACAGTTAAGTCATCTCCTAAGACAATCAAACTCAAAATAGAGTTTTGTGTTGCATCAAGGTCCTTACATCCAAATGACCTAAAGTTCTCCCCAATGTCATAATATGTTCAAAAGGTCATCCATGTCAAATTTCAAGCCTTGCAAAGGAAGTTTGGTCAGTCAATTGCTCAAGAGGTCCAAAAATCGACTATGCTAGGGCAAAAGTCAACGGTGACCTACAAATAGTCAAACTTCAAGATTTTTTGTCAACATTCTCATTTTGAAGGATATTTAATCATTTGATAAAGGGTTGATCATGATTCATCAAGGATTGCTCAAAATTCATCAAGATTCAAAAGTTGCTAAATTAGGGTTTTGTAGGAAAAGTCAACTCAACTTTGACCAAGCATAACTTTCTCATACTTTATGAGAAATGACCCATCCAAAGCTCATTTTGAATAGTATGCAATTTAATACAATCTATCTTCACACCCCAAGATCAAGAAATGCACTCACAAAAAGTTACAAATTTGGACATTATAGGTCATTTTTGAAAGTCAACAAAAACACCTTTTTTTCCAAAGCTTATAACTTGAGAATGGAATATCAAAATGAGATGATACCAAAAGGGTTGGTTATAGGACATCCCAAGGTTTCTAAAAAGTCTTAAAACACCTCCAAAAGTTCAAAATTGAAGAAGTTATGCATTGTTGAAGTTGGGAATTTTTCCAAATTTGCCAAAAGTCAACTATCCCCGAAACTTCAAATTTTGTCAAATGGGCCCACTTTTTTCCACTTGATTTGATCTTGTCACACTACACACGTGTCCTATCTTCAGTCTTATGTCTATTCATTAATTTTTCTATTTTATTTGATTTTTATTGAATTAATTCATTTTAAATCAATTTAAATCCAAATAAAATCTAAATATTGATAACTTGGTATCTTTTTGATTGATACAGGCCTTAATTATCATCATGTACATAATCAAACTCGTATCAAGCTATATCATGCACAAAATATTGGATTTGGAATGAAATTGGAAGCTTTTTAATGGAGGATCATATCACATCTTCAATCATCAATGCACAAGGATTCAAAGCCCAAAACCTGACCTAATTCATCCCATGTTACATACAACACAAAGCATACGAGTTCAAGACCTAGAGGCTGACAAATCACAAAAGCAAAACTTGAAAAAAGCTTGAAAAAGATTGAAACTGAAATCACCCTTAGAGTTCAATTCAAGGCCAAAACTCAACGTGGTTCTCTTGCTGGACATCCACTGAAGCAGTAGCAATCAAAAGCAAAGCCATTCGCCTCCTAAAACGCATTGTAAGTCTCTCAAAACCTCGCTCTATATGTGAAATCGAAACTCCATGTTCTTGCGTTTTCTTGGCAAATCTTGGGCATATTCATGTTTATCGTTTCATTTAGAAACTTTCTGCATCATTTGATTGCACTTTCATGAGCCATAGCCCTGTAACCGAACCTAGGGTTTGGAAGTTTGTTTTTTGAGTGTTTTCTTTGCAGGGAAAATTGGAACCAAATATGGATATGGATGAAATCAGGAGGGGAAGACGAACAGGGCTGTGGTCTTGGAATTAATTTCCATGGCCTAGAGAAGGTTTTAGGATGAACCCAGGGATTTAGCTGCGGATAAAAATCTGCAGGTAAATAACCAATGTTCCAACGAAGAAGACGCTGACGCGTCTCCCTCCTATCGGTTGCTTCAAATCTCGCGCGTTTTCTTTTTTTAATTCCATCATATTATTTGTTTTTCTCTTATATTAGTTTTTATCCATTATAATAACAATTGAGTGAAGTGGTTGAGGTTGCAAGCACGTTGTAGAAAATCCAATGGGACCTGGGTTTGAATCCCAGGTCCCCCAATTGCTTGTTATTATTTTTCAATAGGTGATGCAAGGTCCAAAGCGTAGCATATCATGTGTCCTCATCCAGATGGTGGCCAGATGGCCCTAGGCCAGATCTGGTGGCCAAGATTGAACGTCCATCATGGTCTCAAGTCAACCAAGGCATAGAGAATCTGGGAAAGTCAATACAGGCCAATGTGAATGGGCCTAAAAAATGTTGATATCACCCCCCTGATCAGGCCCAAACCCCCTTGGTGGTTATTTCTTTTTCTTTTCATTTTATTTATTTATTTATTTTATATTTATTATTTTTATTATTTAAACTAACTAATTAATCTTTTTTCTTAATAAAATCAAAAACACAAAAAATATTTTATTTGTTAAAATTAAATTCATCATTTTATTTTTGTAAATTAATTAATTAATTAATTTAGTTTTTAATTAGGTATAACTTTTAACATTTTTGCAATAAATAAAATTAATGTAGAAAATTAGGTTTTTATTAACTTTGACCGAATTTATTTTATTTTCTTTAAATATCCAAAAATCCAAAAAAAATATCTTTTTCTTAAATAATTAGTTTATTTATTTAATTAACTTAGTCTAATTCCTTTTAATTCAAAAATAAACCAAAAAATGCTTTCTTTTAAAAAAGGGTCAAAACCCTAAAAAATACGTCCGATTTAAGTTTCCCGCATGCGATCCATTTATGATATTGATGTAATTGTTTCCCGGAATATAATAGCTTTAATTAGGACTTTATTTTTATCGCTTTATTTATCTTTTCGCATTTTAATTTCAAGGGTTGTTTTTGGCGATGTAAATACCCGACGCCTTGTAATAGTTTAGATTTAATTCCCGCAAATTTAATTTCCGCAACAATACATTGTTAAATGCTTGATAATAGGGAATGCATGACAAGATCAAATGTAAGAACTTAAAATCAACATAGCTCACCCATGACATGTACAAAGATAAAATTAACCGAAATAACACACTTGCACATGCGCACTCTTAGGGTACACCTCACTTGGTTGCCTTCGAACGTGGTCATTGAGTATAGGAAGTTTTAGAGTTCGCCCTCTTGTCCAAAGATCATAGTTGCCTCGAAATGGTTGCCTCAGATAAAATGATCTAAGACATTAGGGTTACCACTAAGGCGTCCTAACATTGCTTTAGTGACCACACGTCCCTTAATCGAATTGACCCTTAAAACTCTAACGACGGTGCTACCTACTCATCAATAGTGGGATAGCATTGTCTAAAGGACATTTGTACAAATTAATTCCTTTTTCGAGTAGGTAGATGGTTCTTAAGTACTTGCTCTCTTTCAAAACAAAACAAAACTTTTCGCACTCACACCTTCCAAACAAAAATTCTCTTCAAACCCACAAACACAAAGAAAAGAAATTTTTGAAAACACTTTGAGCAAGTACCTAAGAGCCCATGGATAACCACGGATAGAAAGGGTGCTAACACCTTCCATTTCTATAATCTACCCCCCGGACCTGAGAAACATCTCGAAAAAGGATTTTTTCTGTGCTTTTTTCCTTTCCTTGTTGGATAAAATAAAAGACGGTGGCGACTCTTGCTTACCGCGACATTTTGCAAAAACAAACGCAAAATGCGAACCAGCATTCCAAAAACAGTCAGTTCTCTCCCACCGTATCACAGATGGGAACTTAGACACCATCCTATAGAATTGTAGCATTATACTTGTACGGTACGCCTTTGTCTGATTTGTAAGGAACAAGACCCGGCAAGTAAATCACTATTGGAGAAACAACTGGCTTGCTACAATATTCAATCTCTACAGTGGCGGGATCACTGAAACAAGGCACAATTACATTTACCTCTTCTTCGTAATATTTGGTCATCACAGAATTATTGCTGGAGAACATATCTTCATCTAAAGAAAATAATTCATCCGCAGAAGCATATTCATCATTCGACCAAGTATCAGCCAAGAAATCTTCAATCACATTAATCAAATTGTAATCATCTATATGGCTTGAAACCTTGATAGTACCATTATCCAATAACAACTGAATACCCCCTTCTCACAATAGCACAACCATGAGAGTCTCTGCAGTAAACACGACAAGATCCATAGTGGTGTTCTACTTGACCTTCCATGTGGCAGAAGGTGGCGTGAAATTGCACCAAATCATCATTCATATGGTTCATATCAAAGATCCAGAATTCTCCAAGACATCCAAAGGCCATGTTCACTTCTTACTCGTATTCTGCCATAGGCCGAATTATATCAATGAGGCCTTCATCCATCATTTCCTGTAAAGCAGCCTTTATCTTATCACACCCTTGTATATCAGTACTGTAGATTCCACAACAAGCATGTTCATATGTATAATAACTAAACTCGCAAAGCTCGTCATGAATCTTTACCAAATCTCCTCTAACCAAGTTGATATCAAAAATTCGGAAGTCCCCTGGACAACCAGCAACCATGTTGACAGCATTTGCTCCTCCATGCTTTGGCAAAGGATTATATTTTACATTAGGGTCGACATCTTTAAAGGAAAAAAGGCTAGATCTCACCATTTTTTGTACCTTCAATTTCAGAGGATAACAGTTTTCCACATTGTGTCCTAGTGCACCCTGATGAAAAGCGCACGTCTGATCTGCCTTATAATACTGTTTACCGTGGTTTTTGGTAAACAACCGCTGATCCTCCAAAAAGAAAAAGCCCCTTTGGTTACTCGTGGGATCGATCAGATTAATCCCAGAATATATGCTAATTTTTATGCTGGTTTGATGTAAAAGTTAATATCTAGGAAGAACACACGTTCGACCGGGGATATGGTGTTTGTAGTTTTGGAAAGCAATAGAGATACTGATAAAATGCCCGAAACGTAAACTTTGCAAAAGAAGATCAAAACAATGTAAAATATTTGATTAATAAAATGTGGTGTTTCCAATGTACATTCTCAGTTATTCTTTCACACACAGCGGGTACTTGAATAATGTTGAGTGACTAGTACAATAGGTTGAACACACGAAAAATCTACACAAACTTCCTATCTTTATACTAAAGTTATGTAACCGTCGAGGGGTTGCCTTGCTCTAGGATGAAGACAAGTGTCCTCTGCGTGCCCCTCGACCTCTATCTTCTTTCCACGTTGCTTTCCCTTAACTGTTGAGCGAACTGCATTTCCCTCCAATCTTCAAATTGAAATATCCTTCGCCTTTGATGCTGACACGAGGGTTATTCTTCTAGTCAAAGGTCACAGGACCTTTTCAGTCGAATGCTTGATGCTGATGTCTCGTCGAAGACCAATTTGTAACTCAGATATTTCTCTAAGTTTTTCCATTCGTCGAAGCATTTTCCAGCTTGGCTTTATTTGCTCTATTTTTGGCCCATAAGGCCAATTTATCGTGGGTGTCGAATTCAAGAGCCAACAAATTTCCCCCCAATAATGTCTATTTCGACGTCGAGAGAAATAGTCATTCTTTGATATTCCTATTTGACACCTGTCTCTTTTGTCCGTAGAGGCTTAATGTGTACTTTTCGCCTTCCAACAGCTGCCACACTTAGAATCATCATTACTCTTTTCCTAAGACATCTTTTCAATCAGCCGTTACCATGCTGCCATGATGACCATTACTCCTAGAACCTAGGCAAGCATGTCAAACGTTCTCCATCACCTGCATGGTAACTGCTTTACTTCTTGCCACATGCCCCACAACATTTATAGCATTAAATGGCCTTGACGAGAAACACTTCTCCCTAGACACTATAAATAGCCTTGAGCTCTCTCTTTTGGAACTTTCACAACACTTAGCATTTTTCATCTCTTCTGCATAAAAACAACTTACACCGTAGTGACTCTATCATCTTCGTTTTTCACCAACCCATAATAATGGCCTTCCTCTCCAATGATCCAAACAACCCTAAGCCCAAGAATGTTTCTGACGTACAGCATCAACCGGAGATTTTTCTCACAAGTTATCCTCCTGCTTCGACTGAGTGGATAAGGTTCGTCTCTGAACCTATGACCAAAGAAAGGCGTGAAGCGTACAACTCCCAAATCCTCATCCCCATCAAGTATTCTGAGGATATATATGCCATGTCTGGCCCTTTGTCTGCATGCATCGAAAATCCCACAAAAAATCACGCGTTCTTCCCGACTCACCCTAGGCTTAAGCCTATAGGTTGTGCAAAGAAACCCAAAAATGATCCTAAGGATGCGACCCCAGCCAATCAACAACATGCGCAGACGAAGGAAGATATTAATCTTTAGTTCATGAATAAAGGGAATAGGATCTTTCGATCGTGCCCTAGCCTTTCTTCAGAATATTCAGACTGGCTGAACAAAATGGAGAAGGTACACACCCCAATCTAGAAAGAAATGGGGATTTATGACCTGGTGATACTGTCAAAGACAGGGTTATCTTACTGCCCTCTCATGTTAGTGTCTTCATTATACTTCTGGGACAACACCCATTTCACGTTTCATCTTCCTTGTGGAATGGTGACCCCGACCCTCTTTGATATAGCAACAATTACCGGTCTTCAACCGACTGGTGATTACTTCGACCCAAAAGATTTATCTGAGGATGCCATTAGGTTTTCAGCCACGAAGCCCACATATACCACATTTATCAATAATTTTCATGATAAATCTTGCAGCACTGTGTCAGAGGTGGAACATATAGCTTTCTTAGCTATGTGGCTATCTCGCTTCGTCTTCTATACGAATTCACTTCAAGTGACTAAGAAGATGCTTACGCTTGCAACACAGATTCACCATGGCTACCCTCTCTGTTTGGCTGAATTGATTTTGGCCAAACTGTATGAGTCCATCAGCAATGGTGTGACTCAACTCAAAGTCATTGGAGACAGGGCAAGCTTGCTCCTTTCTGGCCCCTTTTGGCTTCTTTAACTCTGGCTCAATGCCACTTTCGAATCTTTTCTTCCTCAAAAGAATAAGATAAATGAAGAGGCCCCGGAAATTGTAAATAGGAGGGTCGAAGGTACCAGGTTAGTCTTGTTGACTCTGACTGATGAGGGTCAGCAATTTCAAAAAGCCTTCACCAGCTTTGTGATGATGTTTGCAGAGCGCCAAATTTTTTTTCGACCATGGCTCCTGTGATACGGTGGGAGAACTGACTTGGGATTTTGCGTTTGTGTTCGCAAATTTTTCGGTTTAGCAAGAGTCGCCATCGACTTTTTATTTTATCCTAAGGAAAGGTCAAAAAGCACAGGAAAGACCTTTGAGATGTTTTCTTGGGCTCGGGGAGTAGATTATGAAAAGGGAAGGTGCAAGCACCCTTTTCATTCATGGTTATCCATGGGTTCTTAGTTACTTGTTTAGATCACTTGCTTTTGCTTTTCAATTGTTTGAAATGGTGCTTTGTGTGTGGTTTTGAAAAGAGGTCATCGTTATGGCAACCTTTGTAATGATTCTTGTTTGAACATATACAAAGGTGTATTTGTCTTTTGAAAAGATATTTCAATGTTTGAAAGTTTGATTTGGGAAGTGTTTTGAAATTGTGTTGTGAAGTGTGTTTGAAAATAGCAAGGATGTTTTTGCAAGTTTTTGATCAAGTAACTAAGAGTTATCTACCCAATTTTACTCAAAGATTTTTTTCTATACGTTTTTTTAACCCTTTTTGACAGTGTTGTTTTACCATTGTATTTGGTAAACAACCTTGTATTAGGATGTTAAACGGGACATGTGCGGGTCATCGTATAGACCATGATAGCAATTGTGTCAAATATTTTTTGGCAAATTTTTGAGGGGCTTGATCATTTTATTTAGGCAACCAAGATAGCGTCATCAAGGGACTATGATCTTTTGTTTAGCTTTTGTTTTGCCAAAGTACCCAACATGCATAACATGGCCCTTTTGTTTAGGCAACCAAGTAGAGATACCTAAAGGGGTGTTTTCGTGCAAGTGTGTTTTATTGCATGCATGATTTTATCTTGAATTAGGATTTTCTATTTCATTGATTTTATCTTGCCACACATATCCTAATTACTAGCATTTACATTTTGAAAGCAATAAAATGCGGAAACGTAAAATCCTACGCTATTACAATATTAAGGGGATGGGGGATACACATTTGTACATGGAGGGTGGTTCAACGAGAAAAATAGATAAGAAAAGAAAATAACAAGGGGAAGAAAAAGAGAAAGAGAGAGAGGGTTAGCGCGCTGCTGAGAGGAAGTCAGAAGTTCTGACCCAGGCCTGCTGCAGGATTATCAACTTGTTGGTGAAAATGTATGAGTCAGAACTTCTGGCTCTGGTGCCCTGCAAAATAGAAACCTGTTAGTGGGAAGGTCAGAAGTTCTGACCCCCATGCGCTGCAAGACAAAAGTTTGTTAGTGGGGAAGTCAAAAGTTCTGACCCTACTGGAAACACAATAATTTTCAGAAGTTATGATATTATTGACAACAACACAGGCCTTAGAAGTACTGACGTCAAAGTCAGCGCTTGATTTCCCCCTGTGCTAGCCAGAACATCTGTAGTTTTATTATTTTTCCATAAAACAGAAGGCATGCCTAGGATAATCTTAGCAGGTATCAAAGTGTTTCAGAAGGCAGAACCAACAAGGTCACAAACAGATTCTACACAAATTCACTTCCTACTTAAGCATTCAGTGGTATGAAAATCCTCAGAACGCATACAGCAACATCATGATATTTACATTGTGTTTATTGAGCATGCAAAGCTAATGATGCTTAGCAGTGTGATGAAAGTCAGCAGGTGCTTACCTTGCTATTGGAAGAAGATTTGTGAGTTGGATCTAACTTTAGCTCTGATGGTGTTCTGGATAGGTTCTTTTTAGGATGAGTGGATGGAGAAGGTATGTGTATGTATGGTCAGAAATTGTATGGGCGTTCTCTAGTCAGGAAGAAAATTGAGTATCAATGGAGTTTGGAGGCAACAAGTTCAAAGTTATGAAACACTGGGGATTTTGGCAGAGTTTCACAAGGTTTCCTTCACTAGAGTTTTTTGTTCCTCTTCTAGCAATTTTTTCTGGATGTTTCTTCACGTCGCTTGTGATGGACAACGGTGTCCTATTTATAGGCAAGGCTTTGTGGATTTTTGAACGTTAAATGGCGCCAATATTATTCAGTAGAGGTTAACTTGTTTTTGAAGGAAGTTCATGAAAAGTTGTGATGATGGACAGCTTTTCAGCCTAGGTTGAAACAGTAAGTGAGGATTAAGGAGAAGTGACACCTATAGGCGAAAAGTGGCGCCTAGACCCATGCCTAAGCCTGCACAAAGGTGTTTAACAAGCCACATGTGGAGAGACCCCTTGGATGAATGCTCAGGAGTGGTTGTGAGCATTAATGAGCATTAAATGGTGATGAGATTTGTCAAAATCAAAATCTTGTAATAGGAGATTTTGCATCATTACCAAAAACCTGAGCCAGCAGTTCTACTTCACCAAAAACAACGTAAGCCAAGCTCTGACCTTGGCCTCTTGCTACCTCAGCAAACTCTGAGAGTTTTCCAGTATGCTCCTTTGATCTGCCTTTAAAGACTCTGGACTTAGTGATCCTGCTTCAGTATTTTACCCAATGTGCTGATCCCATTACCTTCTGATCACAATACATTCTGAAGGAGTTTCATGCTTTGTTGCCTTCTTTACACTTCTCTAACAAACTCTGGCTGAACTTTTGCGTAACTTCTGAAAGAGCCATGTTCTGTTTAAAGATCACGTGCTGAACCACGTTTAAAATCTCTGACTAAGTTGGTGTAGCTGCTGAAGAGCCACCTTCTGACTGAATGTTATGTGTTGGGCCAAATTTGTAACTTCTGACTGTTTCTACCTGGAGGTTGGTTCAGAAGCTCTGAGGTGCCATTAAACACTTTTCCCTTTTTTTTAAGAAAAATTCTAAGTATTTAGAATTTAATTTTCCCAAGGTGAAAGTTTTTTACTTTTGAGCTTGCAAATGACCATTTTGTTCTTGTAAATTGTTTACTTGGAAAGGGATGATAATAAAGGGCTTGGCTTTGTTTAAGAGAAAATCTGAGAGTTCAGGATGAATTCCTGAAGGATGAGAGGGAAAATTTTGGGGTACAACAGTTGCCCCTGTTCAATCTTCTTGGACCTGAAGAGTTAGATTGGCGGATCTGCCTTTCGTGACTCGAAGGTAAAAGAGGATTGGACACTAGAGTGCCCGTAAATTTGCACTCATCAAAATGTAGCTGAGGAATGGGATTAAAGATGCCATTTGGAGATGGTAGAATATTTCTGGAGATGGGCTTAGAGATGCCATCCAAAATGTCTGTTGAATATCAGTAGAATGAACACCAGAATGGTATCCGTATCTGGAACGCATCTGAGTTGTATCCGGAGATTGGATCTGTATGAGCAAAGGAATGGCGTCTGTGTCCGGAGCGTATCCAAGCTGTAACTGTATTTGATTCTCGAACGAATACTATAATGATTTCCGTGTCTGGAATGTGTCTGTATTGTATCTGAAATCTGAAATTTGAATAAGTGACAGAAATACATCTGTGTCTAGAGTATCTCTGGGCTGGGGAATAGGTTTAAATGAGTGACAGAATGGCAACCGTGTTTGGAGCGTATCTGGATTGTATTTGAAGTTGATAGTCTGAATGAGTAATAGAATGACCGTCGTGCCTGGGGTGTATCCATACTGTATCTGACTTTTAAATTCTGAATGAGTAATACAATGATCGTCGTGTCTGGGGTGTATCCATACTGTATCTGAAATTGATAGTTAAACCTGAATGAGAAATAGAATGGCTTCCGTGTCTGGAGCGTATCTAGTCTGTATCTGATTGCTGAAGTCTGAATGAGTAATAGAATAATCGCCGTGTCTGGGGTGTATCCATACTGTATCTTGACTTTGAAATTATGAATGAGTAATAGAATGATCGCCGTGTCTGGGGTGTATCCATATTGTATCTTGAATTTGAAATTCTGAATGAGTAATAGAATGACTGTCGTGTCTGGGGTGTATCCATACTGTATCTTGACTTTGAAATTCTGAATGAGTAATAGAATGACCGTCGTGTCTGGGGTGTATCCATATTGTATCTGAAATTGATAGTTGAACCTGAATGAGAAATAGAATGGCTTCCGTGTCTGGAGCGTATCTACTCTGTATCTGTTTGCTGAAGTCTGAATGAGTAATAGAATGACCGTCGTGTCTAGGGTGTATCCATACTGTATCTTGACTTTGAAATTCTGAATGAGTAATAGAATGACCGCCGTGTCTGGGGTGTATTCATAATGTATCTTGACTTTGAAATTCTGAATGAGTAATAGAATGACTGCCGTGTCTGGGGTGTATCCATACTGTATCTGAAATCTGAATATTTGTTAAAGGTAGCTTTCAATCTTATCCTGAAAAGGGTGAAATGTTAGCTAAAACACCAAGTTATGTTTTATGACATGTATGACGCAATAAAATGTGTTCTATCAAAGTTTCTGATATATGCATGTAATGTATGCGCATGTAAGCTGAGTAGCCATCTTGTTTGAGGGAAATAAATCCTTGATAGCTGGAGATAATGAAATCTTTGACTGCTACTGGGGAAAATAAACCCTTGACTGTTGTTGGAGATTCAAAACCTTTGATTGTTGAGACTGAGAATGTCCTTTGGACTACTGCTGAGGATTGAAGATCCTTGGTGACTCGTGGGGAATTGAGAATCCTTCATTACTATCCTGGGGAAATAAGGAAAAATCTGACGACCTCTACTGGGGAATTAAAACCTGGGAGGCTTCAAATGGAGAAACGGGAACAAGAATCTTCGTTCTGTCGGGAAATAACTCTGTGGGGAGAATGTTTATCCTGTTGGAGAATTCTTCGAAAGCTTGGGTTGTATGCCAATCTACTGGGGAATCGGAGGAAGCTGGATAGTATTCCACCGGGGTTTAAGATTTTAAGTTTTGGACTCTGTTGGGGAAGAAAGTTTAAAGTATTCTGGCTCCGCTGGGGATTGGGAGTTTTAGAACCTTAGTCCTGAGGACGATATGCTTTTAACTCCGCTGGGGATGTTGAACTTTAACTCCGCTGGGGATGTGTATTTCAAGGTTTTAGCCACGTTAAGGATCTGAATGACATACTGTAGGGGATTTCTTCCGGAATAGCCTAAAGACGTTTTCCTATACTTTCGACCTATCAGTAATTATCCTTTCTTATTTCGTTTTATTTGTAAGCAGTGATTATATTCAAATGCATATGCTCATTTAACAAATCATTGGACGTTTTCAAATAAAACATAAGTGTAAAAAGAAAAGGCAAGAAAATTTATGCACTTTGAAGTATCTTTGTATTAACTTTGTAAGTATTTTTGTACAAAGGAGGCAGTCATCTTAGTAAGAGAATGTTGTCGTAAAAATATGAGAAAAATTTAAACAAAGAAGGATGGCTATGTGTAACAATTCCATGGGATTCCCATTCTGCTATAGCCTTCGTAACTCTGAGTATCTTGTCCATTTGTTGCTTTGTTCGCAGATGATTGGGTTGATCAGAGGCCTGGAGCTTGTCCGTGAAGAGATTGTCTTTAAAGTGATCCGACGAGACATAGTCGTACGCTTTAATTCCCTAACTTTTGCCTGGACCGCCCTTTCGGGTTTTCGATCCACCGAGAAACCCTTTTTTGCCCAAGTCGCCCTTTCGAGTTTTCAACTTGCCGGGTGTACAGATTTGTTATTTATCCCTAATTTTTGCCTGAACCTCCCTTTTGGGTTTTCGATTCACCGGGATGCCCATTTTTGCCCAAGTCGCCCTTTCGGGTTTTCAACTTGTTGGGTCATTTTATGCGTAGTATCTTTTGACTATGTCCGCGTTCACAGGGTGCGGCAGGTCATCGCCGTCCATGGTGGTCAGAATCATTGCCCCCCAGAAAAGATATTCTTGATCACAAATGGTCCTTCATAGGTAGGAGTCCACTTTCCCCTGGGATCATTTTGCGGAAAGATGATCCGCTTGATTACAAGATCTCCGACTTGATATACCTGACGTCTGACTTTCTTGTTGAAAGCCTTGATCATCCGTTTTTGATACGTCTGACCATGACAAACAGCAGTAAGTCGCTTCTCTTCGATCAAATTAAGTTGATCAAGCTAGGTCTGAATCCAATCGTCTTCACTTAAACCAACATCCTTTAAAATCCTCAAAGAAGGGATCTGAACTTCCATAGGTAAAACAACTTCCATGTCGTATACCAAAGAAAATGGGGTTTCCCCGGTTGAAGTACGTGCCGTGGTACGATATCCATGCAGAGCAAACGGTAACATATCATGCCAGTCCATGTAGGTGACTGTCATTTTTTGAATGATCTTCTTGATATTTTTGTTTGTAGCCTCAACAGCACCGTTCATCTTTGGCCGATAGGGAGATGAATTGTGATGTCGAATTTTGAACTGCTCGCACAGAGCGGTGATCACAGTGTTATTCAGGTTCATACCGTTGTCTGTGATGACCCTGTCGGGGATACCATACCGGCATATGAGGTTCTGCTTAATGAAGCGGGCAACCACATTCTTTGTAACGGAGGCGAAGGAAGCCGCTTTAACCCACTTGGTAAAATAATCAATAGCCACCAAGATGAAGCGATGTCCATTGGATGCCATAGGCTTTATTTCTCCGATCATGTCGATTCCCCACATCGCGAATGGCCAAGAAGCTGTTAGAACGTTGAGAGGAACTGGAGGAATATGTACCTTGTCAGCATAGACTTGGCATTTGTGACAGGTACGGGAATATTGATGACAGTCAGCTTCCATGGTAGACAAGTAGTAGCCTGCCCTTAGAATCTTCTTAGCCATCGTATGTCCGCTCAAGTGGGTGCCAAATGTGCCGCTATGTATTTCAGTCATGATCAATTCAGCTTCAACTTTGTCCACACAACGAAGTAGAACACAATCATGGATGTGCTTATATAGGATACCATTGCTCAGAAAGAACTTGGCCGCAAACCTCCTTAAGAACTTTTTGTCGTTGACTGAAGCTCCTTCAGGATATTCTCGAGTCTCGAGATACCTTTTGATTTCATGAAACCAGGGTTGTTCCACAACTTCTTCGGTATTAATCTCATGACAGTGCGCAAGTTCGTCCATTTGCTCGATGGCGATTTGGGGAGCCTCATTATCCCAGTTGAGTTTAAACATGGAAGACATTGTAGCCAGAGCATCTGCTAGCTAATTTTCTTCTTGCGGGAAGTGCTCGAAGGTAATCTGCTCAAAATGTGGTAACAATGTCAGGACATGTTCTTTGTATGGGATGAGATTAGGATGTTTAGTGTCCCATTCTCCTTTGATTTGGCTGATAACCAGAGCTGAGTCCCCAAATACAATCAGAGATTTCATTCCTAGGTCAATTGCGGCCTTGAGACCAAAGATACAAGCTTCATACGCTGCCATGTTGTTGGTATAGCTGAAGCAGAGTCTAGCAGTGAAAGGTGTATGGAAACCTTCTGGAGAGATAAGTAATGTTCTGATACCGTTGCCAAGTGTATTTGAAGCTCCATCAAAGTATAGGGTCCATCGGGATCCTTGTTCATGTCTGTCATACGGTCCGTTACCTTCAATTTTGTCCAATGTCATAATGTCCTCGTCAGGGAAGTCGAACCTCATAGATTGGTAATCTTCGATGGCTTGATGAGCTAGATGGTCAGCTAGTACACTCCCCTTTATAGCTTTTTGGGTTGTCTACTGGATATCATACTCAGTCAGGATCATCTGCCATCTAGCGATCCTTCCGGATAAAGCAGGATTCTCGAAGATGTATTTGATCGGATCCATCTTGGAAATCAGCAAAGTGGTATGTGTCAACATATACTGCCTCAGCCGGCGAGCAGCCCATACCAAAGCGCAACAGGTTTTCTCGATCAGTGAGTAGCGAGTCTCACAGTCGGTAAACTTTTTGCTAAGGTAATAAATGGCATGCTCTTTTCGTCCAGACTCGTCATGTTGGCCCAGTACGCACCCCATTGAGTTATCCAAAACAGTCAGATACATGATTAAAGGTCTTCCTTCAACGGGTGGCATCAAGATAGGAGGTTCCAGCAAGTACTCCTTGATCTTATCAAAAGCAACTTGACAATCATCGTTCCATTCAACCACCTGATCTTTCTTCAACAGCTTGAAGATTGGCTCACAGGTAGATGTTAGGTGAGAGATGAACCTTGCAATATAGTTTAAGCATCCCAGGAAACCTCTAACCTCCTTCTCAGTGCGAGGGGCAGGCATTTCTTGTATAGCTTTGACTTTGGCAGGATCAATCTTGATGCCCTTGTTACTGACAATGAATCCCAAAAGTTTACCAGACCTGACTCTAAAAGTACACTTGCTAGGGTTCAGTCTGAGCTTATATTCCTTTAACCTGACAAACAGCTTTTGCAGATGGTCGAGGTATTCTTCTTCTGTCTGTGAACGGGCTATCATGCCGTCTACGTAGACTTTGATTTCATGATGTATTATGTCATGAAACAAAGCTACCATGGCTCGCTGATAGGTTGCCCCGACATTCTTCAGTCTGAATGGCATCACTTTATAGCAGAAGGTACCCCACTGCGTAACAAAAGTAGTCTTCTCCATGTCTTCGGGGGCCATTTTGATCTGGTTGTATCCCGAGAATCCATCCATGAAGGAAAATACCTTGTGTTGAGCTGTGTTGTCGACCAAGATGTCAATGTGTGGTAATGGGAAATCATCTTTAGGGCTAGCCCTGTTTAAGTCTCTGTAGTCCACACACATTTTGACTTTGTCGTCCTTCTTAGGCACGGGCACAATGTTAGCAACCCATTGTGGATAGGAAGTAACAGCCAGAAAGCCAACATTGAACTGCTTCATCACCTCAGCTTTGATCTTTTCAGACATATCGGGCCTCATTCGGCGGACTTTCTGTTTGATTCGTGGACAGTCTTCTCTTGTAGGGAGATGGTGAACCACAATATCTGTATCCAGTCCCGTCATATCTTTATAGGACCAGACGGAGATTTCAACAAACTCATTCAACAGCTGAACTAAGTGCTGTTTGACCCTTGGCTCCAGGTTGGCACCCACTTTAACCTCTTTTCTGTCTTCCTCTGCTCCCAAATTGATAGTCTCTAATAACTTTTCATGGGGCATAATAGCCCTTTCTTCTTGTTGCAAGAGTCTAGCCAACTCTCCAGGCACTTCGCAGTCTTCATCACCTTCGTACTCGGCATGATTGACCAAATCTTCAGAGTCACTGAAGGCCAAAGCAGAATAGTCACCCATGGAATCTGGAGTGGATGGGTACCTGCATTTTGTGAGTGTGGGTGTGTGTAAGGGATAGCCATCCTTAAACAAAATAAAATGTAAAAGGAAAGAAAATGAACACAAAAGTTTATAGATGAAAACGTCCATGATTCATTAAAGATGGCATATGAAAATGAGAAATCAAAACCCTTACAAATGGACCTATGTACCTCGGGAAAGGCACAAGTCAAAAGAGTGTACGAATTGTTTAATTATTACAGACCAAACAGGAAATGTTCAAAGATAAATTACTGATTGATGAAAGTAATGGGAACGAAGTCTTTCGCCTCCCAGTTGTTCAGTCCATCTTCAATGGTTGGAAAGATCCAATCTTCAAAGTTTCCTTCTTCATCATCTTCTTCTAAGGCATGAACTCCATGGTGAGTGATTTTTAAGGGTGGTCCTCCAGCCCGGGAGCGACGCACAACTTTCTGGCTAGCAGCAGTGAAACCCAATCCGAACTTGTCTGTCTTGTGAGGAAAATCTGGCAGTTGACCCCACACTGTACTTCCTCCTTCCTTGATTACAGCCTCCGCATCTTTAAGGGATGACATCCGGGACATAGGCTTGGTAATGATAGGCACATCAGTCATTGTCTTTTCTACCGCGACCTCAAGAGAAACCTCTTCAAAGTGTTGGAAAGGTATTTATATGAATTCACCATCTAACTCCACGTAGCAGAAAGAGTTAAGGTGGCTTATCATATACTCTTCATCAGCATGAACTGTTATGGTTTTACCCTGGACTGGGTACTTTAGCATCTGGTGTAGAGAAGAAGTGACTTCCCCAGCATTGTGGATCCATGGTCTTCCCAACAAGCATGAATATGAAGGACGGATATCCATCACATAAAATGTAGAGTTGAAAGTTTTCGTTCCCACCTTGATTGAGATGTCCACTTCTCCATGAACCATCCTCTTAAAACCGTCGAAGGCTCTAACAATGATATTATTGGGCTTTAGGGTCAAACCCTCACAGTCCAATCTGTCCAATGCTTTCTTTGGTAGAACATTTAAAGATGAACCGGTATCCACCAGAACATGAGTAAGTGTCGTTCCTCTGCACTCTACCGAGACATGTAGCGCATCATTATGCTTTCTTCCCTTAGGGGTCAAATAAGCATCAGAAAAACCAAGACCATTGTCGGCTGTAAGGCTATCCACGCACTCTTGAAATTGATCTGCAGAAGTTTCTTGAGGCACGTGTGCTGTCTTTAAAAATTTGAACAAGGCTTTGGCATGAGCCTCGAAGCAGAGTAAGAGTGCCAGCATAGAGATTTTGGAAGGAGTTTTCCCCAAATGCTCTACGACATCATAGTCGCTCTTCTTATTTATATTTAAGATTTCCTCCATCTCCTTTTAGGTGGTCTCGGGGATAACCAAAGTCTAAGCCCTCGTCTTGATGGGCGCTTCTTGGATCCACTTACCTTTATTGGCAGTAACAGCAGAGGGTTCAACTTCGGGAGTAAAAATTTCTTCAATTGCTGAGCTTTGCACATATATCTTAACAGGCATAGAAGCACTTGAGGGTCCGAAGACTGCCCGTGGAGGAGCAATCTCCGGAGAGAAAATCCTTCCACTACGAGTTATCTTACTTGTCCCTGCAATATTCCCCATATCGGGAGTTTCTTCATCGGAATTCTCTTTGGCTGATTCGATCTACTTGACACCATGGTAGAAGATATCTCCTCTATAGTTCCATGGTATCGTCTTGTTGGACTTATATGGGATAGGCCCTGGCATGGTAATTTTCAGCGGTACAAACTTAAGATCAGGCATAATCTTAACAGGCCTTTTGCAGGTCTTGGAAAGATTGTCGGAAATGGTGATTATATCAATGTCATTGATTGAAGTAACAAAGGTAACAGGAGTAACATGAGTGATAGTAGCAACAGGAGTTTTCTGAAAGAGGATCTCTTGAGTATCAATCAGGCGTTGGATGCCTGATTTCAACAGTGGGAAGTCGGATTGCAGGGTCGAACAGAAGTAACAATCTTTTTCACATCCCGGGAAAATCCCGGCTTTCAACATATTCAATTTAATCATTGGCAACAGAGTCATTAATTCGTCAACAGCGGTAACATGAAGATCTTCCACAATTTCATGGACATTATGACCATGTTTTGGCATAGGAGCGGATATCACATTAGGTTTTTCGGTTGCATCAAACTCTACCTCCTTGGCATCTATAAAATCTTGGATCTTGTTTTTAGGAGCCCAACAGTTGTTGGTGTCATGCCCTACACTGTCCGAGTGGTATGCACATTTTGCATTGGAATGATAATAAGGAGAAGAGGTATTTGGGTTTTTCGGCGCTTCTTTCAAGTTGGTAAGGTTTAACTTTAACAAATGAGGGAGGACCTGATCCGATGTCATATTGATTCGGGTGAATTACCGTTGTAGCCTTTTTACCCTTTGCTGGTTAGCTCTTGGTTGATTTCTACGACGTTGATCGGCTTAGGAGTTTTGGATCATCACAGCCCCTACCGTTGGTCGGTGCTCTGTTCTTCCTTGGTTTCTCTGGGAATAAACAGCAGAAGCTTCTTTCTTGGCTGGGAAGGTTTTCTTGACAACAGTGGAAGCAGAGGCATCCTTCTGAATTTTACCACTCTTAATGCCAGCTTCGACCCTTTCACCGGTCAGAATTAACTCAGTGAACCCTGCAGATCATCTCCCGATCAAGTGATTGAAGAATGGACCTGACAGAGTCCCTAAAAACATGTCGACCATCTCTCTATCCAACAATGGTGGTTGCACCCTACCAGCCAAATCCTGCCTCTTCTGGGCATATTCCTTAAATCCCTCATTAGAGGCCATACCCATACTCTGTAGCTGAGTACGAGTAGGCGTTAAATCTGCGTTGTATTGGTATTGTCGGTAGAAAGCAACAGCCAAATCTTCCCAGTTATGAACATCAGATCTCTCAAGTTGATAGAACCAGTCCAATTGCGTACCCGACAAACTATCTTAAAAAAGTGGACCCATAGATCCTTATCGGAAGAGTGAGGTTGGATCTTTCTGACGTAGGATCTCAGATGCATCTTTGGACAGGACAAACCGTTGTATTTGGATATTGTAGGCACTTTGAACTTGGGAGGAATGACGATCCCAACAACAAACCTTAGTTCTTCGAAATCCAGCCCGGGAACCCTTTGTACTTCCATGGCCGCTAACTGTTCTTCAAGATTCTTATACTTATCATCCGCAGGAGGATATTTCTGCTCAGAGTAATCTTCCTCTTCTTCCTCTTCTTCTTCTTCAGCTTCAGATTCAGAGGGTATTGCAACTCCCTTTCCTTTATCAACCCCTTCGTCAGACGTCGAGGGGAATTCCAGAACTCTCCTAGCCTGATGCTCAAATCTTTTTCCCATAGTGGCCACACCAATTCTTTTCTTCTTTTTCTCCTTTGGTTCCTTCTCTTTCTCTAACAATGCTTTCAGATCCTCTTGACCATTTGCCAAGGTCATGAGGAGTTGTTGGAATTGCGAATTTTGTGCTTGCAGATCTTTAATTGTCTGCACTATATCCATCTTGCTGAAATAAACAGCAGAAAGATAAGGAAACCTGGTGTGAAGATCTATTTATTCATATGATGAATGATATGTATTCATGTAATGCATTCAAGGATTCAGAAATTCAAAGTTGTTGCAAACAAAAAAAGAACACATGTCATATTAATAAGAAGAAATTTGTTAGTACATAAATGCCCCATGGGCAAAATATTACAAACTTCTTAATGTAAAAAGACAGTGCGCATCCTTTTTGGCGCGATGTAAGTGTTGAGAGTCTTCTCTTCGTGAAGTCAGCGGGTAAGTTCCGAAACCTTCTTCTCACTGGCATAAAAGCTGGCTTCAAAAGTGTTCCGCTCTTCCTTGAGTTGTATCCAACTCCTTTGCAATTCTTCCAATTATGTTGGCATGTCTGGATGTAGGAGGGTGTATGGAACCTCTCCTTCCATAACAGGCTCTTTGATCATAGGCAGAATGTGGGGGTAAGGCATCATAAGACTTTGGGCGCGGGTTCGTACCCACTTGAGATAAGGCTCAAGGGGGATGGAATTCTTGTGTCCCAGCTTCTTACTATCCACTTTGTTGGGCATCCTCCATGCTCGGACAAACCTTTGTTCTAGTCCTTGAGCGTCATTGTCAAAGTCAAAAACCAAATCAGGAATCAGCATATAATGAGGGCCATCCCTTCGAGCATATCCGAACTGTCTCAGAGCTAAACAGGGGTTGTAGGTAATGCCTCCCCTAATGCCAAGTAATGGGACATTAGGGAATTCTCCACAACGATCAATGATGATGACATTTTCTCTGGACCGAGAACACCAATGAACATCAGAATGTGTGAGGGTTATCAACTGTTGTGACCACCTTAAACCCTGCTCATTCCTCAGAACTGACTGGGGAAGGTGAGAAATAAACCACCTTGCTAGAAGAGGAGTACATCACATGAGAAAACCACTTTTCCTCATTGTTCGTGTGTAAAATGAGTGTAGGATGTCCCCAAGCAATGTAGGCACAGGATTCCGAGATATGAAAATCTTGACACCATTCACATCTATAAGCTGATCAGGGTTTGGGAACAAGACCAACCCATAGATAAGAAGTGCCACAATCTCTTCAAAAGCTTGTAGATCTAGAGAATCCCAGCATTCTTGTGCCTTCTCAAACAGGAACTTTGCCAAGAAACCCTTGACACCACTTCTAGTTTCCCAATGACCTTTGATATCAGATGGTTGCAAGTGTAAGGCTTGAGCAACATCTTTAAGCTTTGGTTCTCTTTCTGTACCGTTGTAGGGTAGTTGGTGGAGAACAGGAATCCTCAGGAGTTGAGAAAATTCCTCTAAAGTAGGTACTAGTTGGTAATCAGGTAATGTGAAACAATGGTGTAGGGGGTCAAAGAACTAGAAGAGAACTTTCACCATGTCTTCTTCAATGTTGGAGTTGACCAAGTTGAGGAGTCTACCATGTCTTTCACTGAAGTGAGAATTCTCTGGAATCTTGGAAGTAAGCTCCTTGAGTTGAGGAGGGATTCTTACAAGGTTGACTTAAATTGTTTTCCTGCGAAGAGATTCCATGACCTACAAAACAAGAACAAAGATGAAGATCCAAACCCTTGAAATGGTTAGTGGATGCATATGATGCTTTATGATGTTCATGATGTATGCACAAGCATATGTACAAACAAGTCACACAAGATCCTAGTTTCAGGCTTGCATGAAGTTTCATAGGTAAGTACCCTCTTGAAGTTAGTTGGCTCAACCTTTCCTATAAATAGTAACCGGGTTCTAAGGAGCTCAATATCACCGGATTATTTTGTGTTCATTGTTTTAGTTTAGCAACTTAACTGGCGACCGAAATATTCCAAGAAAACAACCCTGAATGAGTGTAGTATCGAGTATCTACCAACTTTATACTGCACCAAAGCCGTTCATCTCACTACCCCTAATAAGGCCAAGATGGTCAAGTAAGGTTCTAAGAGTTCATTAGTGCTTCATGACATCACTCAGCGGCCCCGTATTCTCTTTGATTAACTCAAAGGCTACCGGTAATCACAAATATGTCGCACTAATATAGATATTGCTTCAACCATGTCAGTATACCCTGCACAGTTTCCACAATGTATTGCTATTTACCTATGAATGTTTCCCAAATCTGGGTGGAGGATTTCAAACCCAAACAATAGAACCAAATGTAAAGCAATCAAAGCAAACAAGGTAAGCATGTAAAGGTGATCTAAACCCTAAGGTTACTCCACTTTTAAAATATTTCTCCAGCAGAGTCGCCAGTTCTGTGATACGGTGGGAGAACTGACTTGGGATTTTGCGTTTGTGTTCGCAAATGTTTCGGTTTAGCAAGAGTCGCCACCGACTTTTTATTTTATCCTAAGAAAAGGTCAAAAAGCGCAGGAAAGACCTTTAAGACGTTTTCTTGGGTTCGGGGAGTAGATTATGAAAAGGGAAGGTGCAAGTACCCTTTTCATCCATGGTTATCCATGGGCTCTTAGTTACTTGTTTAGATCACTTGCTTTTGCTTTTCAATTGTTTGAAATGGTGTTTTATGTGTGGTTTTGAAAATGTTTTGAAAAGAGGCCATCATTGTGGAAACCTTTGTAATCATTCTTGTTTGAATATATAAAAAGGTGTATTTGTCTTTTGAAAAGATGTTTCAATGTTTGAAAGTTTGATTTGGGAAGTGTTTTGAAATTGTGTTGTGAAGTGTGTTTGAAAATAGCAAGGATGTTTTTGCAAGTTTTTGATCAAGTAACTAAGAGTTGTCTACCCTATTTTACTCAAAGATTCTTTTCTATACGTTTTTTAACCCTTTTTGACAGTGTTATTTTACCATTGTATTTGGTAAACAACCTTGTATTAGGATGTTAAACGGGACAGGCGCGGGTCATCGTATAGACCATAATAGCAATTGTGTCAAGTATTTTTTGGCAAATTTTTGAGGGGCTTGATCATTTTATTTAGGCAACCAAGATAGCGTCATCGAGGGACTATGATCTTTTGTTTAGCTTTTGTTTTGCCAAAGTACCCAACATGCATAACATGGCCCTTTTGTTTAGGCAACCAAGTGGAGATACCTAAAGGGGTGTTTGTGTGCAAGTGTGTTTTATTGCATGCATGATTTTATCTTGAATTAGGATTTTCTATTTCATTGATTTTATCTTGCCACACATATCCTAATTACTAGCATTTACATTTTGAAAGCAATAAAATGCGGAAACGTAAAATCCTACGCTATTACAATATTTAGGGGATGGGGATACACATTTGTACATGGAGGGTGGTTCAACGAGAAAAATAGATAAGAAAAGAAAATAACAAGGGGATGAAAAAGAGAAAGAGAGAGAGGGCTAGCGCGCTGCTGAGAGGAAGTCAGAAGTTCTGACCCAGGCCTGTTGTAGGATTATCAACTTGTTGGTGAAAATGTATGAGTCAGAACTTCTGACTCTGGTGCCCTGCAAAATAGAAACATGTTAGTGGGAAGGTCATAAGTTCTGACCCCCATGCGCTGCAAGACAAAAGTTTGTGAGTGGGGAAGTCAGAAGTTCTGACCCTGCTGGAAACACAATAATTTTCAGAAGTTCTGATATTATTGACAGCAATACATGCCTTAGAAGTACTGACGTCAAAGTCAGTGTTTGATTTCCCCCTGTGCTAGCCAGAACATCTGCAGTTTTATTATTTTTCCATAAAACAGAAGGCATGCCTAGGATAATCTCAGCAGGTGTCAAGTGTATCAGAAGGCAGAACCAACAAGGTCACAAACAGGTTCTACACTGATTCACTTCCTACTTCAGCATTCAGAAGTATGAAAATCCTCAGAACGCATACAGCAGCAACATGATATTTACATTGTGTTTATTGAGCATGCAAAGCTGATGATGCTTAGCAGCATGATGAAAGTCAGCAGGTGCTTACCTTGCTGTTGGAAGAAGATTTGTGAGTTGGAGCTAACTTTAGCTCTGATGGTGTTCTGGATAGGTTCTTTTTAGGATGAGTGGATGGAGAAGGTATGTGTATGTATGGTCAGAAACTGTATGGGCGTTCTCTAGTCAGGAAGAAAACTGAGTATCAATGGAGTTTGGAGGGAAGAAGTTCAAAGTTATGAAACACTGGGGATTTTGGCAGAGTTTCACAAGGTTTCCTTCATTAGAGTTTTATGTTCCTCTTCTAGCAATTTTTTCTGGATGTTTCTTCACGTCGCTTGTGATGGACAATAGTGTCCTATTTATAGGCAAGGCTTTGTGGATTTTTGAACGTTAAATGGCGCCAATATTATGCAGTAGAGGTTAACTTGTTTTTGAAGGAAGTTCATGAAAAGTTGTGATGATGGACAGTTTTTCAGCCTAGGTTGAAACAGTAAGCGAGGATTAAGGAGAAGTGACACCTATAGGCGAATAGTGGCGCCTAGACCCATGCCTAAGCCTGCACAAAGGTGTTTAACAAGCCACACATGGAGAGACCCCTTGGATGAATGCTCAGGAGTGGTTGTGAGTATTAATGAGCATTAAATGGTGATGAGATTTGTCAAAATCAAAATCTTGTAATAGGATATTTTGCATCATTACCTAAAACATGAGCCAGCAGTTCTGCTTCACCAAAAACAACGTAAGCCAAGCTCTGACCTTGGCCTCTTGCTGCCTCAGCAAACTCTGAGATTTTTCCAGTATGCTCCTTTGATTTGCCTTTAAAGACTCTGGACTTAGTGATCCTGCTTCAGTATTTTACCCAATCTGTTGATCCCATTACCTTCTGATCCTAGTACGTTCTAAAGGAGTTTCAGGCTTTGTTGCCTTCTTTACACTTCTCTAACAAACTCTGGCTGAACTTTTGCGTAACTGTTGAAAGAGCCATGTTCTGTTTAAAGATCACGTGCTGAACCACGTTTACAATCTCTGACTAAGTTGGTGTAGCTGCTGAAGAGCCACCTTCTGACTGAATGTTATGTGCTGAGCCAAATTTGCAACTTCTGACTGTTTCTTCCTGGAGGTTGGTTCAGAAGCTCTGAGGTGCCATTAAACACTTTTCCCTTTTTTTTTAAGAAAAATTCTAAGTATTTAGAATTTAATTTTCCCAAGGTGAAAGTTTTTGACTTTTGAGCTTGCAAATGACCATTTTGTTCTTGTAAATTGCTTACTTGGAAAGGGATGATAATAAAGGGATTGGCTTTGTTTAAGAGAAAATCTGAGAGTTCAGGATGAATTCCTGAAGGATGAGAGGGCAAATTTTGGGGTACAACAGCTCCCTACGCCAGTCGAAAAGTTGGTCCATAATGGCTCACTCGACCATTTCCTTAGGCTGATGAGGAGGACCTAGAGGACGAATATGTGGCTATTTGGGAGTCGTTTCTTTGACCCAGAATCATGCCGCTGAGATTCAATAGTTTGAAGAATCAACTGAGTTTGATTTCTTACCAACCGAATCTTGTCTCTTGACAGTTCGGTATTGTTCAGTCACTTCCGTCTCCCATCTAATCTCGAGAGAAGTTCCTATTATTTTATAATGCAGATTACTCAGAGGATGCTGCTACCAAGCACATTGGTAGGTACGTTGGTCGGACCGTACTAACTCTGTTCGACTTTAATCTTAATTTTATGTGTATGCCCATTTTTGAGGGGTGGTGGAGGCAATATTACAGCGAAGAATTCTTCAACGAGAAGGATTTCGCCCACCATCTTCGCGAGGCTTTCAAGCTGGTCTTTGACAAAATCAAGAAAGGTAATATTTTTTCCTTTTATCTCTTTGTCTTAGATTCAATCATTTGACACCCAACTTATATTTGTTTCTTGTATAGCAGTCAAGAGGACCACCATCAAAAAGGCTACTGAAAGCACCAAAGGGGGAGACCCTTCTGTGAACCCTTCACCAAAGGTATTCACTTTTTGCTATACCTTTCTCCTTCACTATTTTCTGGTATAGATGTTGATTCCTCCGACTCTTATCTTTTTGGGTGTTCAGAAAACCACTCCCAAGAAACGAAAGGTTCAGGAGATTGAAATTTCTAGTGATGAAGAAGAGGAATCTCCTCTTGTTCCTCTGAAGAGACAAAAATTAAAGAAACCAGCTCCTATACCCGAGCCTCGTCCAAAGACAAAAATCAAGATTCCAGCTACCAAATCGAGGCCTCCTCCTGTAATCATCAGAGAGCCCACTGAGCAAGAGGTAGCCGCTAGGCTGAATAATCCTAGTGAGAGTGACAACTCAAGTCCCGGCGCCGAAATTCCTCTTCAGGTATTTACTTCGACATACTCTGCTTATTTCCTAAACTAGCCCCTTTTTTTCATAACAATTATGAGAATAAAACTTTTTTATCTTCAGGATACTACTGGCACTTCTAAACAGGCTCCCATTCCTGTCGAAGGATCTGTCACTTTGTTAAATAGTGAGGGAGATCCTACTTATAGTCCTTCTTCAGCAAAAGGCTCCTCTGTGAGCTCAGCTAGTGAGGTGAACCAAACTTCTGAGCATCAACATGAGACCATATAAGAAACAAATGAAGAAGGCCCTATAGGAGAACAGGAAGAAATCAGGGCTCCACTGGAGGATGTACAGGAAGGTGAAGAGGAGGAGGCTACTGATGTTGTAGTTGGAAAAGAGAGGGAAGGTATACTGGACGGGGAGAATCACAATGGAAAATTTCCAGAGGCTGATGGCAGATAAAACTCTACCGGGGGGGCCAAAATCTTGCAACTGCTGAAGCTGCCCATGTTCAAGCACATGTAGCAAATGTGGCTTCTTCTATTAATAGGTAGCAAAGAATATTTGGCCTTGTTGAAATAGCAAAATCCTCTGGGTTATTTGACTGCCATTCTTGAGGGTCGGTAAAGTTCTTTTGATCACAGTGTTTCGACTGCGTCTGGAAAATCTACCTCAACATCTCCTCTTGATGAGGCGCTTCAGAAGGTTAAGGCGCAAATTTTCAAAAGAGATTTAATGTTAACCTTGGAGGGAGAACCTACTACTCCCTCCTTCCTGAAGACCACTTTGAGGGTTGTTGATCTCCTTGTTGCTTCTCCAGAAATAGCTAGCGTTATTTTGGATTAAACTTCCATCATTGACCAAGTGTCAGCAGACTACAACTGTCGAAGGAATCTCACTCGCGAGATCGAAGAGGCCAACGGTCACGTAGCTTCTTTCTGGCACACTGCTACTGAATCAGCCTCTAAAGTGAAAGAGTTGTCGAAGGCTCAAGAGGCTAGGCAGAAAGAAGTTGAGGAGATTGATCAAGATACAGCTAATGTGAGGGCGCAGATCAAAGAACTGGAGGCTAAAATTGCCGCCAACGATAAAAGGAAAGAAGAACTCCTTGCCATCAATATTGAGCCTGAAAGCCAAGAGGAACTTGTTGAAGGGTTAAAACATGTTGATCGGGCTCAAACGCTCGATGCTAAACTTGAAACCCTACATCAGTCGAAGGCTCTGTGTGAAAGGCGTCTGGAACTACAAAAGATCAAATACCTTCATATCAAAGCTAATCTCCCCTTTTAAATTTTATCTCTGTATTTGTATAATCATCTATTGTAATGACATAAGGCCATTTTGGTAATTTTTAATGAAATTTCCATTTTGGCTTTTTCCCTATTTCGATTGTGACTATACATTGGCTATTTTAACCTCTTGAAGCATAGGTCTATACTTTTTCAAGTATTTACCGTTTACTCTCAAGAGCCTTTGATCTTCATTTAAATCCTCGATCTCATAGGCTCCACCAAAAAAAGTTTGGATAATTTTGAAAGGTCCTTCCCACTTAGGGGACCATTTTCCCATACTTCTATCCTTTCGATCCATTGGGAGAATTACCTTCCATACTAGATCCTCAGGAAGAAAACTATTAGGTTTTACTCTTCGATTGTAGGATTTTTCCACCCTTTTCTTCTGTAATCTTAAGAGGTCTAAAGCTTTCAACCTTTCTTCGTCCAAATCAACTAATTCGTCCAACATGATATTCCAAAAAACTTCAGAAGGGATATCCTGATGTATCTGAACCCTCGTTGACTGTAGACAAATTTCACTGGCAATACCGCATCATGACCATAAGTTAGAAGAAATGGTGTTGTTCCTGTAGCCTCTTTAGGAGAGGTTCGACAAGCCCGTAAAACTTGATCTAGCGTATTATGCCAGTTTCTTGGCTTTTTTTCCCACGTGTTTATTTATTAAACTGATTACTACCTTATTTGCAGCTTCGACTTGGCTGTTGGCTTGCGCCTAGTAAGGGGTAGACGTCAACAGTTTGAATCCCATCTCCGTAGCAAATTCTTTCATTTTTCGACCAGTAAAGACTGATCCTTGATCTATGGTTATTGTCTCAGGGGTTCCAAATCTATATATAATGTATTTTTTAATAAATTCAATGACATTATCTTGGTCTACATTTACTAAAGGAATTGCTTCAATCCATTTAGTAAAATAATCAATGCCCACCAATATGTATTTCTGGATTTTAGAGGATGCTGGTCGAATTTCTCCAATAAGATCTAAAACCCATCCTCTAAAAGGCCAAGGTTTCACAATCGAATGAAGTTCGCTTGCCGGTACATGTTGGATGCCCGTATGTACTTGACATTCTTGACATCCCTTTGCAAACTCAACACAATCTTTTAACATAGTGGGCCAATACAGTCCTTGTCGAAACAACAACCATTTCATCTTATGGCTTACTTAATGTGCTCCACATGCCCCGGCGTGTGTGGTAGAAAGGTCTATGTATGCTTCTGTTTCACTTAGGCCTTTCAGTAGCACACTTTCAGGTGTTTTCTTGAATAATTAATTTCCCATTAGTATATAGCTTAATGCCCTATATTTTATCTTTCGCTCCGTCGAAGCCACTGGATTCCGTAAATAATTTACTATAGGATTTCTCCAATCTTGTTCTGTTAGATTTTCTATGAACAAAATCTCGAAGTTTTCATGATCAGTGTATCCCAATGTTGTTGTTTCCAAATCTATTGGAGACAACTTAGTGGATGCTACTCTTACTCTAACTTCGATTGCTTGTTGTAGTTTTTCTTTGGAAACTTTATACCCGTAAGTGATATGTGCTAAATCATTAGCCACTTAATTTTCCAATCTTGGTATATGTCGAATGTTAACCACTTCGAAATTCTTCAACAAACGCCTGGCTATTACGAAATACATGATAAGATTTTCTCTTATGCATTTGTATTCTTTTGTAACTTGTTTTAGGACTAACTCTAAGTCTCCCATTATTTCAACTCGAGTTGCCCCCAATTCCAACAAGATTTCAAGGCCTACGATTAAAGCTTCGTATCCAGCCTCATTATTCGAACAATCTCCTTCGATCTTATACTAAAATGTTGTTTGAATTTTGTTTGGAGAAATAATTAGAACCCCCACTCCAGTTCCGTCTTTATGACTAGAATCGTCAAAGTATAACTTTCAAGGTTTAATCTCCAAGTAATTTAGTGATTCTTCATTTATTGAGTGGTCGACTATAAAGTCTGCTACCACTTGACCTTTTATAGCCTTGAGAGGCATAAAGGTTAATGAATACTTAGTTAATGCAAGTTCCCATTTTCCAATTCTACTGTGCAAAATAGGTTTCGATAACATATATTTGAAGACATCAAAATGAGACGAAATGTAAACATCAACTGGTTTAATATATTGCTTGAGTTTTGTACATGAGAAGTAAAGACAAACATAGTTTTTCAACTTTGTTATGTCTAGTTTTTGCATCATTTAAAACTCTACTGAGGTAGTAGATGGGTCTTTCGACGCCATTCTCATCCTCTTGAGCTAACATGCTCCCTAAGGTTTTATCAGATGCAACTATGTACAATCTCATACTTCTATTTCTACAAGGAGGTACCAGAATAGGTGGCTTGGTGAGGTACTCTTTGATTTTGTCGAAGGCCTCTTGTTGTTCTTTCCCCCATTCAAATCCTCCTTTGTTGAGTCGATGTAGTGGTGAGAAGGCTTGCGTTTTCCAACTGAGGTTGGATATAAATCTCCTTAGGAAATTTATTTTTCCAAGTAGAGACAGCAACTATTTCTTGTTGGTTGGCGCTTTGGCTTCCAAAATAGCTTTGGTCTTGATTTGGTTTATTTCGATTCCCTTTTTATGGACCACAAAGCCTAAGAAGTCCCCTACTTTGACACTAAAAGCGCACTTTAGAGGATTCATTTTTAGACCATAGTGTCTCATCCTCTCAAAGGATTGTCGAAGATGGTCCATCTGAGCCTTCCCTGAAATAGATTTGACAACAATATCATCAATATAAATCTTCATAAAAGTCTCAATAAAATCATGGAAGATAGAATTCATTGCTCTTTGTAACGTTGCCCCTGCATTTTTTAGGCCAAAAGGCCTCACTACCCATTCGTAAGTGCTTAAGGCCCCGGGGCAATGGAATGATGTTTTCGACACATCCTCTTCAGCAATAAAAATTTGATTATATCCAGAGTATCCTTCAAGCATACTCATGTATTTGAAACCAGCAGCAGAATCGACAAGCATTTCCGCCACAGGCATTGAATATTCATCTTTGGGTGTTGCAGCATTTAGATCTCTGAAATTAACGCACACCCTTAAGGTACCATTTTTCTTTATAACAGGTACTATATTTGCAATCCATTCGACATACCTGGTCGTTCGGAGGAACTTACATTTCAGCATTCTTTCGACTTCCGTTTTGATTTTCGACAGAATCTCCGGTGCAAAGCGCCTTGGAGTTTTCTTGACAGGCTTCTTTCCAAGTTTTGTTGGCAATTGTAGTTCCACCAAACTTCTGTCGAGACCAAGCATTTTATCATAATCCCACGCAAAGCAATCTCTTAACTCTTTTAACAATTGGATCATTTTGACCTTGAGTTCTGGATCTATCTTCGCGCTGATATATGTTGGCTTTTTCATAGGACCTTCACTAGGTTTATTTCCTCTAAGGGGTCTTGTGCTAGCATTCTAACACTGTTCTCCAACGGATCTTTTTTGAAACCTAGAGGCTCATCATCATAGATGGCGTCTAACCTCTGGTTTCGTACTTCTTTCTCTTCCGAGTCAGGAGGTTCTAGGTCAAAATCCTTCCCAGGGCCTTCTTGGAAAGATACCTGTTCATTGGCTTCAAGAGCCATATATTTGACTTCAGCCTCTAAGGCCGCTATCATTCTATTTTCGGCTACATATGCCAAAATCCTTTGAAGAGCCTATGATTCAGTCATCATCACCAAACTCACTCCCCTAGCATGTTGGTCGTATGTCATCAACCCCTCCATAGTCGATGTTTGATAAATCCTCTCTATCCCACTAAAAACCATTATCAGAGTGTAGATAAAGAGAGAAAAAAGCATTAGGCGCTGGAGTCAGATCAAAGTCAGGAGGGCTGCATGGCCCTATATGATCCAAGTTCCTGTCGAAGCTATTTTTTTCCAATGTTGTTAACTTCGCCCAGGTAGTAACTTTGATTAGCCTCGATATTCTCTATGATACCATCAAGCCGCCATATTGTAACCCTCTGATGCATCGAAGATGGAACTGCACCTATGCCATGTATCCACTCTCGACCTAAAAGAAGATTATAATTTGGTTTTGCTGAAATTACCATAAACATGGTAGGTCGAAGAATTGAGCCCAATTTGAGATCCAGTTGTATAACTCCCATGGTGGTTCCAGTACCCCCTTCATAATTTGAGAGAACCATGTTGTGGGGCTTAATATCAGTATCCCCTTTTCCTACTTTCCTCAGCATAGATTGTGGAATTATATTTAAGGTCGCCCCATAATCAACCAAGATTTTATTTATGGTTACTTCCCCTATCTTTTCTCTAATAAATAGAGGCTTGAGGTGATTTTTCATTGCCTCAGTAGGTGGCTCAAAGAAAGCGTTATGCTCCTCAACACAGCCATTATTCATCACGTAGTAACACATTGGCCTATGTCTGGCCATTTCTTGTTCGACCATCAAGTCGGTTTCTTCGACTTCAACCTGACGGTTGTACTCCCTGGGCAGCACTAATATTACGTTTATGATAATATCTAAAGTATCGTCGGAGTCAGAATTACCTTCGCTATTCGACCCACATTGTTTTGGCCACACCAGTCTTTTAGCAATTGGTTCCCTCTCCAAAGGTTTCCTTTGCTTTCCTTTTTCTTTTCTTGGTATGTTGGTGCTAGATTCTGGGTGAGGCTCTGCTGCAGCCTCTTTCTCGGCTTTCCGCCGTCTTTGAAATATTCGCTATTGGGAGTGAGGCACGGGATTCTTCCCCTTGTAGTTACTTGATATGTGAGCCACTTTATTCGTTGTAGTAGTATGGTAATATTTCCTGTAATCCAAAGAAGAGCCCCTTGGCATGTCAAACGTTCGCCATTTTTCTTCATTGGGCCTTTTTCTGCCCACTGTATTGAGCCAAGTATCCACAGGTACATTAGTTAGAGGCCAAAAAGTTGTTGGCCTCCTAACTTGGTTCATGGGTCCCTTTTGATATCCCCTCCTAGGATCATATCTAACTTCTGGATCCATTTTTAGCTGAGCATTGGTGCCCCATTTCGCCTTCACCGCTCTTTCACCTTGTATGTGCTCCACAGCCTTCTTGTCGAAAATGGAACTGCATCTGGGACACAATATCACTTCAGACCTTTTCTTCTGGCATCGATGTAAAAATTTCGCCAAATTCTCGTTTTCTTTTGGAAATGTTGTCTTGTTCACTTCCTCTTGTCGAATGGCCTCCTCCAAAGCCTTGGACTCAGATACCTCGACCATGTTTACCTCCACGTTTCTCTTGGCAACGAGGTTCAGTTTTTTCATTTTGGCTTCCAAGTTTTCTGTCGAACCCTTAACGGAAGCCAGGTAAGAACCTGTAGTGGATCTCTTGTTGGAGCTTTCAGCAGCTCCTTTGTTTGAGATTTCAGTAGCTCTTTTGCTTGAGCCTTCAGTAGCTCCTTTGTTCAGGCCTTCAGTGGCCTTCCTCACCCCTTCGATAGTTTTCCTAGATATGTTTCCAGTAAAACTGCAAAATACAGGCTTGTTGACGAAGTCCTCAGAAACTTTAACCATATGGATGCCAACTGGTTCAACATAGTGTGCATCCATTTGTAGCGGGTTCGCATTAATTTTCATTTCCGGCTTATCAGCGAACTTGAACCTTCGTTCTTTGAGTGCTTCTTGAACAAGATCCCTGAAAAGAAAATATTGTGAGGTTTTATGGCCCAGAAAATTGTGATATTTACAAAAACCTCTTTTCTTTCTTTGTTCTAAAGGAGGCATTTTTGCCCAAGGGGGCACTATCATTTGGCAACCTTTGACTAATAAATCAAATATTTCGTCACATTTAATGATGTCGAAACTATTTGTTTTCTTTGGGAATCTGTCACTGTTCCTTTCGGACTCAACAGGATTCTTCCCATTTGAGGGCACTAGCAATTTACAAGAGTATGGCGGCCCTTGTTTTAATTCTGCTAAATCTATTTCGCCTTCTTCGACATCTATAGGATCGCTAGATGTCTCTGGACCTTCATCATCCATTTCGACATAGGCTACTCTTTATCTTCGATGAGTTTTGGTCGCTTTAGCCTTTTCGGCTTTTAGGCGTTCTACTTGTCGAACTCTATCGGCCAGCTGGGCCATGTCTCTCAAGTATTGGGTATCTAATTTTTTCATAATGAAATAATCTAGGCCCCCTGCTGCCATTTCGACCAATTCATGTTCAGGCACTTGGGTAAAACACCTGGCTTTAAGCAGTTGAAACCTATTCAGATACTCATCTATTGGCTCAGTGAATCTCCTCTTCACACTAGCCAATTCTTTCAAACTTATTTTGGTCTGTCCCATGTAAAATTGTTCATGGAACAACCTTTCCAATTGATTCCAATTATGGATCGAATTGGCTGGGAGGATAGTAAACCAAGTAAAAGAGTTTTTTGTTAGAGAACTTTGGAAATATTTAATCCTAAGATTTTCGTTGTTTTCTATTTCCCTAGCTTCTATCAAATATCTCGCCACCTGTTCGACAGTAGACTTTGTCGTATCCCCTAAAAAATTTGTAAACTTGGGGACTTTCCCCCTAGGGGGTAAATTTGTTTGCAGAATATATTCTGACAATGGGGATGTGAAGTTTGGTCTATGAAAACCAACATTCATCCCATTCTGTATCATAATTCTTTTGATCATGACAGTCAGATTATTATCTGCTCCATAATTTTGGTGTCGAACTTGATGTATCAATTCATCAGCGTTTTGGTTCCTATTCACCATAATCACTCCTTGATCGACTTCTCTAGGGATTTGTGGGGGATTTTGAGGTATTTCGGCCCTAGGTTGTTCTATTTCTACTATAGGGATCTGTGGATTTTGATTAATGGTTAAATCTTCCTCCAAGATTACCCCTTGGTTCACTCTTATTGGTATTCTTTGGGGTTGTCCAATAGTTTGGGGAACCCCAAAGAATTCATCCATGCGCGTCATTTGCGCTGCCATTTGTTGATTCGACTGGGTAGTATTTTGTATTAGGGGGTTCAGCACTGTACTTAGGGTTTGTGCCAGCATTTGTACCATATCATGGTTGCTTTCATCCATATGTTGCCTCAAAATTGCTGCAGAGGCATTTGTGAGGCTTGGTATTGCATGTGATGGCCCTCCTAAAAGTTGGTTTCTACCCAAATTTACCATACTGGCTCCAGATCCCTGTAATGGTGATGACGTACTCACCAAAGGTTCTGAAAATATAGATGCAGCGTTCATAAGGCTAGCCATTTCAGTGGTTGTCATGCCATACGGTTGTTCTTGACCCATCCAGACTGTCGAAAATCCTGGGAGAACGTACGGTCGAGATCCTGGATTTGCCCTTGGTGGGGGTGTTACTAATGGACCTCTAGGACCAACATACGAAAGTATGGGTCCTGTTTGATTCGTGGTTAACATTGGTACTGAACCAATAGATGTTGAGATATTTTCTCCAACGGTAGTTATAACCGTTGTTCCTGTAGTATTTGGTGGAAGTATTTCTCCATGATTTGTCTCATTAGCCATTCTACTTTTGCTATTTCTCTTCCTAACAAGACACTCATTGGTGGTTATTCTACCACTTCTTAATAACATGCAACACTGTATACATATAAAAGGAAAGCAATAACATAAATGAACAAACGGGTGATAAAAATTAGCAACGGTCCCATCAAGAGTGCCAATTTGTTTACAGTGGTTTTTGGTAAACAACCGTTGATCCTCCAAAAAGGAAAAGCCCTTTTGGTTACTCGTGGGATTGATCAGATTGATCCTAGAACATATGCTAATTTTTATGCTGATTTGATGTAAAAGTTAATATCTAGGAAGAACACACGTTCTATCGGGGATATGGTGTTTGTGATTTTAGAAAGAAATAGAGATGCAGATAAAATGCAGGAAACGTAAACTTTGCAAAAGAATATCAAATCAATGTAAGAGATTTGATTAATAAAAGGTGGTGTTTCCAACGTACATTCTCATTTATTCTTTCACACACAGTGGGTACTTGAATAATGTTGAGTGACTAGTACAATAGGTTGAACACACGGAAAATCTACATAAACTTCCTATCTTTATACTAAAATTATGTAACCGTCGAGGGGTTGCCTTGCTCTAGGATGAAGACAAGTGTCCTCTGCATGCCCCTCGACCTCTATCTTCATGCCATATCGCTTTCCCTTAACTGCTGAGGGAACTGCATTTCCCTCCAATCTTCAAATTCAAATATCCTTCGCCTTTGATGCTGACACGAGAGTTATTCTTCTAGTCGAAGGTCACAAGACCTTTTCATTCGAAGGCTTGATGGAGATGTCTGGTCGAAGACCAATTTGTAACTCATATATTTCTCTAAGTTTTTCCATCCATCGAAGCATTTTCCAGCTTGGCTTTATTTGCTCTATTTTTGGCCCATAAGGCCAATTTATCGTGGGTGTCGAATTCAAGAGCCAATAAATACCAAGACAAAGGTGATGGTGTAACAGGGGGTGGTCTGGTCTGAACTAACTTTTTCTGAATCAATGTTGGGAGTAACTCTGCATAACTCATGGGGGTAGAGTCAAAAGCCTCTCTCCTATGATTATGCCCTTGATTTCCTTGAGGGGCTGGTCTTTGATAAGCCACTATGGTCGGAGCCGTATTGACAACTGGAGTTACCGAAGCATTCTGTTGGTGGCGCTGATGATTTCTTCTAGGAGGATTAACCTTTATCTCTTGAATAACAACATTTGTCTCTCCTTCTTTCTTCCATAGGATGGTTTCTTCGTACTGCTGGAATTTTCACTTCTTGTCAAGCGACCCTCTCTTACAGCTTCTTCCAAGCGAACTCCTATGCTCGCCGTCTCGGTAAAATCACTTGGCGCACTCCCCAACATTATTTAATAATACAAAGCACCTAGAGTCTTCAAAAAAATCTTTGTCGTCTCTTTCTCTTCCATTGGAGGGATCACATGGGCGACTACTTCACGCCATCTCTGTGCATATTCCTTAAAGGACTCTTTGTTCTTATGGACCATTTCCCTGAGTTAATCACGGTCAGGTGCCATGTCAATATTATATTTGTAATGTCTAATAAACACTTCACCCAGGTCGTTGAAAGTATGAACATTGGCACTATCTAGGCTCATGTACCATTTCAATGTTACATCATTCAAACTGTCTTGGAAGAAATGGATTAACAGGCGTTGATCATCAATGTGAGTAGACATCCCTCTCACATACGTCACTATCTGAGCACGAGGACAAGTATTGCCTTTGTACTTCTCGAATTTCAGTACTTTGAATTTCGTAGGTATTTTCACATTTGGAACCAAGCACAGATCATTCACATTCTTCCCAAACAATTCTTTTCCTATGAGGGCCTTTAACTCTTTCTGCATCTTATCATACTGATCCTAAAAATTTTCCATTTGATCATAGACACCCAAGCTTTCACTGGGTGGAGGAATAGGGCGATAAACTTCATCATACCAAATGGTACAACATTCACTGAAGGAGGTGCGGCATAGTGAATCTCATTTCTAGCAGCAGGAGTAATATGCACTACAGGAGGTGCAGGAGCAGCAGTAGCCTGAGAAAATAGAGCAACCTGAGCATCTTAATTATAACCTTCTGGAATGAAGTTCTCTGGCATTCCCCACAGTAACCCTGAGGCATACGATTCTGAACAACGACAATTGGAGTAACAGAAACAGGAACTGTCGGAGCTTCAGAAAAAATCGTTGTTTGTTGAGGTTGAGCAAGTGGTAGCTGATTCTGAGCAGCCACCAATGATTCCATCAAAGCAGTGAGATTGGCCATACCAACCTTCAGAGTAGTAACTTCTTCGTGTAACTCACGATTCTCTTGTTCTAGATTATCCATCTTCCTTTTGAAATTAGCCTGAGTGTTGTACTGGTGAGACGGCTTATTGAATGAAGTATAGAAACTCAGTAAGACACCTGGATATGAACAAAAATGCAAGTATGTACAATATGATGTATGATATGCAATGCACATGATTTATTTTAGTATTAATATTTCAAGGAACTCAAAGATTTATAGACAATTTTCAAATATTAAAGTACTAACACATTTGAAATACTAAAAATCTCATTATAATAACTTCAAAAAGGATTACAACTTTTAGTACAAGTTTCAATAATCCCAAGTACAAGATTAGATAAAAATCTAAGATCCTAAGAAAGAAAAGCTGATGAAGATCACTCCACACACTGATGTTTCTCTGTGAGTCTTGCAATCTGAGCCTTCAACTGCTTGTTTACTTATGCATACTTGTTGGCGGCCTCTTTCCAATCACCAGAGTTAGGAAGTGAGAAACTAGGTCCTTATTGAGCTCTAGAGGAAAATAAATCCTCTTGCCTCTCCATCGTCTCTACAACATGACTCTCAAGAATCTCGATCAGGTCATCTTTCTCTTTCAAGTCTGCTCGGTAGGAAACCTCTAAATTCTGACACTTATTCTTCCAAGCCTCCTTTTCCTACTGCGTCCTGACTAGGGCAAGCTCAATCTCTTCCACATCATATAATAGGGGAGGAGTGGTCTTTACAAACATATCAAGCATGGGTGCTTCACGGGAATACGGCATCTTAAATTGGATGGCTCTTGCTTGTGCCCACTGAAGATAAGGCTCCAAAGAAACAACCCTTCTAGGTCCCAAGTTCTTCCTACTCTTCCTGTGAATATGATGCCAAGCTTTTGCAATCTCCTCTTTAGCTTCCTTATGAACCTCTCCCTCTTTAAGGAAGAAACCACTCAGATAAATACTATTTGGTTTATCCCTCATCGGATATCCAAGTTGTCACCGTGCAAGAACAGGATTGTAGTTAATTCCTTCCTTTGTACCAAGAAGAGGTATATTGGGGAAACTACCACAACTATTGACAATTTCCACATCATAGTAAGCCTGATGATACCAAATAAAATCTGAATGAGTGAGGGCCATAATCTTTGGAGCCCAACGGGGTTCCTTCCTAATATCCTAAAAAGCATCAGACCTAGGTAAGTGAGAAATAAACCACTGATACAACAAAGGTGTGCAGCAAATGATCATCCCTTCATGGTAAGAATCCCGAAGATGAATAAAATAATAAGCATCACCCAATAATTTAGGGACCGGATTCCCAATCATAAAGATCCTAATGGCTTTGATATCCATAAACTTGTCGACATTGGGAAATAAAACAACCCATAAGCAAGTAGAGCAGATGGCTTCAAAAGCAACCATACTCTTCATCCTAGAAAAGTAGAGAGCTTTCTCCATTAAGAACTGAGAGGGTAATCCTATAATCCCTCCTTTAGTAGTCATGTGGGCTTCAATCTCAGACTTCCCTAAATGGATCAAAGCAGCAATCTCATGAGATTTTGGCTCCCCCTCCAAACCAGTAAAAGGAACATAATCGATAATAGGTAAACCCAGTAGATAAGAATACTCTTCCAATGTAGGAATCAACTAATAATCAGGCAAAGTAAAGCATCGATACATCGGATCATTGAACTGGACCAAAGTCGAGAGAATACCCTCCTTCATCATGAGCTTTATAAGAGAAATGATGGACCCATACTTTCTCTGAAAATCTATAGAACTCTCGATCTCAGGAATCAGACTCATCGACTCATCTATCTTGGGATCTTTGAAATTGTACTTCTGAGTCTTTCTTTTTCCAGAATCCATGGTTAAACGTACCTGAGATATTCGCAAAGAGTCAACTTTTAAGTCCCTTGAAACAAAATGTTTTAAAGGATGCTCATGGGTGCATGAATGCATGATGCAACAATCACACACAAGATCACAAACATAGGTTTCACAGTTTCAACGTCACGAGCATGAGGTCGAAGGTACTACCCACAAGGTATGGTTTAAATGTTTATCACCTGTCGAACAAAGTTCTAAGAGGTTCCTAAAGTCTACATCCTTCTTTTGAATATTACCAACATCCCGATTGTCTCAGTAATTAGCAATATTCTTAGGAAAACTCGTCCAAGCGTAGTATCGTGTGACAACCATTTTTGGATTACTCTGTCATAGCTTCTGCGATACACCTAAAAGGCCAAGATGAGTTAAAGGTTCAAGGTTCTCAGTTTTAGCAGGCTCCCAGGTTGAAAGCAGCACGTCTTCTCAATTACTCGGTAAACAATACTACAATCAAAGGGGCCTCCACTGAGTGAGGGATATCATGTATCCTTTTTTGGGATTACTCCCTCAAAGTTAACATGACTATACCGCCCGTCCTATCTTAAGTTTGCCCAAGTCCGGGTATAGGACTAATGAGAAATCACCAAGCACCCTGAAAACCAGGAAAATCCAGACAAAGATATATACGTCACATAATATACAATATATAATAGCACATACACAAATAAACAAAGATAAGCTCAACCCACATAGGGATGGACCAGCAATAGGTTGATCTTTCCCCAGTGAAGTCACCATTTTTTCTGCAGTGGTAGAAATGTTGAGACTAAGCCATTGGATTGACTTGACTCATACAGATCAAAATAAAAATCACCACTGTGCTTTATTGTTTCCAAAGGAATGGGAAAAGAGTGAATAACCTAATAATAGGGGGAGAGAATCTAAGTTTGAGGGTTGGTTATGCAAAGGGAAGGTATTAGCACCCTAAACATCTATGGTAATCCGCAGGAACCTCTTTGAAAATCTGTGTATTTTGGCTATAAATGTTGTATAAAAATAGATTATGGGGATGAGAAAAGAAGTATATTTTTTATGATTTTTGCACCCGTTGTGGTTGTGAACCTTTAGTGCCTATGTACCACCTTCTGTGTAATATGGGATCAGGGTACTCATAGTTCACCTTTAAAAATTTTAAAACACAAGTGTGTTGGTTAATTTTAAGAGACAAGACATCATCGTCTTACCCGAGTGGAAGAACATACTACCCACAATTATGAGAAAGGAGAATTTTCATCATTTCAAAGTGGAGGATATGGCTTGGATTTCAAAATCAACAAAGCCTCACTTAACACCCAAGTGAAAATTATCTCACTTTACTACATATCATAGAAGTATAGTAGTTCGCATCACTACGAGGATTGACAAGAGTCTAATCTTTTGAGAAAAGTTTTAAGGTAAAAATCCAAAGTGGCAAAATGTTTTGAATGAGATTAATTGACTTTTAGTCTTCTCACAAAAATGTCAAATGTTTGTTAAACTGTTTAAAGTTTGATTAAGAAAACATTTTTGAAAATGCATGGACTTAAGTCCATGTTTATTACGAAAGCGGTTCAAGTTTAAAAACAAGAAGAGTTTTCAAAAGGAGGGAGAAGATTTTTGAAATTAAAGAAAATGGGAGGAGATGAAGGGACTATCCTAAAGCATAAGGTAAAAGATAGGGAAAAGAACCGTGTAACCAACGAGAAGCCAACACTTGACGCAATGAGTAAATGTAGAATTCTCATCCTTTGGATTTGAAACCAAACAAGCAAAGATAATAAACCTCTTAAGAAAACCAAGCTTCAATTGCATTAAGTCTTCACAAAAATTGGGCAGAGTAATGGTTGTATACAGATGAATTCCTGATCACGGACAAAGTATGTAATCATAATAACCTACATACAAAGCAAACAAACAACCCAATGTCTTGGGGGTAAATCCCAAGAGCTCCAGACAAAATAACAGTTGAGGTCACAAGGTCTCAAGATAGCTCAAGGTCTCTAATCCTAAGTCCAAGAAGTCCATCACTCCATAATACCAAGGATAGTAATTAAATAGTCCAAGTAACATTAAAGTTTTTTTATGGTTCAAGTTGATTATTAAGTATCTTCAAAAAGAAATGAAACAACTCAAGTGAGCAAAATAAAAATTACACAAAAGTAAATGCTCAAGCGAGCAAAGATGAAAATAACATGAAATGTAAATACTAAAATAAATGTGCTTAAAGTAAAGAGCATGAAGTAAAGGTACAAAATAAATTCAATTGTTAGAAATTAGAGGTTAGCTAAATGACCATCTTGAAACTTGAATTTTAAACTCATTAGAAGATTGATAAAATCAAAGCTTCTCAACATTAAGTTTCATTTTCTTTTTGTCAACTATATCATTTATTTAAAATTCTCAAGGAAACCATAAATGAATGATCAATGATGTTTAAGTGATTCACTTTGACCAAACCTTATGAAGATTCATTAGAGGATTGATAAGATCAAAGCCTCCTTACAATGAATCTCAAGGTTATTGGATCAAAGGATTCAAATTAACATACTTGGGCTTATAAACATGGGTTTGGGCCATAAATGATCATTTCTTGAATCGGGACAAAATTTAACGCTATGTTAAGCAATCGTAAGTGGACTTATATAGAAGTCACACCTATTTTGAGGTCGGTCAATAGCAATTTATATGTCATATGTTTGGAGAGATGATATGTACATCATCCTCTAACAACACGTGACACAATAAGAAGAAGATAAGATGAAGAGGGATAGGATAATAATTAAACTAAATTTGAACCAAAAACTTAATCAAGCCATCATTAAAATCATCCATCCATAGTCCAAGATCAACCAGAATATATACAAAATAAAATTGTATTTAAAAATAAAGAAAAAGATTTTTTTAAATGGTTTTTAAATGAAAATAAAAGGGGAAAATAACAACTATATTCAAAACATCCAAGAAAAATTAAATAACAGCATAGAAAAATCAGAAATCAGCTCAAATATTTTTATAAAATTTTTGGTAATTTTTAAAGTTAGAAACTATTTTTAAAATTAAAAGAAATAGGAAAAATAAACAAAAAATTATGAAAAATAGTAAAGTCAGAAATAAAAATAAAATGAGGTCACCAATATTAGTCAAGAGGTCATTGGATCCTTCCATCTTTTTGTCAGAATTTAAAAATTAAGAAAAGTATTTTTAAACATTTAAAATAGTTCAAATAAAGTAAAAAATATATAAAAAATATCAAACACAAAATAAAATTGCGAAAAAATAATAATCAGAAATAAAAAAATCAAAAGTATTTTTAAGAATTTTTTTGGATTTTTTGAAGTTAAAATGAATTTTTTATGAAATTTTGAAGTTTAAAACAAATAAAATATAAAATCAGAATATAAAATAAAAACTAAAAAGATGTAGACCATTGGATGAGAGTCAAAATGCGTTAGTAAGCTAATCCAATGGATTAGACGCGATGTGCATATCATGTTCCTTAATGAATGAAACACTAAATCATTTATTAAAATCAAAATTTAAAAAAAAAAAAACAAATGGCATGATATCATTGGTTGAGAGATAACACATTGGTCATCTTCAATCTCCAACCACACGAATTGCAGGTCTCTGAAATGGAAAAATTAGAGCTCGAGACCGGTACCATTTGCTTTGTCTCTTCAAGACGATTCCAATGGTACCCTCGCGAAAAATTTATGTAAGTTGTAGCTCAGTCATTTTGGAAGGAAATATTTGAAAAGGTATTTGAAAATTCATGGCCAAAACTCACTTTCAGTTGAAAATAAATGTTGTAACTAGAATCAAAACGATGAGAGCTTCATTACAATATCAAAGTTTGAGAGAATTGGTGAAGGAATCTACCTATTGAAGTTCAAATTTAGAGCTCTGAAACTTGACTTGGCTAGCATGATTTAGGAAGTCTTAGAGCTTGGTTCTTCTTCTGTTAGCTTCAGTGAGGTTCAAGGATGAAGAATTGAAAAAGAAAATTGAGGAAAGCTCTAAAATCAAATTCGAAGTTGCAGAAAAGTGGGTTCAAGAGGAAGTTTGACAGCGTAATTCTGGCTCTCTAAGCTTAAGAAAATGAATAAGGTATGACCCTCTATTTATAGGGAAACTAATGGAATGCTTAAGTGTGTGAAATAATGAAGTTTGGAGGCAAATCATGTGAAGTTGCAAACATGAAAAGTGTGACTTTTATTTTGCTAAAAAATCAACCAAAGCTTGTGTTTCAATGTGCTAATCATCTCTGGAAGTTCATTAAATATGATTAGAAGTAAAAATGCACATAAATTTTGTGTTTAGAGGCCAAATCAAGGATTTCAAATTCTGACTTTGGAGAAAACTTCAGTTTCAAGGTACCATCTTTGAATTGATGGTGTGCATGATTTAGGGAACCTTAGAACTTGATTCTTGATGCATTTGAAAGATGAGATCACAAAATTTACAATGTGCAAAGAATGGAATCAAATGGATGCTTGAGCTGAAAGTTGTGATGAGTCAAAGTTGAGAAAAAGATGCTAACTTTTTGTACTTAGAAAAATTCTAAGTTTTTTCTTCAAATTGACCTATAATGTCTTGCATCCAAACATGGTCTTCCATTTAAAATTTTATCTTGACCAAAAAAGATGGTATGAAGTAGACCTCTTGAATGACATTTTGAGACTTGAACCATTTAAAAACTCTAAAAATTGAGAAAGTTATGACTTGGTCAAGTTGGTGAAAATTCATGAGATGACCTATAATCTTTTGCATCCTTAGGGAATCTTCCATCCATTTACAAGCTTAGCACATAAAAGAAGAGTTGAAGTTTGTAACGCCCCGATATTTAATTATTTATTTAATTAAACATTTTTGAATATTTTATATTAATTCTAGTTTTTATCATCGATGTTGGAATTATTTTATTTAGTGGCATGATAAATGATCGGATTTAATTTGGTGGAATTAAGTTGAAGTATCATTTTATTATTAAGCTTAAATATGATATTAGGCTTAGTTTGTGGTATTGTGAAGTAATATGGGGGTATATCACTTAGGCCCATTTAGATTTATTAAGTAATATAATAATATTATTGTATTAGGAATAGAAATAGAGGAGAAAGAGAGGATAATGTATCAGGAAAAGAAAAAGAAGAGAAAGAGGAGTGGGGTTTTGAGAGGAGAAGAAGAATAAGAGAAGTTGCTACTAGTGTCAAATCCCCAGAAATTCCATTGAAGTTTCTTAGAGTTGTACTCAATCCAAGGTAAGGATGGGGTTCTTGCTAAATAAATGGGAGTATGATGAATTTTGATTTGGGTTTAGGGTATTAGTCTCACTATAATGTTGTGCTGAGAAATTGGTTGTGTTGCTATTGAAATTAATGATTTATTTAAGTTGTGTTGTGATTTGTTGTATTTGAACTGTGTTGAATTAATGCTAAGCTAAGATAAATGGGTAAGTTGAAACAAGGAATGAACAAGAACAAGGCACATGTGTAAAGGAAGGTAAAACTGGTTTTTTAAGCTTCAGGCCTCCTGACACGGGTTGTGTCAACTGACACGGGCACCTGTGTCAGCCCCTGCACTCCATGCCATTACCCTTTCTTTCTCCTGACACGGCCGTGTCAGGTAATACGGCAACCCGTGTCAGCTGTTGTAGCAAACTTTTTTGAAACATAGACTTCTGCAAATTTCCTGTCCCGATTTGTCCTGTTTGATTCTTCTACAAACCAAAACATAAAATATAGTGATAGGTCTTATAAGGCGGTATAATTAGTTATCCGGAATTTAATGAAATTTGACCGGGTAACTAAGTTTAATTAGTAGGTAATTATGGATATGTCTTTTTGTTGAAATTATGCCGATTACGCCAAATTGCCGAAACAGTTAGTTAAGTTGTTTCGTCTGGTTTATGGACATTGCTAGTTATAGGTCTTATGACCAATGCTGTGTTATTTTATGCTGATCGATGAAAAGTTGTTGATTCCATTGACATGTTGTGTTGTAGGCCTTTGGCCAATGTTGAACAGTGTGATTTGTTGATATGTTGACAGTTGTTATATTGTTGTTGTTGTTGCATTGTCGAGTTGTGGTTGTTTATATCGTCGCATAGCATGGCATTAAAGTTGGCCTGGATTGGCATGTTTTAAGTTGGAATGAATGCTCACCTATGTTGGCCTGGATTGGCATGTTTTAAGTTGGAGCGAATGCTCACCTATGTTGGCCTGGATTGGCATGTTCTAAGTTAAAGGCTTTTCCTTATGCCTCGGAATTAATGGTAAATATTTATGTTGGGAGTTCTACTCCAATGGTACCACATGCATTTGCATAGTTGAGTCACATTTGGAGTCATTGATTTGTTGCTTATTTGAAGTGTTATTTATGCCTGGTGATGTTATAAGTTGAATTGATGTGTTGGTAAATTTTGTTGATTTATGTTGTTGTTGTATGAAGTGGTGAATCTGATATTCTTTACCTATCTATGTTGTGAATAAATGTTGTGATGCTAATGATGTGATTATAAATTATTTTTGTGGGTAGTCTTATGGTGTGAATCCTAGTGAATATATATAATGAATATGTTGTTGCCATGAATTGTTGTTGATTATGTTGATGATGTTGTAGGCCTATGGCCAATGAATTAGTGATATAGGTGTATGCCTCGTGAAGTGTTTAATGATGTTGTTGTATCCGTTGTACATTCATACATTTGCATTTGTGAAGGCCTGTATTGGCGGATTTTGTGAAGGCCTGTATTGGCGGATTTTGTGATGGCCTGTATTGCCAAAAATGATTTGTGAAGAAGGCTTATGCCTTGGGCCTCGGAATTACTGGAAAATGTTTATGTTGGGAGTTTTACTCCGATGGTACCACATTTATTCGCATAGTTTCGAGTTGCATATTCGAGTCGTATATGTTGAATTGTGGTATTGATGATTTGTGAAGTGTTGAGTTATTGTTGTATGAAGTGGTGATTCTTTTTATTCTTTACCTAATATATTGTTTATCATAACCCTATTTATATGGTTTGATATCTCACCCCTTCTGTTTGAATGTTGCCCTTTGTTGGTAACGTGCAGGTAACCAAGATGAGTAGCCGATAGTATTGTTAGTTCGAGTTCGGTGTCATTTGCTTTGATACGTAACACTCGGGGGGAAATGAATGCTTGTCTGTTTTGTTGTTTAATTATTGAACCTTATGTTGTTATTTGAGGAGTATATTGTCTTGATGTTGTTTCATGATTCAAAAGATGTTATATCTTGTTTACAAAATTATTATGAACCCGCTGCGTAATTAATCAAAGTTTGGTTTATGTTACGAAGACTATATTCACGAGTTGTGTTCATTCCCCTTCTTTAAGTGTTATGTATCTATTCTAAAAGCATGATAGGTTTATGTGTTTCGTTGAATATGTGACATCCTGATTATATTGGAAATTTTTATACTCTGATTTTCTGATAATTGCTTGGGGTAGAATTGGGGTGTTACATTAGTGGTATCAGAGCAGGTCTGTCCATTCTACCAAGTTGACTAATGTTGTTTGTTCCTTAGTACGTGAAAAGTGTGTGAAACACTTTCGATACTTGTTTTCTTTTCTAATCACTTGTATGTAGGAGTTGGTTTGAAGATAAGTGAGGGAGAAGCTTTTCTTCTTAGACATTTTTTGGTTGTAAGATGTCGGTTCGGTATGACGACAGTGCAAGTATTGTTGAAGTTTTGTTAATTCTCGAATCCGAAGGTGACATGGATTAAGGATTTTGTTTGTTAATCAAGTTGGAACGTCTTGAGGGAGGATGATCAGACATTGTTGATGTTTACTTCTCAAAGGATGAGGAGCAATGTAACGATTGTTTATATACAAGTAGAGTGTAAATTCCTGATGTTTCTGAAGGTGATTTCTAAGTAACAAGGACAATTTTTAGAATATGGAATTCGAAAAGTTGTGATGTTTCAGCACTGCTGGTGGACTGTGAAGTTATCGGTTTGAGTATCCCTTGCATAAGATGTCGATGTTTGAACGGTGATAGAGTGACAGATTCATGTAGACCTTGTCGTGGGACCTTTGTAAGTGATTGTAAAAGTTGTTGAAGTTGTTGGAATATTTTGAATCGCGAGTCAGAGTCGGAAATGCAAGGAGATGAGTAAGATTTCAAGAATGGTAAGTGTTAGTACTAGTGCAAACAAATTTTATTCTGATGTTATCGTAAGGTGTGTGATAGTATGTCTCTGCGTGACGTCGGTGTTTTCATTTTCGGATAATTTTGGAAATTCACATCTTGTGTTCCGAGTATCGGATTAGTGTTCTGTTTGAACCTATGAGGAGATAGAAATATATTCTATCATTTGAGAGTGTTTTCAAATATGGTTGATGCTGAAGGGGTAATAAAACACTTAGAAGGGGGGGGGGGTTGAATAAGTGACTCTTTTCAATTTCAATACAAATCTCAAACAATAATGGAAGAACACAGTTATTTTTATCCTGGTTCGTTTGAACTCAAACTACTCCAGTCCACCCGCCAAGGTGATTTCGCCTTTCTCAACAAGGACTTAATCTACTATAATCAATAGATTACAAACACACAACAACTGTTGTGACTAACAATGCACAAGTAAACTTACAAGTGACTAACACCACTAAGACTTAAATCTAGTCCTAGTCTGCTTGAGAAATCTGACCAAACTTGGTCTCTCAAGGAACAAATACAGGAGTTTAATCTTTACAGATAATGAAATAGAGTTTGCTTCTAATCAATCTATATCACAACTGTGATTTTTCACTTTGAATATAATGCACAAATTGTATGAACAAATGATTTTGTGAGCTTAGGAACTTTCACGTAGTTTCTTGCTTCTAATTTGAAAATTGATTGGTTCACTTTGTTGTTGTTGTATTTTTTCTTGCAATAAATGTCCTTCTATTTATAGTAGGAACAATAAGACTGTTGCTGCCTTCAGAAAATATGGAGAGCATTAAATGCTTGCGTGTATCCTTGCAATATTCCATTTTCCAAGAAACTAGTTGTAGGCACTTGAGTGCTTTCAACCGTCTTTGCATTAATGAGAAAACGTCAGAATGTAAGAACATGTTTCCTTCACTTTGACAAGATAAGTTGATCTTAACGTTATTTCATAATTATCTCCAATGTCTTTAAGTCAGAACATGCTTCACTCATCTTCTAGGCAGTGTGTTGCTTGCTAAGAACTTTGAACAACGCTTGCTTTCAAGTTATCTTCTGAGAAAGGAACCTGCTAAAAGTTAGAAGATATATTTAACAAATAAAGTGTCTTACCAGAGTCAGCAGATGCGCTTGAAGAAAAGGTTCTTTTATCAAAGAACTTCTACATAATTTTTGCTTAGCACTTCAGAATGTTTTCTGTCAGAACATTAACTGAGACATTCAAGCACATTCATCAGAGTATAAATTATCTTAAATAAAATTTAGTCATCATTAAAACTCTTGAGATAGGTCAGAACTAATCTTGTTCTTTCAATCTCCCCCTTTTTGATGATGACAAAAAATTATTTTAGATAAAGAAAAGAAACAGATTAAGAGATAAGAATCTCCCCCTGAAATGAATATTTCTATGCATAAGACATCCTGAGATTATTTTATCAGAGTAATACACAGTCTTCTTGAATTTCTTCAGAACTTCTTCAAGAAGATAAAGCTTAGCTGGAATATTCTTTCAGAGTTAAAGTGATACCTACAAAAAAAAATTATTTTGCACAGAAGGAATTCTTGCATATTTTTTAGAATGTCTGAGACTTAGTCCCATAACTGTTAAACAGTGATTAGTTCAAGAATGAACATTTTCTCCCCCTTTTTGGCATAATCAAAAAGTATAATAAATGAGACATTTTGAAAGATTTCATAAAAAAGTTAAGAGAAAAAATTTCCAGAAATACAAACAAAACATCAAACAAAAGACAAGAGACAAAAAATAAACTAGGATCTCTTAGTAACAAGAGCCATCAGAAGATTCTTGATCTCAGAGGCAGATTCTTCTTGTTTCACCAGCCAGTTCTTAATTTCTAGATTTGTTTGATCTTGCTTATCCAAGCGTTTATTAATGACTTCATTCTCCTTCTTTAGCTCTTTCAGAGTGTCCATAATGAGTGAGGTAGGAGTAGAGGATGATGAAGCTTCAGTAGAAACAGGCTTAGAAGGAGTAATCGTTGAGTCAGACTTCAGGAAGGTGGAAGTCAGAGTTCCCAGATCCATTACAAGAGTTGACACAGGTTCAGGTCCATCCTTAACAGAAGGTTGATTCAATAGAACAATAGCCAGAGGATTTGAATCTTCAGAGGATTCTTCAGATTCATCTTCTGATATGTCCATCTTATCAGCTGGTGTATCAGCAATCATTAGCGAAGACTTCTTACTCCAAATGTCAGCAGCTTTTGTCTTGAAAGCATGCAGAAGTTTGGAAAAGTTGTCAAGCACCTGAGAATGGCATAAGTCCTATAACTTCCGTGATTCAGCAACCAAAGTTCTTCTGAAGGTTTCCCATATAAGATCTGTTACAGCTGTGTTCACGCTTCTGGAGCAATCTTCTTTCAGCGGTTGTAACCATGCTTGAACATTTGTTATAAAATTCTGAAGCAAAGTATTTACATCTGGCTGAACAGGTTTAGGGACAGCCTTTCTGTAAGTTTTGTTTTTCAAGAATTTTAGAGATTGAAAATCCACTACAGTTCTTAAGAAGTTATTAGATTCGGGATTATTGGTAGGTTCAGGTTCAGGTTGGTTAACAAAAATAGGAGGTTCTGATATTATATGAGGTTCGAATGGTTCAGCAGTTTCAGTTTGTTCAAAAGGTTGTTGTTCTGGACTTTGAGGGGGTGAGAGTGTAGGTGAGATTGGTGTTGTATGTTATGGTGAAGTGGGTGGAGTAACATCAGGCAAAATTATTATTGTATAATCAGGAGTGGGAATGGGATTTTGAGGCTGTGGTTGATTCATAGCAAAAATGTTCTCAGATGGTACGTTGAAAGGAGGCTTTATAGTAGCCAGAGGTTCATTTATCCCTGGAATTCTCCAAGAGCCAGCATCATACCATCCAGTGGGTCTGGGTGATAGAGGTCTGGGAGGAGGTCTTGAAAAATGTTCAGCAGGAATAGGTTGGAAAACAGATGGTTCAAGAGGTTCTGATTGAGAGGGTTCTGATTGGTTGTCAGAATGTTCATCAGAGTCAAAATCACTCAATTCTGATAAAACCTGATTATTACGAGGGTTGTCAGCAATGGGTTCAGATGGTAAGGTTAGGTCAATGTCAACATCTAAGTTTCCTAAGGTTTAGGAGGGTTCAGCAGATGCAGATACATTTACAGAATCATAAACAAGTATAGTTTCAGCATGATTACATGTCTTCTTTTTCTTCTTCTGAGGAGTGTCAGAAGGTCCTTCTACAGCTTTTCTCTTCACAGATTCTTGGAGAACAACATTAGGAGCAGCTTGATTTCTACCTTGAAGCTAAGCTGGATCAATGGGTGATCCTGTTTCTTTGCAGATTTCAAGATAGTTCAAGATGATATGAGAATGATCTCCTGAGTTGAATATATGAAAGTCAGCAATAGGAATCCTTCTCCTCTTCACAACAGCTGACACACACGGAGTGGGTTCCACCAGCAGCTTGTCAATAATTTTCCTTTTCAGCAAGTTCTTTCCAATCATAGTCTTACCACAGATAGGTTCTAGCTCCCCCAGAAGATTTGCTTTTTTTAGGTGAGCAATCAGACCATTCTCAGTCAGAATGTCTGATATTAACCTCCCCATAGGAATCCAATTCCTCTTTGATTTGGGGTTCTTCATACTTTCATCTTCTCTGGTTTCTTTTATATGGTTCCAGAGATGTTCAAATATCAAGTAGGGCAAATCAATTTTGACATTCGTTCCAAGGCAAAACAGCAAATATTGTTGATCAGCATTGATGTAATCAGGAGAACTGGTGTCTTTCCTGTGGTGAATACATCCATGAATAATCCTTGTCCAAATCTTGTATTTGTCTTTCAAGTCCCTGACTTTTGAGGAACCTTGGCTGTTTGTGAAAATCTCTGAATATACCTTAGACATCTCCATTCTTCCACTAGGCATTCCTGTAACTCCAAGTCCTTTAAATCCCAGCAACTTTCTAATTTGATTTTCTGTAATGGATATTTCTTTGCCCATTACAAATGAGAGAATAACCTTGGGGGTTGCAATAGCGTGAATCCAGAATTCCTTCACCAGATGTGGAAAGACTAGACCAATGAGACAATCAAAGAAACTTTCCCAACCTTGAAACTTCACAACAGGGAATAAGTCAAGACCATTCTCTCTGAGATTCTCAAAGTCTACCATTAACTCACTCAAAACTTCCAAACTATCTACCGGAATGAGAGTTGTCCTTTCAGGTACAATGTATTACTCAAAGTGGGTAGAAGAAGAAGAAGCCATTGAAGTTCTTTGGAAATGAGAAATTTAAGAAGAGGGTTTTAAGAGAAAAGTACAGAAAAACGCTTGAGTTTGAAAGAGACAGTAAAGAATGAAAAAGGGTTTTTCAAAAAGTATTTATAGATAAAGATGTCAGAATAAGGTTTTAGAAATAAAATTAAAATTATTTAAGACAAATTAAAAATAAATTAAAACAGATTTAAAAATGAATCTCATCATTACTTGCATTTAATGATTTGCTAAAAATGAGGGAAAACGTGAGATTATGGCTAATCATCAACAATTACCTAGAACGTCATCAGTAGATTTTGCACGCGTGACCTTTCAGAAACACACCACGTGTTCATCTCCTGAAGGATGCATGTAACAGTTGTTTGTTCTAATGAATTTATGAACTACACTTGGACATGAAGCGTTAGAACATTTCATAACTTTTCATATAGCTTCTATTATAACTTCTCTTCTAACTTGTGAAGAGTTGTTGATCAGAGCATTCATTTCAGAATATTCTGAAGTCAATCGTAGAAAATAAATATTATTTTATTCAGGACATAATTCCATACAAATATTTTTCAGAATGAAATTAAATCTATCTTCTGAAAGGGGTTTGGTAAAAATGTCAGCCCATTGATGGTCTGTTTTTACAAAAATTAAGTTTAAAATTCCCTTTTGAATATAGTCCCTTATGAAATGATATTTAATTTCAATATGTTTGGCTTTAGAATGTAAGATTGGATTCTTAGAAAGACAAATAGCAGAAGTATTGTCACAGAAGATAGGAATCTTACTTTCATAAAGGTTGAAATCTTCTAGTTGACTTTTCATCCAAATCATCTGAGAGCTACATCCAACAGCAGATATATATTCAGCTTTTATGGTTGATAGTGCAATTGTTGCTTGCTTCTTATTGTACCACGAGATAAGATTGTCACCCAAAAACTGGCAGCTTCCAGAGGTGCTCTTTCTTTCAATTCTATCTCCAGCAAAGTCAGCATCACAATAACCTACTAGTCTGTAATCTTGTGATCTTCTGTAACACAGACCCAGATTAGTATTACCTTTCAGATACCTAAGAATTCTCTTAACAGCTGTTAAGTGAGATTCTCTAGGATCTGATTGGAATCTAGCACACAAGCACACGCTAAATAGTATATCAAGTCTAGATGCAGTCAGATAGAGAAGGGATCCAATCATACCTCTATAGAGCTTCTGATCTACTTTCATACTTACCTCATCTTTACCTAGAATGCAGGTTGGATGCATAGGAGTCTTGGCATCTTTGCTTTCTGACATTTGAAATTTCTTCAAAAGTTCTTTAACATACTTTGCCTGATGTATGAAAGTACCTTCTGGAGTCTGGTTGATTTGAATTCCCAGAAAGAATTTCAATTCTCCCATCATGCTCATTTCAAATTCTGCCTGCATGGTCTTAGCAAATTCTTTTCCAAGGGAGATATTAGAGGTTCCAAAAATTATATCATCAACATAAATTTGACAAATTAAAATATCATTTTTAAATGTCTTTCTGAAAAGAGTTGTGTCCACTTTCCCTCTGATAAAATCTTTTTCTAATAGAAAATTACTCAAACGATCATACCAAGCTTTGGGAGCTTGTTTTAAACCGTACAAAGACTTTTTTAATTTAAAAACATGTTCTGGATGTTTTGAATCATTAAATCCAGGAGGTTGATGGACATATACTTCTTATTCAATATAGCCATTTAGAAATGCACTTTTAACATCCATTTGATATAATGAAATGTTATTTTGTACAGCAAAAGAAATTAATAATCTTATAGATTCTAACCTGGCGACTGGGAAAAAGGTTTCATTATAATCAATTCCTTCTTGTTGACTATAACCCTGTGCAACCATTCGTGCTTTGTTTCTGATTACTTCTCCTTGTTCGTTCAATTTGTTTCTGAAAACCCATTTGGTTCCTATAACATTGAATCCTTTGGGTCTTGGAACTAGATTCCGTACATCATTTCTGGAGAATTGATTGAGTTCTTCTTGCATTTCTAAGATCCAATCATTATCTTCCAGAGCTTCATCAATGGTAGTTGGCTCAATCAGAGAGACCAAACCAAACAAAGATTACTCATTGATTCTAAGAGAGGATTTTGTTCTAATGGGATCTTCTTTTCTTCCAATGATTACGTCTTCTTTGTGAGCTGAAGATATTCTAGGAAACCTTTTCTGAGTGGGTTGGTTAGAGATTCTGAGATTGTTCAGAGCATCGTCAAGAGGATGATCTGCTGAGTCTTCTTTTACTTCTGAATCTCCTTTTGCTTCTGAACTTTCAGAGTTTGAGGGATTATCTTCTGTACCTACAGAAAAATCAATTTTCTTTGGCTGTTGCTGGCCAAGCTTATCATCAAACCTGACTTTGATTAATTCTTCAATAATCAGAGTTTCTGTGTTGTATACTCTATAGCATTTTGAGCGTTCAGAGTATCCAAGCAAGAAACACTTTTGTGCTTTAGAATCAAACTTGTTCAGAGTTTCTTTGGTGTTTAGAATAAAACAAGTACATCCAAAAGGATGGAAATAAGAAATGTTGGGCTTTCTGTTTTTCCACAATTCATAGGGAGTCTTTTCAAGAATAGGTCTTATAGAGATTCTATTCTGAATGTAACACGATGTGTTCACAGCTTCTTCCCAAAAGTGCTTATCCATATTTGTTTCATTGATCATGGTTCTGGCCATTTCTTGTAATGTTCTATTCTTTCTTTCTACAACTCCATTTTGCTGGGGAGTTCTAGGACAAGAAAAATTATGAACAATACCATTTTCTTTGAAAAACTTTTCAAAATAATGATTTTCAAATTCACCACCATGATCACTTCTGACTTTTGTAATTTTAAAATCCTTTTCATTTTGCACTTGAGTACAGAAGTCAATGAATACAGAATGTGACTCATCCTTGTGTTTTAAAAACTTTACCCATGTCCATCTGCTGAAATCATCAACGATGACCAATTCATACTTCTTGCCTCTGATGGATGCAGTTTTAATTGGCCCAAACAGATCAATATGAAGTAACTCTAATGGCTTAGAGGAAGAGACAACATTTTTAGATTTAAAGGAAGGTTTTGAAAATTTTCCCTTTTGGCATGCCTCGCACTGAGCTTCTGAGTTGTACTTCAGATTGGGAAGTCCTCTGACTAAATTTAATTTATTTAGTTGAGAGATTTTTCTAAGACTGACATGTCCCAATCTTCTGTGCCATACCCATTGCTCATTTCTAACAGACAAAAGGAATTTAACATTTTGATATTTAAGATCTGATAAATCAATTTTATAAATGTTGTTCTTTCTCTTACCAGAAAAGAGGATTGATCCATCTTTTTGACTTACAGCTTTACAGGAGTTTTGATTGAAGATAATGTCATAGCCATTGTCACTTAATTGACTTATGGACAATATATTATGAGCTAATCCTTATACTAATAAAAAATTTGAGATAGAAGGAAGGTTAGCGTTTCTAATGGTTCCAGAACCAATAATCTTCCCTTTCTGATTACCTCCAAACTTCACATCTCCTCCAGCTTTAAGTTCCAGGCTTTGGAACATAGACCCTTTTCCCGTCATGTGTCGTGAGCACCCAGAGTCCAGGTATCATGACTGGTGTTTCAATTGAGCTATTAAGGACATCTGCAACAAATATTATTTTATCCTTAGGTACCCATATCTTTTTGGGTCCTTTTGGGTTAGCATAAGAGTTTCCAGAATGTGATGTATATTTTATATCATGTGAGTGTCCAAACTTGAATTGCTTATTCAGAGGTTTGTAAGTGAAGGTCATTTTAGCAACAAGTTTTGGAATGCATGTCTCCTTCCCTTTGGGAGGTTCATATCCAATTCCTCTTCTGTTTTTCCCACTAACTCCATAGATCATTGAAGCCATCTTGCTTTTATCTATGCCTTTAGCAAGAAAAGATTGAAAGCTATAGTCATATTCTTTCAGAATATCTTTTGAACTAGACACAGACTCTGAACTGAAATTCTTTTGAACATTTTGAATTTCCTTTTTAAGTTTAACATTGTTTTCTAAAAGTTCAGATTTTTCTGTTTCAAGTTTCTCAAGATCAGATGCAAGACTCTTCTTGAGTTTCTTGTATTTGATTTTGAGCTTACTATAGTTTTCCAGAAGTTCTGATAAACTATCAGCAAGTTCTTCTCTAGAAAATTCAGAAAATACCTCTCTTTGTTCTGACTCACAGTCTGAGTCATCTTTTGTGATAGCCATCAGAGCTAGGTTGGCATTTTCATCTTCAGAACCATATTCATCTTTAGAAGAATCTGAGTCATCCCAGGTTTCCATCTTTCCTTTCTTCTTACCAAATCTCTTCTTTGGTTTTTCCTTTTGAAGTTTTGGACAATAACTTTTGTAGTGACCAGGTTCTTTGTATTTATAACAGATGATCTCTCTTCTGTTTTACTTTTTGTGTCCAAAAGATTCTGCTTTATCTTCTGACTTCTTGAAGTTCCTGAACTTCTTTTGTCTGTGCTTCCACAGATGATTGATCCTTCTGGAGAGTAAGGATAGTTCGTCTTCTTTTGATGCTGATTCTTCAGAGTTTTTCTCTTCAGCCTGAAAAGCGTTAGTATCAAATTTCTTAATAGATTTAAGGGCTAGAGACTTACCTTTCTTCTGAGGCTCATGCTCATCCAGTTCAATCTCATGACTTCTGAGAGCACTGATGAGTTCCTCTAGAGATACATGGTTTAGATCTTTTGACACTTTGAAAGCAGTGACCATTGGTGCCCATCTTCTGGGTAAGCTTCTGATGATCTTTTTCACATGATCTGCTTTGGTATATCCTTTGTTCAAAACCCTCAGACCAGCGATCAAAGTTTGAAACCTAGAGAACATTGCTTCTATAGACTCACTCTCTTCAACTTTGAAGGCTTCATACTTCTGAACTAAAGCCAGAGCTTTAGACTCCTTAACTTGAGCGTTTCCTTCATGAGTCATTTTGAGAGACTCAAACATATCATGCGTTGTATCTCTATTAGTGACTTTTTCATATTCTACTTTAGAGATAGCATTTAGAAAAATATTTCTAGCTCTGTGATGATTTTTAAAATCAGTTTTTTATTGCCTATCCATATTTTTCTATCCACTTTGTTTCCTTCTGAATCTGTAGGATGTTTGTAACCATCCAAGACTATATCCCAAAGATCGCTATCATGACCTAGAAAGAAACTTTCTAGTCTATCTTTCCAATACTCAAAATCTTCTCCATCAAACACTAAAGGTTTGTTGTAACTATTATTGTTTTGTTCAGCGGCCATTGTATTTTCTTCTGGATCTTTTCTTGACACGGTTAAGTGTTGTGCTCAGAGTCAAGCTCTGATACCAATTGAAGGGGTAAGAAAACACTTAGAAGGGGGGTTGAATAAGTGACTCTTTTCAATTTCAATACAAAGCTCAAACAATAATGGAAGAACACAATTATTTTTATCCTGGTTCGTTTGAACTCAAACTACTCCAGTCCACCCGCCAAGGTGATTTCACCTTTCTCAACAAGGACTTAATCCACTATAATCAATAGATTACAAACACACAACAACTGTTGTGACTAACAATGCACAAGTAAACTTACAAGTGACTAACACCACTAAGACTTAAATCTAGTCCTAGTCTGCTTGAGAAATCTGACCAAACTTGGTCTCTCAAGGAACAAATACAGGAGTTTAATCTTTATAGATAATGAAATAGAGTTTGCTTCTAATCAAGCTATATCACAACTGTGATTTTTCACTTAGAATATAATGCACAAATTGTATGAACAAATGAGTTTGTGAGCTTAGGAACTTTCACGTAGTTTCTTGCTTCTAATTTGAAAATTGATTGGTTCACTTTGTTGTTGTTGTTTTTTTTCTTGCAATAAATGTCCTTCTATTTATAGTAGGAACAATAAGACCGTTGCTGCCTTCAGAAAAGATGGAGAGCATTAAATGCTTGTGTGTATCCTTGCAATATTCCATTTTCCAAGAAACTAGTTGTAGGCACTTGAGTGCTTCCAGCTGTCTTTGCATTAATGAGAAAACGTCAGAATGTAAGAACATGTTTCCTTCGCTTTGACAAGACAAGTTGATCTTAACGTTATTTCAGAATTATCTCCAATGTCTTTAAGTCAGAACATGCTTCACTCATCTTCTAGGCAGTGCGTTGCTTGCTAAGAACTTTGAACAACACTTCCTTTCAAGTTATCTTCTGAGCAAGGAACCTGCTAAAAGTTAGAAGATATATTTAACAAATAAAGTGTCTTACCAGAGTCAGCAGATGCGCTTGAAGAAAAGGTTCTTTTATCAAAGAACTTCTACATAATTTTTGCTTAGCACTTCAGAATATTTTCTGTCAGAACATTAACTGAGACATTCAAGCACATTCATCAGAGTATAAATTATCTTAACTATAATTTAGTTATCATCAAAACTCTTGAGATAGGTCAGAACTAATCTTGTTCTTTCATATGCATTCCCATATGGAGGAACTCTGACGTTGTTTATAGAACTATAGGCTTTTTGGGCATGATTGGTTATTATCGCGGTTGTTCGAGACGAGGTTAAGCATAATATGTTGTTGCCGAATAAGTTGAGAAATGAGATGTTCGGCATTAAAAAGAATGTGAAGGTATTGGAGAAGCGCATGGAGATGCATCTTATGATGATTAACAATTATTATAATGAAGATGTCCTTTTAAAGGAAGATGCTTTTAAGAGGAGTTATAGTTGTGTTTATGATGCCAAGGTAGTGGCATGTGTAAAGGAAGAATTGGAGAGGTTCTATCACCAAAATAGTGTGGGACGGCGTTGTTAAAATTTCAATTGAATATGAGACAACGGAGAGGGTTAGTGTTGTTCAAAGATTATAATATCGGTTTGATTTATCATCCAGGTAAAGCTAATGTCGTAGCTAATGTGTTAAGTCAAAGGACTTTACATATGTTGGCAATGATGGTTAAAGAATTGGAATTAATTGAATAATTCAGAGAATGAGAATGATGATTTCGAGTTAGATGCACAGGGTGTGTTAAGATTCCGTAATCGAATTTGTATTCCTGATGATACAGAGATGAAGAAAGTAATTCTTGAGTTGGAGGATACTTAACCTTCGTGTGAGGCTAAGTGAGTGTAGTATGGACCGTGTAATATGTTGAGCGTTAGTGTCTCATCGACAAAATCGAATGAGAGGGAAATTATGGAAGTATTTGTAAACCTCATTGAAAATTATTGGATTATGATGCGTTAGGTGACTTGAGTACAAGTTCTAAAGGAACACTATTATAGTTCGGTAATAATGGTTTATACTCCATTATGATTGTCGGCTAGCTATTGACAAATTGAGGAACTAATCACCCTTAATCTCTTGTTGATAGTAGACGAGATCGTGTTGGATGGTATAGACTTGTCTTGATATCTTAATGGTGAGTGAAGTGGTTAATGTTATATCAAGAGGTGGTGCTTTGGGTTCTTATCATGACAGACCAAGAACTTTCCCTAATATGTGTAATATGCGTAATTGTGGCTGATTTAATGGGTAGGGTTTCATTGTTAAAATTTTTGGAAAGAAGATGAACAACAATAAACAAAATTCAGAAATAGCTTTTAGCGTCGATATTTCGGACGCTAACTCTGTCACAAGAGTTTGTCAAATGTGTCACGTAGGTTTTTAACAGACTTTGACTAACAAAGTAGACGAAAGGGGCTTGTTTGCATCGTTTTGAAAATTAAGAGACCTTTTGACACGAAAAAAAGATAAGAGACTAAAGTGAACCATGGCCGATAGTTAAGGGACCAAAATGGGTAATTTGCCAATAAAATATATAAAGAAATAAAAAAAGTTACCAAATATTTGTTTGATTGTGAGCTCTTTGATCTATTGGATGATGATAGTAGAAACTTGTGCGTGAGTTGAGAGTAAAAATAAAATGAAAAAGAAGAAGAGACTCTGACACGTATTTGATTTAAAAAGTATTCGAAATTGCATCTTCGTAAGTTATATAGAGATATATTTCTATATCATTTTTTGACATGAACTTAAAACTCGATTTAAAAATAAATAAATTATCTATAAATATGATACGTTCAAAAATACATTTTTAAATTTGATTTATCACTAAAATAGGTGACCAATATATAGAATGGAAAAAGCAATCCCCTAAAATAGGAATTGAATAACCATTATATGGGCTTGTTTTGAAACCCCCCCTCGATCTTTTTCATAAGCACGCTACTTAGTGGGTGGTCCATTAAACTATATCCTCATAGCATAGGACCACCTCCTAATATCTATTTAGCAACTTAGATGCAAAAAGAGTTACGTACATAAGATATTCCAAATCTGTCAATGATAAAAAATAATAAAAGCCAAATATACATTTATCTAAATGACAATATAACCAAGCTAAATTACATTTTCTGATAATGAGATATAGCCAATAACACTTACACATTTATTTTTCCGTTATCTTTTGTTTTTTTCTTCAGTCTCTCTTTTTTCTTTCCCTTTATTCATTATAATATTCACAACCATTTATACTATTTTCTTCCTAATTTAAAATTTTATTCTATTCTCTCTACTTTTTCTATATAACTAAAAATTCGCACACTTTAGGGTTTAGGGAATATTTTTAAATAACCTATTTTATAATATCTTACTTTGTGAAACACAAAAGGATACGTGTTCTTTTTAAAGTCCACCATAATTGAAATTATGAAAGAGTGGTCCTCTTTTCCTTTTTAGTTATGAAATTCATAAATATAGTTAAGAGTTTTATTTAGTAATAATTCCAAAAAAGTAATGAAAATAATTATTTACGTGGTAATATATATATATATATATATATATATATATATATATATATATATATATATATATATATATATATATATATATATATATATATATATATATATATATATATATATATATATATATATATATATATATATATATATATATATATATATATATATATATATATATATATATATATATATATATATATATATATATATATATATATATATATATATATATATATATATATATATATATTGTGTATAGAGAGAGAAGAGGGACTACTATAAAAAATAAACCTTTTTCTTATAGAGATTAGAGGAACTAATATAAGTAAATAACAAATAGATTAATTAGTAATAATATGACATTATTATTTAATTTATTATTATATTATTAATAGCTAATATAATTATTAATATTTTTATTTATATTATCCAATTGTTTTAATATATATTAAGTTTAATTAAAATTTTAATCTTTCTATTTAATTTAATTTATAAAGTTAGTGATAATATTTCAAATTTAAACCGTGTTGATTTATCTATTATTCTCTGCACTAAAAACATTTTGTGAAAATTTATAAATTAAAATTGGATAATTTTAATTTATAAATTTTCACAAAATGTTTTTATAGGATGATATGTAACTTTCACAAATGATTGATTTTTGTTTGCAATAATTATATTTATAAAAAAATACACAAATAATTATGTTTTGGAAAAAATTACGCGAATAATTATGTTTTGAAAAAAATTATGCAAATAATAATGTTTTAAAAAACGTTAACATGTAATAGTCAAGTGAAATGACACATGCATTGAAAGATTGATCTTAGGCGGCATCCCATATAGCGTATACACTTCACATAAGCTATGTGAGATGGTGCATGCTATATAATTTTGGGAGGAGGCGCCACCTGAGATTCTTACATGCACTTATGTTTGTTATAAATAAAACACCTATTTCTCCATCATTCTTCACACTTCATTCTCTTCTCATTTTCTCTCTGTTTTTTGCATCATGGCATCTCCCATGATTTTCACGAGAGATGGATGTGTTATTTTCTCGCCCACCAAACCACCGATGAAATTGAAATTTTGGCACATTCATTTCATGGGTCGTCTGAAGAGAGAGTTGATGTGATGGTTAGACGGAGACATCGAAGTTGGGGAACAAATTAAAAGGATCTAGAGAAGAAGAACAGTCACCTCACTTGTAAGTAGAGGACCTCATTCTTGATTGGAGGAAGTCAAAACAGACAGAGACATAATGGTGATGATGCATGGATCAAATGAAATTGTTTTGACGATTGTAATTTCTTAGATATTTTATCGTGTTGTTGATGTTATATTTATGTGTCGTATTTGTTATGTTTTAGTCGTAATGTATTTTTGTTTGTTGTTTGCGTATGGTTTGTTGTAACAAATGCTCTTAATGAAAAAAAAATTTCATTTAGATCTTAAAAAAATGCAGATATTGTGCATACTATATTTATGTTATCGAGCTAGTAGCACGTGTGAGACAATTTTTTGGATTGTGTTTGATCCAACCGTACAAATCACACTTTCTTTCTAATTTGTCAAGGGAGTCCATTTTAGTTGTGATACGCTTGCTTTTGGGATGACTTTTTTTATTCCTTCGTATTTGATCGTTGTGTCAAAATGTTTTCCCTTCGTACGCAGGCCAATAATTCAGTTTCGCTACCACTTGAAAGTCATTGTTGTATACGTTGAGCAAGGTCTCGACCTTATAAATAGGAGATAGAAATAGTAAAGCATCTTGATGATCATACATACATGCCGCAATGACATGAGAGTAAGCACACAAAAGGCTTGAAACTTTCCACAATCGCACCAACGAAATTAGAGGGACTAATATAAATAAATAAATAATTAATTAATTAGTAATAATATGACATTATTATTTAATTTATTATTATATTATTAATAGCTAATATAATTATTAATATTTTTATTTATATTATTTAATTGTTTTAATATATATTAAGTTTAATTAAAATTTTGGTCTTTTTATTTTTTCTAGTTAATAATGTTACTGATAATATTTCAAATTTAAACCGTGTTAATTTATCTATCATTTTATACACTAAAAATCTATAATATATCCAATTTTAATTTATAAATTTCCACAAAATGTTTTTATAGGATGATATGTAACTTTCACAAATGACAAAATTTTGTTTACAATAATTATGTTTTGAAAAAATTTACGCAAATAATCATGTTTCAGAAAACATTACACAAATAATCATATTTCAAAAAACGCTAATATGCAGTAGCCAAGTGAGATAGCACATGCATTGAAATATTGTCCTTAGGCACCATCCCACATGGCGTATACATTTCACATAAGCCATGTGAGATGGCACATGCTATATGATTTTGGGAGGAGATGTCATCTGAGATGACTCTTACATACATTTATATTTTTTATAAATAAAACACCTATTTATCCATCATTCTTTACATTTTCTCACATTCTCTTATCATTTTCTCTCTATTTTATGTGTCATGACATCTCCCATGATTTTCACGAGAGATTGGTGCTTTATTTTCTCGTCCACCAAACCTCCGATGAAAATGAAATTTTGGCACATTCTTTTTATGGAGCGTCTGTAGAGAAAGGTGATGTGATGGTTAGACGGAGACATCGAAGCTGGGAACAAATTATAAGGATCCCGAGAAGAAGAACAACCATCTCACTTGAAACTGGAAGACCTTAATCTTGGTTGGAGGAAGTCAAAACAGACAGACGTAATGGTGATGATGCATGAATCAGATAAAATTGTTTTGACGGTTGTAATTTCTTAGATATTTTATCGTGTTGTTAATGTTATATTTATGTTTCGTATTTGTTATTGTTTTAGTCGTGATGTTTTTTTTATTTTTTGTTTGCGTATGATTTTTTGTAACAAAGGCTCTTAACGAAAAAATTCCAGTTAGATCTTTAAAAAGTGAAGATAGTATGCATACAGTATTTATGTTGGCGAGTTAGTAGTACGAATGGCACAATTTTTGTGATTGTGTCTGACCTAACGGAATTAAGCACGCTTTCTTTCTAGCTTGTTAAGGGGGTCCATTTAAGTTGTGATACGCTTTCTTTTGAGATAACCCTTTTTATTCCTTTGTATTTGATCGTTAAGTCAAATTGTTTCCCCTTCGTACGCATGCCAATAATCCAGTTTCGCTACCACTGGAAAGCCATTGTTATATACGTTGAGCAAGGTCTCAGCCTTGTAAATAGGAGATAGAAGTAGTAAAGTGTTAGACGATATGATCAATCTATAAGGGGGATTGAATAGATCGTTTAAAATAGTTTGTACTTTTTAAAATTGTTTTTCAGAAATATATGCGAAAGCTTCCCGGAATCTCCAATCATCTAAACGATCCTCTATTGAAAAGATCGGATATGCATAACCGTATGGGATAGAATGACAAAGTAAGAATCAATACATTTTACTCAATTGGTAAATCACTTATACACCCTCAATAAATATGAATTACTTCCAATGAGTTAAATGAGATAAAGCTAAACACAATAAATAATTTATGGATTAGTCAATTTTTCAAACATCTTATGAGCAAAGCACTTTAGGTTTGATTTTACTAAATTGTAGTGGTGAGTTTTATTGGGTATCAATCAAACGGATTGTTACCAATGTTGTGAAAGGATCTCAACACACCACAATTTCAATACATGCAGATTTGACAAGTTAATTTTCACAAATTATATTAATCAAGTATGGAGATAAAGAAAAAAAGAAGAACACACGATTTGTTAAGGCAATTCCTCTTGTCGTCCTCGCATAGGGTACGTCTGCTCCCAATTCTAGAATCTAGAATCGAGATACTTGATATTAAGTTGAAAATGTTACAAGAGAAGAGATACTTCACAATAAAAATAAACCAATGTTGTTGTTGTAACAATCTTCTTCCCTTTCCCTGGTTTGAGTTAAACCAAGTGCCAAATTCTTCGAACAAACCTCCGGTTACCGCTACTTGATTAAGCAAACCTACTGTTTCTTAATCCTTTCACTCGGCTGATTTCAATCGCAAGCAATTTGACCCCAAATCAATCTTCACAATCCTCCAGTTACCGCTACTTGATTAAGCAAACCCACGGTTTCTTAATCCTTTCACTCGGCTGAATTCAATGAAACAAAGACTTGTGCAAAAAAAAACCCCGCCAATAGGAATCTTTGAGGAGAAAATCCAAATGATTTTATTGAAGAACAACCCACAATTGCTCAACCCAAATATGAATTGAATCCTTTATTTGAACGTTATCACCACAGCTATTTTCTTGAATCAACAACCATGATTATGTGTAGGTGTATATTTTTGATAAGAGAGGATGAAGATGATGAGCACAATGTGTATCTTTCACTACTTCTTGTTATCTTTAAATACTGATGCATAATGAATATATATATATATATATATATATATATATATATATATATATATATATATATATATATATATATATATATATATATATATATTACCTAATAGTCAATACCCACAATCATAGCAGAAAAATAGATAAAGGCAGTGAGCGGTCGACTCAAACAGAAAAGGGGTCGGTGTGACATAACCCGCAGACAAGGGGAAAACTGTTTTGAAGTGTAATACGTCGACCGTTTCAGGACTTGCGTCGATGTAAACTTTGAATATTTTGATTCCCAGGTTGAGTTTTCCGGAAGGGTCGACGTGACCCATCCAACAGTTTGAGGAAAATCCATTATGTAGTACAGTGCGTCGATCGCTACACGGCTTGTATCGATGAAATAGTTGAATATTTTGATTCCCAGGTTGAGTCGACCGGAAAGGTCGACCTGATACATCCAGTGCTTGGTTGAAGGTGATGAGTTGACCGCAAATATCTTTGAGTCGACGCACAGACTGAGTTTTCTCAAAAATAAGTGTTTCTGGAGATCTTCATTCCAACTATTATCTTCATTCCAACTATTCCACAGCAAGATTGTTCATAGGACCGACTCAAATTGAGAGTGAGTAATTATCGTTTTGGCATAATTAAAATACTTATAGAGGTACCTTTCCCTCACATACCCCCCCCCCCCCCTTTTTTTGATGATGGCAAAACAATGCTCAAATATGCTCAAATATGCTCCCCTTGAGTTTATGTGTTCCTTAAAGCACCGCTTGTAAGCTTCATATAATCTTTAAAGCTACATATAATCTTGTGTATGTTCACTTCTCCTCCTTTGAAAACATCAAAAATAAAATAAAAACATAAGGTCAAGGGTAACAAAATTATTCAAGTACAAAATCGTCTTCAATTTGCAACTTAATACACTAACAATCATTCACATAAAATGAGATTAGTGCGGATCATAAAGTGAAATAATTAGATAAACGAATGTAGAATATTGCAAACCAGTTAATAAAGATAAGTGCATAAATTTAACAAAAAGGTAACTTAAGGTCTTAAACAGAATTACACATAGATATGAATCAAATTATCTAGGTTGTCGTTATCATGGTTTTCTGGAGCATCAGGTGAAAGGTTTGGAAAATGCTGAAGGAAGGTGGAATGAAGGGAGACAAGTTTTTCGGCTTGTGATTGAAGCATGCCTTGTAATGTGGAGTACCTCTGAGCTTGAACATTTGAATAGGTTAAAAAAATTTCATTTTGGACTTTAACAAGGTTGTAGAGGTTTGAAATTCTCTCATTTTGAAGGAATGTGTCTTCCTTTTATTGGATCTACATTTTCTCCAAAAGAGCTATCACATTTGCATTTTTCTCTTTGGGAGCATGGGCATCCTCGTCCATATTTCATTAACTTTCTTCTTCCTCGTACTCTTCTTCTTCATTATCATCCTCTTCACCATCACTATTTTGGAAAGTAATAGAAGTAATTCTCACAACATAACGGTATCTTTGTTATTTGTGATCCCATTGGAAGCCCATCAAAGTAAGTGATTTCTTTGTAAATTCAAGATCAAAAGTCATACCAACATAAGGAATTACTGAAACTTTAATCTTTTCTCGATTCATAACTCTTTGAATGAAAGAGGGATAGAATAGTGTGGTGCCTCTTCCAGAGTTGTGCATATCAAACATTCTGCTAGCAAAATAATGTGGCCAATGAACCTTTATCTTGTGTTTCAAAATATAAAGCAGTTGAACCTCAACTTTATCCACACGAGACCTGCCTTCTTAGGTCAAATAATGTGGCAAATGATCCAAAAGGGAATTCTGTCAAATGGAGCTAGGGCACCGGTAGTTACAGATCTTGGAAATAAATCACGGTTTACAATTCTATCACTATAAGGCTTATTAAGCATGGTGTTTAAAGAAGACTTGAATTCATAGTTAGGAGCAAGAACAGTATCAGAAATTTTAATAGCATCAGAGTCAACTGGCCACATACCAAATATGTCTTTCCATACATGCGAGCTCACGATATAATATTTGTTATTGATTCTATATTTAAATTAAAATCCTTTAAACTTTCCTTGCATGCCAGCATAGAACATTTTGACTAAATCCTCATTATAAGGTGTATCACATTCAAGAAATAAGTGGAATTTCTGAAATCTTAACTATTCTATAATTTCAGAAAGATGCATGTGACCCAAAGTTTTCAGATATAAAGTTGATTGTCTAACTATGTTTCTCTTACCAAAAGTGTTTGCAAAAGTACCAGCAATATCATCAGAGAGAAGTGAAAGAGCAGTTACAAGAATATCAGAAGGAACATTGGTGGAGCTTCCTCTGAAAGTTCTCTTTTTAGTTACCCTTGAATCCATTAGAGAAGTTTCTTGAGGGAAATGGGTATGTGAGGGATATTTTGAGAAAATGGGTTTTTAGGGTTTTGAGAGAAATGGATGTTTTTAGAAAACAAAAGAATAATATGATATAAAACTAAAGGAATCATATTTTTTAAGTGATGCATCTAACGCTCACAGAGCTTTGAGTCGACGCAAGGATAATTCTAATCAATGCTGAGTGAGTTATAAGGTACGCGTCGACGTATTCATGCTATGAGTTGACTCAACAATAAAGATTTTGATTTTATGCAGCCTTTTCAATCGATTTCATGCAATTAATATAACACGTAAAAGTCCTATGCACTCAAAAATAAGGAAGAGCAAGTTTAGCAATTACACATAGTTAAGAATAGAAAATAGACGAGAACGATATTACCTTTATGAAAATTGATTAGAGCTTTCACTAAAACTATCCATAAGTGCATCAAGCATTAAGAGAATAAGTCCAATAAAATAAGGAGCATGCAACTTAATTAAGTTGCAACCTATCAGAGATATTGAGAACACCAAGTTCCATTCGGACGTGAAAGAAGGGTTCCGTAGCGAGTGGTTTAGTAAAAATGTCAGCAAGTTGGTTTTTACTATTAACATGCTCGAAAATGACATCAACCTTGTCCACATGATCCCTTAGTAAATGGTGCCTTATCTCAATATGTTTTGTGTGAGAGTGCAAAATCGGATTTTTGGTTAGGTTGATGGCACTGGTATTGTCACAAAAAATAGGAATGTGATCAAATCGGACATTGAAGTCGAGAAATTGTTGTTTGAGCCACAAAATTTGGGCACAACAATTATCGGCTGCAACGTATTCCTCTTTGGCGGTTGACAAGGCAAAAAAAAAACTTGCTTTTTGCTATGCCAACTGACCAAAGAATTTGAAAAGAAATGACAAGTACCACTAGTTCTTTTCCTATCCGATTTGAAACCGAAAAAATCATAATCGGAATAGCCAACTAAGGAACAATCAATACCCTTGGAGTACCAAAGTCCATACTTAGTTGTACCACTAAGGCATCTAAGTATGCGCTTTACGGCTTTTAAATGTGACTCCTTAGACATGATTGAAACCGAGCACACATGCAAACACTAAACATGATATCTGGATGAGAGGTTGTAAGATAGAGAAGAGAACCAATCATACCTCTATACCTTTTTTATATCGATGGGCTTACCATTATCATCTCGGTCTAAGTTCACGACAGTATGCATAAGAGTATCAATGGCTTTTGAGATTACCATGTCAAATCGCTTGAGTAGGTCAAGACAATATTTCGTTTGACTCACGAATGTCCCTTCATTTAATTGTTTGATTTGAAGTCCAAGGAAATAGTTTAACTCCCCCATCATGCTCATCTCAAATTCTACATGCATTAGCTTAGAGAATTTCTTGACCAAAGATGTGTTAGAAGAACCAAAAATAATGTTATCTAGATAAACTTGAACTAAAATAAAATGTTTTTCTTCATTCTTAATAAAAATGGTTGTATCAACCTTTCCTCTTGAGAATCCTTGATCTAGTAAGAATTTGCTAAGATGATTATACCAAGCCCTAGGAGCTTGTTTGAGACCGTATAGCACACACTTAAGTTTGTAAACATAGTTAGGATTCTCAAAATTCTCAAAACCGATATATTGAGATACATAAACCTCTTCATTAATGTATCCATTTAAGAAGGCACTTTTTACATCCATTTGAAATAATTTGAAGTTTTGTGAGCATGCATATGCAAGCAACAACGTATAGCCTCGAGTCTAACAACTGGAGCATAAGTTTCCTCATGATTGATGCCTTCCTCTTGGTTATACCCTTGGGCAACAAGTCGAGCCTTGTTGTGAGTTATAATTCCTTTTTCGTCTAGTTTGTTCCTAAAAACCCACTTAGTTCCAATAACTCGATGATCTCACGGAGGGGTAAAAGGTATCAAGCCTCGTTTCTTTTAAACTGATTTAGTTCCTCTTGCATGGTTAAAAACCAATGTTCATCGAGTAAGGCATCTTTAGAGTTTTTAAGTTCAATTTGAGAGACGAAAGCAAAATGATAACAAAAGTTACTTAACTTAGATCGAGTGGTGACTCCCTTTGATATATCTCCTAGGATGTTGTCGATGGGATGATCCTTTGAGGTTTTCCATTCCAAAGGAAGATCATTTTTATTGCTTTGATTATCTTCCCCTCTTTCTTCGGATACTTGATCCAACTCTTCTTCAATTTTAGTAGATCTCGGGTCCTTTTCTTTGGGATCTTGTAGTATGATTTCTGAAGATACACCTGCACCATCATAAACACTACCCTTTCCAACTATTTTCGGATCGGATTCAACAAAGGAAACATGCACAGACTCTTCAATTATATGTAATCTTTTATTAAATACTCTATAGGCTTTACTTGATTGAGAGTATCTGAGAAAGATATCTTCGTCAGCTTTCGAGTCAAATTTACCTAAATTTTCCTTACCATTATTTAACACAAAGCATTTACATCCAAAGACATGAAGATGAGAAATATTTGGTTTTCTTCCTTTCAAAAGTTCATAGGGAGTTTTGTTTAGAATAGGACGTATTAGAACCCTATTTAACACATAACATGCCATGTTAATGGCATCAACCTAAAAGTATTTTGGAAGACGGTGTTCATTTATCATAGTTCTTCCGAGTTCTTCTAAAACACGGTTTTTATGTTTCACCGCTCCATTTTATTGTGGAGTACGTGGGGCGGAAAAATTATGATCTATCCCGTATTTTTCACAAAATTTATCAAAGAGGTCATTCTCAAATTCACCACCGTGATCACTTCGAATAATAACTATGCTAGTGTTTAATTTGTTTTGAGAAAACTTGGCAAATTTTTCAAATGCCGGAAAGGTGTCTCTTTTATTTGCTAATAAAATTGTCCAAAAAAATCTCGAGTAGTCATCTACAATAACGAATCCATAGTAGTTACCACCTAGGATTTTAATTCTAGATGGTCCAAAAAGGTCCATATGGAGAAGTTCAAGAGGTCTCGTTGTAGAAATAATGTTTTTAGATTTAAACGAGATTTTTGTTTGTTTTCCCATTTGGCAAGCATCACATAAGTGATCCTTGGAAAATTTTAATTTTGGTAAACCGACTACTAAATCTTTTGAGACAATTTTATTTAACAAATCAAAATTCAAGTGAGTTGGACGTCTATGCCACAACCATGAATCCTCATTTAAGGTGACTAGACATTTTGCTCCGGTTAGGGATACATTATTAAAGTCAAGCATGTATACATTGTTTACCCTCAAGCCATTGAACACATCATCTTTCTTATCATTGTGTTCAATTATGCAACAATCTATTAAAAAAGAGACATTGTATCCTTTGTCGCATAATTGACTAATGCTTATAAGATTGTGTTTAAGACCATCAACTAATAGGACATATGAGATAGTAGTAGAATAGGGATTACCTACACTACCTTTACCGATTATTGTCCCCTTGTTATTGTCGTCATAGGTAACAAATCCTTTCTTTTTCGCCACAAAGTCAAAAAATAGGGAGATGTCGCCCGTCATATGTCTTGAGCACTCACTATCGAGAAACCATATTTTCTCCGTAGTCTCAAGACATTCCACCTACAAATTTAAACAAGGGAAATAGGTATCCAATTTTTATTGGGTCCTTGTGTGTGAGTGATACTTGATTTGTATTTTGGCAACCATTTGAAAATTCCTTGAGGAACTAAAAACCTCTTAAATCGACATTTGCCAATGGTGTGCCCCCTTTTGCAACAATATAAACAAGTTATAGTTTTGGGTAAGTTACTTTTTCTTGGAGGATCTCTTATTTCATAAGTGTATTTTTGATATGGATTAAACATACTACTTCTGAAATTTGATCTATCAATCCTGAAAGTAATTTTGGGTTGTAAAGCATTGTCAAGTTTAGCTTTAAGAGTTTTTACTTCTCTTTGCCAAATATAACAAGTTTCACATCCAGCCCAATCATGCCAAGAAAAATTATCATCTTTCCTATCAGTTTTGATTTTCTCTGCCATGGATGCCTTGAGAGCTTCCAACTCCTTTTGGGAATTGGACATTTTTTCTCAAGGTATGAAAAGATTTTCTTGTTTGAGGCTAATCGTTTAAAAGCTTCTTTAGCCTCATTTTTTATAGTATCAAAAGCTCTTTGCAATTCTATGTGAGGCATTTTATTAATATGATCATATTTAGAGTGACTTACATTGCTTTTCTTCTTTTGATGAGCCATAAGACAAAGGTTGACCGTTTCTTCTTCATTACTAGAGCCACTTTTGCTTGAGGCTTCACTATCACTATCTCAAGCAATGTATGCTCTTCTAGATTTGTTAGGTCTCTTTTGGAATTTGTCTTTTCCTTTGTCTTTCTTGAGCAATGGGCAATCCGGTTTGTACTGACCGGGTTTTCCAAAACATGATCCTCTTGATTTAGATTTCTTACCTTCATCTTCTCTTGATGGTTTTGATTGGCTTTTATAATTGATGAGATTCTTGTTCGAGTGTTGGACTTCATTCTTTCGGAGATATCTATGATATTTTCTCACAAACAACCTCGTGTCTTCACTTGAGCTTTCATCATCATCACTAGAATCAATCACACATGAGTTATTGGTGGAGGTCTTTGAGCTTGAAGCCTTTAATGCAATAGACTTCTTTTCCGTGTCTTTTGGTTTTTCTTTCTTTTCCTTTTTCTCGTGCTTGTTTAGATTTATAAGCTCTTGCTCATGTTCTCGAGGTTTTCCAAACAATGTTGTTATGTCGAGTGTAGCTAGATTGTTGGCTTCCTTGATTGCTGTAACTTTATGTTTCCATTCCCTATTAAGACATCTTAACATTTTGTTAGTAGCAACAACATTGGGAGTAACATGACCAAGAGTGTGTAAGTGATTGATTATATGGGAAAATCTCTTTTGCATATCAGCAATGGTTTCACCATGTTTCATGTGAAAGAGATCAAACTCTTGAGTCAAAGTATTGATTCTAGCAAGTTTAACATCATTTGTCCCCTCACTGGAAATTGGTAGAGCATCCCACATTGCTTTAGCTATAGCACAATGTGACACTCTAGAATATTCATCAACACTTAAAGAAGCAATAAGCATATTTCTACCTTTCCAATCATAGCTATACTTTTTCTCGTCTTCCTCATCCCATAGTGCTTCTGGTTTGGGTATGGTGATGTTATCCTCATTGGTCATGGTTATTTGCATAGGATCATGCTCGATAACTTTCCATATCTTTCTATTAACAGAGTTAATATGCACATGCATACAATCTTTCCAATAGCTATAGTTCTCACCGGTGAAAACGGGAGCTCTCGTATAAGCCCTTTTTGGATCGTTTTCCATATTATACAAAGTAATATGTGAAGCACCAGATGAATCGATGCTCTGATACCACTTGTTAGACGATGTGATCGATCTAGAAGGGGGGTTGAATTGATCGTTTAAAATAGTTTGTGCTTTTTAAAATGTTTTTCAGAAATATATGCGAAAGCTTCCCAGAATCTCCAATCGTCTAAATGATCATCTATTGAAAAGATCAGATATGCGTAACCGTATAGGATAGAATGACAAAGTAAGAATCAATGCATTTTACTCAATTGGTCAATCACTTGTACACCCTCAATGAATATGAATTACTTCCAATGAGTTGAATAAGATAAAGCTAAACACAATGAATAATTTATGGATTAGTCAATTTTTCAAACACCTTATGAGCAAAGCACTTTAGGTTTGATTTTACTAAATTATAGTGGTGAGTTTTATTGGTTATCAATCAAACGGATTGTTATCAATATTGTGAAAGGATCTCAACACACCACAATTTCAGTACATGCATATTTGATAAGTTAATTTTCACAAATTATATTAATCAAGTATAGAGATAAAAAAGAACACACAATTTGTTAAGGCAGTTCACCTTGTCGTCCTTGCGTAGGGTACGTATGCTCTCATTTCTAGAATCTAGAATTTAGATACTTGATATTAAGTTTCAAATATTACAAGAGAAGAGATAGTTCACAATACAAACAAACCAATGTTGTTGTTGTAACAATCTTATTCCCTTTCCTTGGTTTGAGCGAAACCAAGCGCCAAATTCTTTGAACAAACCTCCGGTTACCGCTACTTGATTAAGCAAACCCACTGTTTCTTAATCCTTTCACTCGGCTGATTTAGATTGCAATCAATTTGACCCCAAATCAATCTTCACAATCCTATGGTTACCGCTACTTGATTAAGCAAACTAATTGTTTCTTAATCCTTTCACTCGGCTGAATTTAATGAAGCAAAGACTTGTGAAAAAAACCCCGCACTAATAGGAATCTTGGAGGAGAAAATCCAAATGATTTTATTCAAGAACAGCCCACAATTGCTCAACCCAAATCTGAATTGAATCCTTGGTTTAAACGTTATCACCACCACAATTTTCTTGAATCAACAACCATTATTATGTGTAGATGTTGATTTTTGAGAAGAGAGGATGAAAATGATGAGCACAATGTGTATCTTTCACTAGTTCTTGTTATCTTCAAATGATGATGCATAATGAATATATATATATATATATATATATATATATATATATATATATATATATATATATATATATATATATATATATATATATATATATATATATATATATATATATATATATATATATATATATATATATGTTACCTAATAGTCAAGACCCACAATCATAGCAGAAAAATAGATAAAGGTAGCGAGCGGTTGACTCAAACAGAAAGAGGGTCGGTGCGACCCAACCCGCAGACAAGGGGAAATACTGTTTTAAAGTTTAATGTGTTGATCGCTTCAGGACTTGCGTCGATGCAAACTTTGAATATTTTGATTCCTAGGTTGAGTCGACGTGACACATCCAGCAGTTTGAGGAAAATCCATTATGTAGTATAGTGCGTCGACCGCTACAGGGCTTGCATCGATGTAATAGTCGAATATTTTGATTTCCGGGTTGAGTCGATTGGAAAGGTCGACCTGATACATCTAAGGCTTGTTTGAAGGTGATGAGTCGACCGCATGTATCTTTGAGTCGATGCACAGACTAAGTTTTCTCAAAAATATATGTTTCTGGAGTAATAACCGTTTTAACATCATTAAAATACTTATAGAGGGACCTTTCCCTCATATAAATCATCTTGATGAGCATACATACATGCAGTAATGACATGAGAGCAAGGCATACAAAAAATTTAAAACCTTCCACAATCGCACCAACGAGATTAGAGGGACTAATATAAATAAATAATAAATAGGTTAATTAATAATAATATGACATTATTATTTAAATTATTATTATAATTTTAATAGCTAATATAATTATTTTTATTTTTATTTATATTATTTAATTGTAATATATATTAAGTTTAATTAAAATTTTGGTATTTCTATTTTATCTAATTTATAAAGTTACTGATAATATTTCAAATTTAAACCGTGTTGATTTATCTATCATTTTCTACACAAAATCTATAAGATATCCAATTTTAATTTATAAATTTCCACAAAATAATTGTATAGGATGATATGTAATTTTCACAAATGATGAATTTTTGTTTGCAATAACTATGTTTTAAAAAATGCACAAATAATCATGTTTCGGAAAAAGTTACACAATTAATCATATTTCTGAAAAAATTACGCAAATAACTATGTTTTAAAAAACGTTAACATGCAGTAGCCAAGTGAGACGGAACATGCATTGAAAGATTGGCCTTAGGCGCCATCTCACATGGCAAATACACTTCACATAAGCCATGTGAAGTGTCACATGCTATATACTTTTGGAAGGAGGTGCCATCTGAGATGGATCTTACATGCATTTATGCTTTTTATAAATAAAACACTTATTTCTCCATCATTCTTCATACTTTCTCACATTCTCTTCTTAGTTTCTCTCTGTTTTTTGTGTCATGACATCTTCCATGATTTTCACGAGAGATGGGTACATTATTTTCTCGCCCATCAAACCTCAGATGAAAATGAAATTTTGGCCCATTCATTTCATGGAGCGTCTGAAGAGAGAGTTGATGTGATGTTTAGACAGAGACATCGAAGCTGGGGAACAAATTAGTAGGATCTAGAGAAGAAGAACAGTCACCTCACTTGCACTTGGAAGACCTCATTCTTGGTTGGAGGAAGTCAAAACAGAGTGAGACGTAATGGTGATGATGCATGAATCAGATGAAATTGTTTTGACAGTTGTAACTTCTTAGATATTTTATCATGTTGTTGATGTTATATTTATGTGTCGTATTTGTTATTGTTTTAGTCGTGATGTGTTTTTATTTTTTGTTTACATATAGTTTGTTATAACAAATGCTCTTAATGAAAAAAATTCCATTTAGATCTTAAAAAAGTGTATATAGTGTGCATACAATATTTATGTCGTCGAGCTAGTTGCACGAGTGGAACAATTTTTTCGATTGTATCTGACCTAACGGTGTTGTAACTGGTTTTTAGATCAGATTCGTCACCCTTAATTTTTATCCTAAGGAAGGGAGTATAAAGGAATAACCCTAAAGTTCAAAGATTCTAGATTTGGACTCGGTTCTAGATGAGGGAAAGGTATAAGGCACCCCTTATCTATCTTGTTCGCAAGGATACTAGGTTTAGAAGCGCGATTTAAGAAAATAGGGGTTTAATGTTAATTAGGGGGAAATGATTTTAATTTTAATAGGGGAACTCGCCACGATTTTTGATCGTGTGTGCCTACGTATCCTCTTAGGAGGAATCAAAGTCCCATTTCATAGTTTGCGGTGGGTTGGTGTTTTTTAGAGGATTGCGTAGATTTGCTTTCGGGTTTATCCTTGAACCTTGTCTGGGTTTGAAAGGTAGGTGATCCTAGACGTATTTCACAGTTAATTAGAAAATAATTCTCCATAATCCTTTTTTTGAAAATGATCTTGATTTTGATTATGTTAGTAAAAATGATTTGACAATTATAGAAGGATCCAGAGAAGAACACCTCACTTGCAACTGGAATACCTCATTCTTAGTTGGATGAAGTCAAAACAGATAGAGACGTAATGGTGATGATGCATGGATCCAATGAAATTGTTTTGACAATTATAATTTCTTAGATATTTTATTGTATTGTTGATGTTTTATTTATGTGTCGTATTCATTATTATTTTAGTCGTGATGTATTTTTATTTGTTGTTTGCGTATGGTTTGTTGTAACAAATGCTCTTAATGAAAATTTTCCACTTAGATCTTAAAAAAGTGCAGATAGTGTGCATACAATATTTATGTTGTCGAGCTAGTAGCACGAGTGGGACAAATTTTTCGATTGTGTCTGACCTAAATACATAAACCATACTTTCTTTCTAGCTTGTCAAGGGAGTCTATTTCAGTTGTGATACGCTTGTTTTTGGGATGACCATTTTTATTCCTTTGCATTTGATCTTTGTGTCAAATTGTTTCCCCTTCGTACGCAGACCAATAATCCAGTTTCGCTACCACTAGAAAGCGATTGTTATATAGGTTGAGCATAGTCTCAACCATGTAAATAGGAGATAGAAGTAGTAAAGCATCTTGATGAGCATACATACATGTCACAATGACATGAGAGCAAGACATACAAAAAACATGAAATTTTCCACAATCGCACCAACGAGATTAGAGGGACTAATATAAATAAATCATAAATATATTAATTAGTAATAATATGACATTATTATTTAATTTATTATTATATTATTAATAGCTAATATAATTATTAATATTTTTATTTATATTATTTAATTATTTTAATATATATTAAGTTTAATTAAAATTTTGGTCTTTCTATTTTATCTAATTTATAAAGTTAGTTATAATATTTAAAATTTAAATCGTGTTGATTTATCTATAATTTTCTACAATAAAAATCTATAAGATATCCAATTTTAATTTATAAATTTCTAAAAAAAAATTTATAGGATGATATGTAACTTTCACAAATGACGAATTTTTGTTTGCAATAACTATGTTTTGGAAAAATTACGCAAATATGATGTTTCAGAAAACATTACGCAGGTAACCATGTTTTAGAAAACGTTAACATGGAGTAGCCAAGTGATATGGCACATGCATTGAAATATTGGCCTTAGGCTCCACCCCACGTGGCGTATACACTTCACATAATCCATGTGAGATGGTGCATGCTATATAATTTTGGGAGGAGGTGTCATCTGAGATGGCTCTTACACGCGTTTATGTTTTTTATAAATAAATCACATATTTCTCAATAATTCTTCATACTTTCTCACATTCTCTTCTCATTTCTCTCTGTTTAATGCACCATGACATCTCACATAATTTTCACGAGAGATGGGTGCGTTATTTTCTCACCCACCAAACCTCTGATGAAAATGAAATTTTGGCACATTCATTTCATGGAGCGTCTGAAGAGAGAGTTGATGCGATGGTTAGACAGAGACATCGAATCTGGGGAACAAATTAGAAGGATCCAGAGAAGAAGAACAACCAACTCACTTGCAACTGGAAGACTTCATTCTTAGTTGGAGGAAGTCAAAACAGACAGAGACGTAATGGTGATGATACATAGATCAGATGAAATTGTTTTGACGGTTGTAATTTCTTAGATATTTTATCATGTTATTAATGTTATATTTATGTGTCGTATTTGTTATTTTTTTAGTTGTGATTTTTTTTATTTGTTGTTTTACGTATGGTTTGTTATAACAAATGCTCTTAATGAGACAAAGTTCCATTTAGATCTTAAAAAAATGCAGATAGTGTGCATACAATATTTTTGTTGTCGAGCTAGTAGTATGAGTGGGATAATTTTTTTGATTGTGTCTGACCTAACAGCGTAAACCACACTTTCTTTCTAGCTTGTCAACGGAGTACATTTTAGTTGTGATACACTTGCTTTTGGGATAACCCTTTTTATTCCTTCACATTTGATCATTGTGTCAAATTGTTTCCCCTTCGTACGCAGGCTAATAATCCAGTTTCACTACCACTGGAAAGCCATTGTTGTATATGTTGAGCAAAGTCTCGGCCTTGTAAATAGGAGATAGAAGTAGTAAAGCATCTTGATGAGCATACATATATTCCGCAATGACATGAGAGTAATCCATACGAAAGACTTGAAACATTTCATAATCACACCAACGAGTTGGTAGTATAATCCTATACTCTTGTCTTCATATCCCCTTGTTGTGGTCGAGTGTCTCTTTGACAATAAAGTTTTGGCTATATCGATCAAAACTTTTAACATGATGGGTGTTATCTTTGGAACTTTCAGCCTTAATAAATTTCACGCAACTTTCACTCCATAGTTGTCCCGATTATAACATCGCGTTCCATATTTTACCTCTTTTTGCAAACATCAAAGCCATCCTAAAATATGTTGATTTCACCAAAGCGGTTATTGGGAGGTTTCGTATGCCTTTGAAGACACCGTTCATTGATTCAATAAGATTTATTTTCATGTGGCCTCATCGCTGTCCATTGTCGTATGACCTCGTTTATTTCTCCACTAGAAGATTACCAATCCACATACCTGCATCCAAATTTGACAATCTGATCTCATTGCGATAGTGTTTGAATGAAGGTTGTGTTAATGTACACCCCACGTTCATAACTATTTTTTGAAGAGCCCAATCTTTGATCTCCTACATGAAATTTTGTACGATATGTTAAACGCAGTAGACATGCATAGAATGGGGTTCATGCCAACCATTTGCAGGATTATTGTATTCACTCTCAATAGAAGCATGTTTATTAAAGATCAAGCAGAGACCAGGTTATGGAGCCACGTGTGTTTGGATATTCATGAGAAAAAAACTCCAAGCACCACCAATCTTGAAGGTGTGAGAAACACAAGAAATGGGGTTTGAATTGGGTTTCACCAAAATCAATTTTGAATCTTTTTTGTTGATGAAAGACCAAGTTAACTTAGAACAGAGAAATAAATGAACACAATTATTTTTATCCTGGTTCGCAGCTAACTAAACTACTTTAGTCCACCCCGTAAGGTGATTTTCCTTCAACAATGACTTAATCCACCATAACCAAACTGATTATAGACAACCCACAATAAGTCAGATCAACTTTAGTCGCACCCTCAATAAGTCAGTCGGTCCTTATTGTAAATCCACTCAAACCGCAACAAGAGTCTTCTTGAGATCTTACATTCATTTGGTCTCCCAAGGAATCAACAACAGTTTAATACTTTTGGTGTATTACAGTTTGGTTCTTCTAAGCAGATTACACAAATGTTTCAGTACAAAGAAAAAAACCTAAGTGTTTTACAACAAGATACGAGCAACAAATCCTTGCTTATTTACAAAACTATACACATAAGATTTCTCTAAAGAGTTTGCACAATGCTTTGGTGTAGTTTTGATTGAGCTTGATTTAATCTTATATATTTGTGTAATGTTGATTCTTATATTTCTTGAGCTTCCAAGTCTTCCTTTTATATCTTGTAAAAGAGATCCGTTGAAAGGGTAGAAAGGTAATCGAAAAATAAAGCCGTTTGTTCTCAACGGTCATAATGAGAGTGGTCACAATATAGTACGAAAGGACTGTCCTTACGCCATCCTAGAGGATATAGGTCATATAGCACCTTTTGTACCTTTTGTACACCATCACACTTTAACCATTTAGAACTTCTTCTTATCTTCAAAGGCTTCAGATAATTTGAATGTTTGAAGCTTGTTGTAGAAGAATCATTCTTAAGTCTTAGAACCTAAGTCTTGGAGTCTTCAAAACTTGTCCCATCAGAACCTCATCTTCAGAGTCTTCAGCACTTTGTTGTAAGAACTTTTTTTCTTCATATCATCAGAACTTGTTCAGCAGAACCTCGTCTTCATAATATTCAGAACTTGTAACACACAAAAGCAAAGATTTATAAGGCCTTCAAACTTAACCATAAATCCATGATCAGAACTTCTTGTACTAACGTTCCTAAGACCCGTTGCATAAGATGAATTCCAGAATCTTGACTTCAACATAACACGTAACCATATGTTTTCATCCAATAGTGTTTATGTTCAAAACCTGATGACGTCACACGCCTTGATACTAGATCTAGAACATTACAGCAGCAGTTACACACTAGAACAAAACCATTAGAGTATACATTATTCTTAATGGTATCATGTAAAGTTATCATCAAAATCTTAAGGCTAGATATAGAAACACTTCTTGTTCTTACAATCTCTCTCTTTTTTATGATGACAAAACCATGTATTTTGATAGAATAATTTATACAGGGTAATCACCGTAATCGACAAATTCAGAGTTAAGCTCACAACTCCCCCTGAATTTGTTAATCCCAAAATTTCATTTATTCTTGTTAAGAGTCTCCGCTTGTGCCCAAGACTCACAAAATAAATTTTGAGTTTTCAGAACATAAGACTAGAGAAGGAACACTTCCCTACAATAACTCATCAGAGTCTGACTAGAACACTTGGTCTTCATATAAGAACCTGGTTACTATCAGAACTTGATGAAGAATTAGAAATTCATTTTAAGCCTAATTGAATAATGCCACACATCATTTATCGGCATTTTTATTTCTTGAATCTAATATCACAACCAAAACACTATATTTCTAGATAAGCTCACTACTTCTTAAACATCAGCGTTTGATTTGATATATTCCAATATATCATTCATTCAGACAGTTCACAAATTTTGAATAGAACATATGTTGCAGAAGCACATGTATCAGAGCACATCTTCTGAGTGGCATCTCTATATCAAAGCATACCTCAAAATGTTAACTTGACTTCCTTTCAAGAGAGCACAACTTTTGAAGCTTTAAATCTGAATTCCATACTTTCAGAAAGTTCACAACTTCTGAATAATATCATATCAAGCAAGATTACCTTACTTTCAGTAAGTTTATAACTTTTGAATTGTGTTTAGCACATCTGTTTGAATATACATATATTCACAAAGTGTACAACTTCTTATATATGAAATCAGAGTTGATTTCATCCATAAGGTTCTGAACTGTAGCATCAGGATCTTTATATTCAACCTGTCTTAGGATAATCAACGAACTTATTCAATGTTCCTGGAATGAAACATCAAACAAACAGTTAGTAGCAACAACATTATACATTGTTTGAGTTTAAGATTCTGAGAATAAGTATTATCAAAATCATTTTACTTTCTCCCCCTTTGTCAAAAATCAAAAAGATAATAAATAGACAAAGAAATGAACTTTGAAGACAACATATTCAAACCAAAGAATTGTTTGGATAAAATTCATGTTTTAAATTCTGTCTTGAAACATACAATTTAAAAGAAATGTTCGGTAAGATTTTATGGAAATAAAAATATTGAGTTAACACTCATAAATCCAATTAACTCATAACAAAACAAAACATTTTATTAATTGAATATGGAATCACAATTACACAGGACACAACCTGAAGAGGACAAACACACAACCAGCAGAAATAACCCCTAAAAAACTAAGCTTCGATAACTTCACATCGAACATCCTCAAGAACATCCTCAGGTCCATTGAGACGAATGACTTCAATAATCCTAGTTCTGGTGAAAAGAACAGAGAGAACTCTTGCAAAATTTATAAAGACTTGGTGTCTAGATTTGGAATTAATGATTGAGTCTCTTAGGTAGTTAAAAATGGATTGAGGTAAGTTGATTCTAATATGATGGATGGGGAAGTAGATGAAAACATTGTCATCATAGGATAGGGTGTTCAACATTGATCCTTTGGGTCTAAAGTTTGTCGACACAAACTGAAACCAATCTAAATTAGCTGGAAGAAGATTGACAAGATTGATGTGTCCATATTCATCAGGGATATTATGAATAGAGTGGAGTCTATCAGTAAAAGAGTATATGTTTTGGAAGGCTTCTACGGTAACTCCAACTTGGGCACAACTAATAGCAACTGCAATAGATGCTAGGGTAATGATAATTGGGTTTCCAAAGACAAAAGAGTGGATGGAAGTGTCAAATGACCTAACTTCAGCATGCATCCAGAAATCCTTGACTAGTTCAAGATAGATTGGTCCAAACAACACAACAAAGTAATTGGACCATCTTTGAGCATTTATACTCTGAGTAAGATCCATATTATTACCAAATGGCCTTGGAATATTTGGACGAAGTTCAAAAATAATTACAAGAAGATCTTCATCAATGTGAAGGATTCTTGAATACATGAGGAGATAGTGAGAGAGAGAGAGAGAAACAAGAGATGAATGACTAGGATAGGGTGATCAAAGCTTTAAATAGAGGAAAGGAAAATGTAACTGACTGTATAAGATATATAGTTCATATAATAGAGAATTTGAAGGATGACAGCTCAATAAATGAAAATTTATGGAGAGAGGTATATATACGAGTTCCAAGATGCGAGTCAAGAGACAAGACATACACTTATGATAAGAATTGAATATAGCGAGCTAACAATTATCATTTCCAAAAAGGTAGTTTACCAAATTTGTCAGATATTTAAATTGTACACATTGGTCATATGAGCAAGCATACAAATTTAGTTTAAACATTGATTAATGAAGTGACTCTTCAATATCCAGAGTGCAGAGGTTCTTATAAAAGATATATCTGACCAATAATATTTTTGAAATTTTCCTTGATAGAATAACTTCTAACTTTTAGAGGTATTTATAAGTACTTTGTCAGAAAATATATAAATGTTGACCTGATGTATTTTGTCTATGATGAAATCACCTTCATCATCGAACTTGATTCTGATCATCCTTTTTTTTTGTAATCATAGACATCAATCCTAGATGTATCCTTACATGATGATAGTATTTTCAAAATCCTATCAAAGGAGTTTGATCATTAGAAGCTTCTGATTGAACATCTTCTAATCTTCTTGCACTTTAGCGGTAACTCTATTACCTTTAGATTCTGAAAGGATAATCTCCACACTTGCAAGTTTATCAATTAGATTTAACTTTTCAGAGTCAAGCTTATCATCAAATCTAACATGAATTAATTCCTTATAGAGAGTGTTTCAGTGTTATATACTTTTTAGCCTTTTGATCATTCAAAACATCTTAACATGATACAACTTTGAGCTTTTGAATAAACCTTGTTCAGATTTTCTTTAGTGTTTAGGATAAAACAAGAGCATCCAAAAGGATGAAAATATGAAATGTTGGGTTTATTTCTCTTCCACAATTCATAAGGAGTCTTTCCAAGAATAGGTCTTATTGAGACACTATTATAGATATAACACTCTATGTTTATAGCCTTTACCCATAAGTGCTTTGCTATATTGGTTTAATTGATCATGGTCCTAGCCATTTCTTGCAAAGTCATATTCTTCCTTTCAACAACTACATTTTGTTATGGAGTTCTCGTACAGGAGAAATCATGGGAAGTCTCATTCTCATCAAATAGATTTTTCAAAATATTTGTTTTTCAAATTCTCCACCATGATCACATCCAGCCTTGACAAATTTGATACTTGTCTCATTTTACACTTGGACACAGAAGGTAGTGAATATATAATGTGACTCATCCTTGTGTTAGAGAAACATCACCCATGTTCACTTACTGTAGTTAAATAAGATAACTAATCCATACTTCTTTCCATTGATTGACTTAGCTTTTACTAGTCCAAGAAAATCAATGTGCAGAAGTTCCAATGATCTATTGTTTTAGAGCCTATGATTTTCCCTTTTGGTCACCTCCAAATCCCATGACATTTTCAGGCTTAAGTTCCCGGATTTGGAACATATTCTTTTTTCCCATCATATATTGCAAGCAACCAGAGTCCAGGAACCAGGATTGGTGTTTCAATTGCACTACTAATAATATCTGCAACATAGATTATCTTATCTTTTTCTACCCATAATTTCTTGGGTCCTTTCTTGTTAGTTCTACCAGAGTTGTGAACAACTTTGGTTTCAGCAGTAGAATAATCATATTTTCAAGTATAAAAACTATTTGGTTTAGACAATTGATTATCCTCGGATTTAGAATCAGATTTCTCTTTATTTTTTCCATATTCTTTTAGCACAAACCCAACAGACACAAAATGAGAGTGTAAGGTGGTTTAGTATTTTCCTGAAGACGTTCGTGGTAAGAAGGAAATTGAGTTTCTTGAGCTGAAACAAGGGAGTATGTCGATTGTTGAGTATGCTGCAAAGTTTTCTGAGTTGGCTAAGTTTTATCCACACTATAGTGAGGCAGATGCTGAGTTTTTGAAGTGCATTAAGTTTGAGAATAGGTTGCGCCCAGAGATCAAGAAGGCAATTGGATACCAGAAGATTCGTGTCTTTGCTGATTTGATTGGTAGTTGCAGGATTTATGAAGAGGATAATAATACGCACTATAAGATTATCAATGAGAAGAGGGGTAAGAACCAACAGAACCGTGGTAAGCCTTATGATGCCCTAGTTGGTAAAGGTAAACAGAAAGTTTCTCAGGGTCAAAGGACTAGTGGGGGAGATTCTCCTTCTAGTGTGGTGTGCTTCAAATGTGGAAAACATGGTCATAAGGGTAATGTGTGTACTGCTGAGGTGAAGAGGTGTTTCTGTTGTGGTAAGACTGGACATGTTGTATCTGAATGCAAGCATAAAGAGATGATTTGTTTCAACTGTTGTGAAGAAGGACACATTGGTAGTTAGTGTCGGAAACCAAAGAAGGTGCAAGCCAGTGGAAAGGTGTTTCCTTTGGCTGCGACTACGTCAGCTAGTGAGGACAGACTCATCAGAGGTACATGTTTCATTAATAGTACACCTTTAATTACTATTATTGATACCAGTGCTACTCATTGTTTTATTGCCGCTTATTGTGTTGAAAGATTGGGTCTTATGTTCTCTTCCATGTATGGAGAAATGGTCGTCGAGATTCCATCTAAGGGATCGGTGACTACTTCTCGTGTGTGTTTGAATTTCCCTTTGTCGATCTTCGGCAAGGACTTTGTTGTTGACTTGATTTATTTTCCATTAAGAGGATTGAATGTGATCTTGGGTATGAACTGGTTAGAGTATAACTATGTTCATATCAATTGTCATGACAAGTCTGTGAGGTTTTCTACTTCTGAAGAGGAAGGAGTCGGTTTGTTGACTGGTAAACAGTTGAGGAAACTGATGCAAGACAAAGCACAAATGTTCTTATTGATGGTGTCGTTATCAATGGAGAACCAAGTTAGAATTGATAAGTTGCAGGTGGTGCGCGAATTTCCTGAACTGTTTCCGGATGAAATTCCTGGTGTACCGCCAGAAAGGGAAGTTGAACTTGCGATTGATCTTGTACCTGGTACCATACCTGTTTCTATGGCACCGCACAGGATGTCTGCATCTGAATTATCTTAATTAAAGAAGCAGTTAGAAGATTTGCTTGAGAAAAAGTTTGTAAGACCGAGTGTATTGTCGTGGGGAGCGCCTGTGTTGTTAGTAAAGAAGAAAGATGGAAGTATGAGACTTTGTGTTGATTATAGACAGTTGAATAAAGTGACGATTAAGAACAAGTACCCGCTACCGAGAATTGATGACTTTATGGATCAATTGGTGGGTGCAAGTGTGTTTTCTAAGATTGATTTGAGGTCAGGATATCACCAGATTAGAGTGAAAGAAGATGACATTCAGAAAACCGCATTCAGAACTCGGTATGGACACTACGAGTATTCGGTGATGCCTTTCGGTGTGACCAATGCCCTGGGAGTATTCATGGAGTACATGAATCGTATCTTTCATACTTATTTGGATCGATTTGTGGTGGTATTCATTGATGACATTCTGATTTACTCTAAATCGGAAGAAGAACATGAAGAGTACCTAAGAGTTATATTGCAAGTTTTGAAGGAGAAGAAGTTGTATGGGAAGTTGTCCAAGTGTGAATTCTGGTTACAAGAGGTTAGTTTCCTTGGTCATGTCATTTTCGATGGTGGCATTGTTGTGGATCCTTCTAAAGTCGATGTTGTGTTGCAATGGGAAGCTCCAAAGTCAGTTACTAAGATTAGAAGCTTCTTGGGATTAGCCAGTTACTATAGACGGTTTATCAAAGGTTTTTCTAATTTGGCACTTCCATTGACTAAGTTGACTTGTAAGGGTAAAGCTTTCGTGTGGGATATTCGATGTGAAGAAAGTTTTACCGAGTTGAAGAAGAGATTGACGTCGGCTCCAGTTTTGACTTTGCCTAATCCAGGAGAGCCTTTTGTTGTGTATTGTGATGCTTATCTGATGGGGTTAGATGGTGTGCTCATGCAGAATAGCAAGGTGGTTGCTTATGCATCGAGGCAATTGAGGACTCATGAAAATAATTATCCTACGCATGATTTAGAATTAGTTGCAGTTGTCTTTGTGTTGAAAATCTAGAGGCATTATCTTTATGGTTCTAGATTTGAAGTGTTTAGTGACCATAAGAGTTTGAAGTATCTTTTTGATCAGAAAGAGTTGAATATGAGGCAGCGAAGGTGGTTAGAATTGTTGAAGGATTATGATTTCAGTTTGAATTATCATCCAGGAAAAGCTAATGTTGTGGCCGATGCTTTAAGTCGAAAGACTTTGCACGTGTCAGCAATGATGGTTAAAGAGTTGGAGTTGATTGAGCAATTCTGAGATTTGAGTTTGGTTTGTGAAGTGACACGACGAAGTGTTATGTTGGGGATGTTAAAGATTAATAATGAATTTCTGGATAGTATCAGGGAAGCTCAGAAGTTAGATGTGAAGTTGGTAGATTCAATGGTTGGGATCGATCAGTCTGAGAGCAGTGATTTTAAGTTAGATGCGCAAGGTATGTTGAGATTTCGTAATCGAATTTGTATTCCTGATGATGCGGAGATGAAGAAAGTGATTCTTGAAGAGAGTCATAGAAGCAAGTTGAGTATTCATCCAGGAGCTACAAAGATGTATCAAGATTTGAAGAGTTTGTTTTGGTGGCCTGGAATAAAGAGTGATGTAGCTAGGTTTGTGTATGCATGTTTGACTTGTCAAAAATTGAAAGTTGAACATCAGAAGCCTGTAGGGTTGATGCAACCGTTAGAGATTCCAGAATGGAAATGGGATAGCATTTCAATGGATTTTGTAACGGGATTACCTAGTACCTTGAGAGGACATGATTCGATTTGGGTGATTGTTGATAGGCTTACAAAGTCGGCACACTTTATACCTATTAACATCACATATCTGATTTTGAGGTTGGCAGAGATTTACATCAGTGTAATTGTGAAGTTGCATGGTGTTCCTTTGTGTATTGTGTCGGACAAGGATCTGAGGTTTACTTCTGATTTATGGAAAAGTTTGCAAGAGGCGTTGGGGTCTAAGTTGAGGTTGAGTTCGGCGTATCATCCTCAGACGAATGGTCATACCGAGAGGACTATTCAGTCATTGCAGGATCTATTGAGAGCATATGTTCTTGAGCAGGGAGGTTCGTGGGATACTTATCTTCTGTTGATTGAGTTCACTTACAATAACAGTTACCATTCTAGTATAGGGATGGCACCTTTTGAGGCGTTATATGGTCGGAGGTGTAGGACTCCATTATGTTGGCATGAATCTGGTGAAAGTGTAGTACTTGGACCTGAACTTGTTCGGGAGACTACTGAGAAGGTGAAGTTGATCCGAGAGAAGATGAAAGCTTCACAAAGTAGACAGAAGAGTTATCATGACAAGAGAAGGAAATATTTGGAATTCCAAGATGGTGATCATGTGTTTTTGAGAGTCACACCTCTGACTGGTGTTGGGCGAGCGCTGAAGTCTAAGAAGCTCACTCCTTGTTTTATTGGTCTGTATCAGATTTCGGAAAGAGTGGGAAATGTTGCTTATAGAGTGGCTTTACCGCCTAATCTTTCGAATTTGCATGATGTGTTTCATGTGTCACAACTCCGGAAGTATATTCCCGATCCGTCTCATGTGATTCAGATGGACGATGTGCAAGTATGGGATAATCTCACGATGGTGACGATGCCTGTGAGAATCGTAGATCGTGAGATGAAGATTCTAAGAGGAAAATAGATTGCATTGGTGAAGGTTGTCTGGTTGGGTGTTGCTGGAGAGAGCGTGACCTGGGAGTTGGAGAGCAAGATGCAAGACTCCTATCCCGAGTTATTTGAACCAGGTAAACTTTTATTTTCGAGGACGAAAATATTCTAAGTGGGGGAGAGTTGTAACGCCCCGGTATTTAATTATTTATTTAATTAAATATTTTTGAATATTTTATTTTATTCATTCAAATTTTTATCGTCGAAGTCGGAATTATTTTATTAAGTTGGAATAATTAATCGGATTTAACTTGGTGGAATTAAGTTAAAGTGTTATTTTATTATTAAGCTTAAATATGAATTTGGGCTTAATTGGTGGTGGTGTAGTAATAGAGGGGTATGTCTTTTTAGGCCCAATTGAGTTTTTTTAAGATTAAATAAAATATAATTATTATATTAGAAATAGAATTAGAGGAAATAGGAGAGAGTATTATATCAGGAAGAAAAGAAAAAGAGGAAAATAGGGTTTGTGAGGGAAGAAGAAGAAGAAGAGGAAAAATTGCTTCTAGTGCCAAATTCCCCAAAAATTCGGTTGAAGTCTCTTAGAGCTGCTCCTAATCCAAGGTATGGGTGGGGTTCTGACTCTATAATAGGATGTATAATTAAATGTATGTGAATTTGGGTTATGAAAATTATTTCTAATTATGTTTGAAATTGGTATATTGATGAAATTGAGAGATAATTTAGGACCCAATTTAATTAGATATACATATGTTTAAGCGCTTGAGTATTTTCTTTGCAAAGTCCTATGCTTGCATTACTGTAGTGCAAAGCATGTAGTAATATTTAGAAGCAATTACTTGCTTGCTGTAGCATAGGAATAAAGTAGTATGTAAGAGCACTTGTCTCGTTTTCTGTAGCGCTAGGAGTAATTTTAGTAGACACTTAGCTTGCAATGCAACGAACATTTAAAGTAGTATCTGGAAGGCACGTGTTTTGCTACAGTAGAACCTAGAATGAATTAGCACTATAAGGCATTGGCTTGCTACTGTGACAAATCAGGATGTAGCGCTTAGAAGTAGTAACTAGGATGAATGCCTGTACTGTAGCGAAATGGAATATATTAATATTTGAAGGCACTTGCTTTGGCATATTGTATAGCATTAGAAGCAAATGGTAATTACAATACTGTAGAAATATTTGTGGGTAGCACTTGAAGGCATTTGCATTACTGTAGCAATATAATAAAGAAGTAGCCATAGATTAAAGTGATATTTAGAAGCAAGTGGCTGCATACTGCAGCGAATTGAATTATTATTAAAGGCATTAGCTGGTATACAGTAGCGCATAAATTGAAGTAACAATGAAAGGCAATTAATTTTCTGTACTTTAGCGCAGGAAATGAAGTAGCATAGGTAATACTTGTTTTATTACTGTAGCGAATTGTAGAAGTAGTATTTTTCTTTGCAATTGAGGTGAGAAGTACCTTGTATGCTGTAGCGATAAAGTAAATTAGGATTTATCAATACAAATTAGTTTGTATACTGTAGCTTGGTATAGAATAAATATTAGTTTGTATACTGTAGCTACTACGTTCCGGTTTATCAATACAAATTATTTAATAATAATGATTTAATATCTTTAATAAATAATTTTGTAGGATTTATAAAATGGAAATAATAGAATTTTTGGCCGATAATTAATTAACCGATTTTGGCCAAAATAGTCTGAATAATTATACGGTTTATTGTAGTAATTTTTGGTTGATCTGTTGGATGGCATTTTTGTTGAAAAATGTGAATTTGCAGGTGATTTCATTGCCTCTATTTATGGGCAAAATATTAAGTTGTAGGCTTATGGCCAAAGTTAAATTATGTTGAATTATTGTTGTTATTGTTGTTATTACGTTCATGTCGTTAATGCACACATAGCATATCATGTTGGAGCTGATGCTCGTCAAGTTGGCCTGGATTGGAAAATATAAAGTTGAAGGCTTATGCCTTGTTAATGCCTTTATTTATTGGCAGATTTTTAAGTTGAGAGTTCTGCTCCATTGGTACCACATGCATGTGCTTAAAAACGAGTCGCATTTCATGTTGCATTCTGAGTTGTCGCGTGGATGAATTAATAATGTTGAATGTTGATAAAAAGTTGTGAAGTGGTGAATTGTATGATCTAATTCTAATATATTATTTATTGTATATCCGATTATATGGTTCGATATCTAACCCCTTCTGTTTGAATGTTGCCCTCTGTTGGTAACGTGCAGGTGATCAAGAAGGTTAGCTGTTACCCTCGTTAGTTCGATTCGGTGTTGTCTCTCTGATACGTAGCACTCGGGGGGATGAACGCATGTTTTCCTTATTGTTGATTTTCATTATGTTGCTGAATTTTTAAGTTGTTTCATTAAAAGACTTGTTGTCTTAGAATTGTTTTGAGTTGGATAAGATGTTATGGTGTTTTCAGTTGAATTTTGTGAATCCGCTGCGTAGTAATGATAGTTGTTTTTATTTTTAAATACTAAGCAGGTTGTTATCGGTTCATCCAAAGTTTATGTGCTATGTATCTGAACTATAGCTGATTGAATGTCGTAGTTTAAAGTTGAAAGTGTAGCATTCCATTTGTTTGTTGGAAATTTTTATAACTCTGATTTTATTTAATTTGTTGGGTAGAAATGGGGTGTTACAGATTATCCTAAGGGTGCATGTGTGCAAAGTGTGTTTGATTGCATGCATTTTGTCTTTGATTTTTGGGTTGTCTACTTGTTGGTTTTATCTTGCCATACACACCTAATTACTAACATTTGTACGAAAGTAATAAAAAGTGCAAAAAATAAATCCTACACTATTATAATCATATTGAAGTGCATAGAAATATAAAGGCAAAAATAAGATAAAAAGAAGAAAAAAGAGCTCCTTCGATTAGGGGGAAGCAGCCTTCGATTCTGCTTTTGTTGGCCTCCTTCGATTGGGAGTTGGCACCAGCAAGGCATGGCCTTCGATTGGGTATTGGCTCTAGTCAGGTCATGGCCTTCGATTGGGCTTGGAAGTCAGTAGGGTGCGCCTTCTGGTTCTGCCTCGTTGCCTTCTTCGATTGAGGCTGGCAGCAGCAAGTCAAGGCCTTTGACTGGGGATGGACTTAGTGCAAGTGTGCCTTCTGATTCTTCCTTCTTCGACTGGGTTGGAGATAGTGAGGGAGTACCTTTCGTATGTGCCTGCAGGTCAGTGTATCTGAAGCAAGTGTGTGTGTGTGTGTGTGTGTGTGTGTGTGTGTGTGTGTGTTGAACATGTATGTATTGAAGCATGTGTATACATCAAAGCAAGTATATCGAAGCATGAATATTTTGTATTCCAACATTTTTAGGGGACTGTATGGATTAGTTCTTAAAGGAAAACACAAAAGATTAACATCGAAGGCCATGATTATTACATGTTGGTTTAGAAGATGAATAAATAAATATGTTTGAAGTGAAAGAGTTAAAGTTAGAAAGACTTACCTCAAAGCTGGCGTGTGGGCTTCGAACTTAAACTGCTACCTGGACGTTTCTGTAATTCGAAGAGTAGTCACAGGGGGTTTGATTTTGGTTCAAAGAGTTGTCACAAAAGGTTGTCTTTGAGTTTGAACAAACTTCTATGTGTGGGGTGTTCTTCAGAATCGAAAGAAGTGAGTGTTTGGGATTCTGGGTTTGCTTTCACAAGTGTTTAAGAACTTGAGAGTTTTGTTGTGTTTTGAGAAAATTTGGGAGATTCGTTCCTCTGGTCCAAAGATCCTCCCTTTCCTTGTTCATGGTTCCTCTATTTATAGAGGAAATTCTTGGGAGACGTTGAAGTAGTCAGCCTTGCAAAAACAATAAAATATGAAAATGAAAAAAGGTACAAGTGGGGGGCCTTTTGGCAGTTGAGGTATAGAAGATGTGACTTGTGCCTTTAGACGTTTCTTGTGCTCAAGCAAAAATCAGGTTGAGAGCTGATTTTGTGTTTAACGCAATCTTTATGAAGAAAGGGTACATAACTTGTTTCCATTTCGTCCCAAAATGGTATTATCCAGTGGATAAACCTTCAAACCCTTATATAATGTATCACAAACTTGTCTAAACCTCTGGTTATGTGAATATTTGGAAGCAAAGTAGCCTGACAAGTCTGGTAAGGCTATGGGATTTGTTCAGACTTGCTTCAAACAAGCTTGCTTCGAACGATTCAGATTGGATTCGAAGGAAGCTGATTCGAAGGGAATCAAAGCTTCAATCAAGGCATTGTATGTAGGTTTCTTCTGTCCAATCGAATGTTTGTTTTCCAGGGGTCACATGTGGCCAAACGAAAGGTGCATGCAAGAAGCCAAAATGTCCAAACGAAAGGTTTGACCAAAACCTTGTGCTGAAGGATTCATGTGCCTAAACGAAAGGTACATGCTGGAGGCCACAATGCCCACATTCAAAAGAGGCACATAAGAGGCCAAAACTGCAAATTGAAGGATGCTAAAAGGGATCCTTTTTCCTTGGAATCGAAGGAGGCTACATAAGGCTTTTTGCCTTGGAATCGAAGGAGGCTACATAAGGCTTTTTGCCTTGTTCCTGCTGGTCTTGTGGGCGCCTCTTGCATGTGTTTCACCCCAAAATTTTTCCTCTCATATTTCTCAAAACATTTCAAGAAAAAATCTCCAAGTGGCTCAAAATTGCTCAAGAGTTGGACAGTCAAGCTATCTCCTAAGGCAGTCAACCCCAAATTAGGGTTTTGTGTTGCATCAATATCTTTGAGTACAAATGACATAAAGTTCTCCCCAATGTTCTAATATACTCTCAAGATCATCCATGTCAAATTTCAAGCCTTGAAGAGGAAGTTTGCTCAATCAATTGCTCAAAGGATCCAAAAATCGACTGTGTTAGGGAAAAAGTCAACTGTGACCTACAAACAGTCAAACTTCAAGATTTTTTGTCAACATTCTCATTTTGAAGTATATTTCATCATTTGATCAAGGGTTGATCATGATTCATCAAGGATTGCTCAAAATTCATCAAGACTCAAAAGTTGCTAAATTAGGGTTTTGTAGGAAAAGTCAACTCAACTTTGACCAAGCATAACTTTCTCATACTTTATGATAAATGACCCATCCAGAGCTCATTTTGAAGAGGATGAAATTTCCTACAATCCATATTCATACCCTAAGATCATAAAATGCAATCACAAAAAGTTACAAATTTGGACATTATAGGTCATTTTTGAAAGTCAACAAAAACACCTTTTTTTCCAAAGCTTATAACTTGAGCATGGAATATCAAAATGAGATGAGACCAAAAGGGTTGGTTAAATGACATCTCAAGATTTCTAAAAAGTCCAAGAAAACTTCCAAAACTTTAAAATTGAAGAAGTTATGCATTGTTGAAGTTGGGCATTTTTGCAAAATTGCCAAAAGACAACTATCCTCAAAACATCAAATTTTGTCAAATGGTCCCATTCTTTTCCACTTGATTTGGGCTTGCCACATTACACACGTGTCATATCTTAAGCCTTGTGTCCATTTATCAATTTTTCTATTTTATTTGATTTTTTATTGAATTATTTCATTTTAAATCAATTTAAATCAAATAAAATCCCAAAACTTGATTACATGAGATCTTTTTCTATTTTCAGGACCTAATCATCATCAATGTCATGATCAAACTCGTATCAAGCATTCCATGTGCAAAAAGATTGGATTTTTGGCAAATTAGGCAAGTTATCAATGGTGGATCAAATCCAATCTCAAGGTATTGATGTGGAAAGATTCAAGACCAATTTGTTGACCTAATACATTGCAGCATACATATACAATCCAAGGCACGCGAATTTGGGACCTAAAGGCTGCAAGAACATCAAGAACCAAACTTGAAAAAAGGTGAAAAAAGTGCAAAACTGAAATCATCCTTAGAGGCGTTTACAAAGGCAAAACTCAACACCAATCAATTGCAGGGTGTCTACTCAACCTCCTGCAATCAAAAGCAAGCTCTCACACCCTCTCAAACGCACTGCAAGCATCACGTTTCTTGGCCATGTATTCCAAATCGCAACTCTCTATTTTCGCATCATTTTGACAAATCATGGATATATTTGTGATGCTTATGAAATTTCTGAACTTTTGGCATTGTTTGATTGCATTTATATGGACTGTAGCCCTATAACTGAACCTAGGGTTTTGTAGTTTGTTTTTTGGGGCATTTCTTTTACAGGCAAAATTAGTGCCATTGATGGACATAGACATGACCAGAGGAGGTAGACGAGCACAACCATAGTCTTGGGGGTTATTTTCATGGCCTAGAATCGATTTTGGGAACGACCTGCGAATTTAGCTGCGGATCTAAATCCGCAGGTAAATTTACAGGGTTTGAAGTTAGGGACGACCAACGTGGAACTCCCCCTATGGTGGATTCAAACTTGGTGCGTTTTCTTTTATATTTTCTGGCATATTAATTTGTTTCCTTTATTTTCATTGTTTTGAATACACTAACAATAAAAACGCGTTGGCCTAGTGGAAAGAGGAGCTGGCAATCACCAACAGGACCTGAGTTCGAATACCAGGTCCCCCATATGTATTGTTATTATTTTTCTTCAGGTGATCCAATGCCATGCCAAGCGTGCAGCCTACTATACTCCCTCATTCAATCAATGGACAAATGGCCCAGGCCAAATCTGATGGCCCAGATGGAACATCCACCATGGGCAAAGTCAGCGCATGTACATGGAATTCAGGGAAGTCAAGCCAGGCCAACGAAATTGGGCCTTGGAATTGCTGAGTAAACCCCCAAAAATAGGCCCAAACCTCCTAACCCTTTCTTTTTTAATTTTCTTTTAATTATTTATTGTTTACTTATTTTATTACTAACTAACCAATTAAATCTTTTTCTTCATAAAATAAAAAATATATATATTTTTTTTTTTATTAAATTAATTTTCAGTATTTTATTTTTGTTAATAAATATTAATTCAATTAATTTAGTTTTAATTAGGAATAACTTTTAATATATTTTGCAATAATTAAAATTATTTTAGACAATTAGGTTTTATTAACATTGATCAAATTTATAAACATCAAAAATCCAAAAATATTATTTTCATTAATTAATTAATTAGTTTATTAATTTAATAATTAACCTAGATTAGTTTCTTTCTTAATAAAAAAAATAACAAAAAAAGATACTTTCTTTAATCAAAGGGTAAAAACCCTAAAAAACTTACGCCCGATTTAATTTCCCGCACGCGATCCATTTTATTTAAATATTGTATATGTTTCCGGAATGTAATAGATAATTAGGACTTTACTATTTTTTTACTGCTTTATTTATTTTCCGCATTTTAATTTTAAGGGTTTCTTTTGGCGATGTAAATACCCGACGCCTTGTAATAGTTAGTTTAATTTCCGCAATTTAATTTCCGTAACTTATAAACTGTTAGATGTTTGATAATAGGGAATGCATGACAAGATTGAACGTTTAAACCTAAAATCAACATAGATCACCCATAACATGTACAAAGACAAAATAACTGAAAAACAACACACTCGCACATGCGCACGCTTAGGGTACACCTCACTTGGTTGCCTTCGTAACGCGGTCATTGAGTATAGGAAGTTTTAGAGGTCACCCTCTTGTCCAAAGATCATAGTTGCCTCGAAACGGTTGCCTCGGAAAAATGATCTAAGACATTAGGGTTACCGCTAAGGCGTCCTAACATTACTTTAGTGACCGCACATCCTTTAATCGAATTGACCCTTAAAAACTCCAACGATGATGCTACCTACTCATCAATAGTGGGATAACATTGTCTAAAGGATATTAGCACAGATTGATTCCTTTTTCGAGTAGGTAGATGGTTCTTAAGCACTTTCTCTTTCAAAACAAAACAAATTTTCACATTTACACTCCTTTTCAAACAAAGACTTTTTTCAAACCCACAAACACAAAGAAAAGCAAATTTTGAAAACATTATGAGCAAGTACCTAAGAGCCCGTGGATAACCACGGATAGAAAGGATGCTAACACCTTCCCTTTCTATAATCTACCCCCCGAACCCGAGAAACATCTCGAAAAAGGAATTTTTCTGTGCTTTTTTTCCTTTCCTTGTTGGATAAAATAAAAGACGGTGGCGACTTTTGCTTACCGCGACATTTTGCGAAAACAAACACAAAACGCAAACCAGCATTCCAAAAAAAAAGTCAGTTCTTTCCCACTGTATCACAGAACTGGCGACTCTGCTGGGGACGCTTAATAAAGTGGGGTGTACCTTAGGATTAGATCATTGTGTTTTCAATTGTTTTCTTTGTATGCTTTATATTTGTGGGCTTGTATTGGAGTTACTATAGATCCTAACCCGGATCTGGGGATACCCTTTAGGTAAGTAGCAATAAACTGTGAGGGAACTGTACGGCGTAGACCGATATAGTTGAAGTAGTAGCTACGTTGGTGTAGGACTTTAGTGTGTACCGATATCCCTTGTGTTGGAACGAGGAGAATATGGGTCTTCTAAGGGGTCATTAAGCACCAACTGACCTTAGAACCTTTAAATCGACCAACTTGGCCATAGAACAGTAGCAGTATGCTACACTCATTGAGACTAAACTCTCGCGATGATTCCGGCCGCAAGAAAATGTTGCTAAACTGGAATTATGACCGATCGAGGGTAGTCAGTGATATTAAGATCCTCTAGAACCCGGTTACTATTTTTAGGACAGGTTTAAACCAACTAAACTGAAAGAGGGTAGTACCTAATCTCCTTGCCAGCCTGAAATCTAAGGGCTCTTTGTGTGACTTGTGTGCCTTTACCATGTTTTCTATTTGTGGATACTTGTGATATGCTTTCTATCATGACATCATGACATCATAACATTGCATACATCTTGCATTGGACTAACCTATTTCAAAGACAGAAGGGATTCATCTTTGTTCTGTTTTGTAGGTCATGATGCCCATGCGTAGGAATACCACCCGGTCAACTTTGTCCAGGTTCCTACCATGCTTAAAAAATTGATTGCAAAGATGCCTGATACTACCTCCTTCATCAGAAGACATGGGTATATTCTCAGTTTGGTTACCTCCAAATTGGACGAGCAGATGATGAGTGTCCTGGTCCAGTTTTATGATCCGTTATACCATTGCTTTACTTTTCAAGACTACCAGTTGGTTCCCACCTTAGAAGAGTTTTCTGATCTGCTCGGTATCTCTATTCTGGAGCAGACCCCGTTTACTGGTTGGGAGAAGATCCTTAGGCCAGAAGAGATTGCTTCAGCCCTTCATATGACCAAGGATGAGGTAATGGCTAATTGGGAGACTAGAAGTGGAGCAAAGGGCTTTCTGACTAAGTTCTTGGTTGGTAAGGCTAATTATTTCTGGGATAGTCTAGACTTCAAGGCATTCGAAGATATTCTGGCTCTTCTGATATATGGCTTGGTATTGTTTCCGAATCCTGACTCCTTTGTTGATGTGAACGCGGTGAAAATCTTCATCTCTCGTAATCCTGTACCCACTCTCTTGGGTGACATTCTTCATCAGCTTTATGCCCGTACTGCTCGAAAGCGGGGAACCTTGATGTGTTGTGCTCCATTATTGGCGAGGTGGTTTATTTCTCACCTCCCCAAATCAGTGTTGAAGAACAAAGAAGGCATGGGCTGGGCCTATAGGGTTATGTCTCTCTCGCATAATGACATCATCTGGACTATCAAGGGTATGGACGAGGTGGCTATTATTGATCGATGTGGGGAGTACCGCAATGTTCCCCTGATAGGAACCAATGGAGGAATTTCTTACAATCCATGCTTGGCCTTACGTCAGTTTGGGCGAGCCAGAAGAGAAGGACCTAATGAGCTGCTAATGCCTAGTATCATCTTTGATTTTCAAGGGGATAGAGACGAGCAACGCCGAAGATTCATAAGGGCTTGGGATAAAGTTCACAGATCTGATCCACATGAGCTGGGTCCAAAGACTTCTCTTCCGATGGAGCCATATCTCAGATGGGTTCGTATCCATGCCTAAAAGCTGGGTATGTCGTATGAAGCCGTCCTGCCTATCATTGTTGAAGTTGCTAATGAAGAGGGGGTTCTTCCTACCATCCTCCATCCTTACATGCCCACTGACATTGGGGCACTGAAAAGGTCTTGGATGCAGCTGAGAGAAGAGCGGGATGCTTACCGAGAAAAGTTTAACGAGCAAGAGCAGAAGATCCAGAAGTTGACTAGGAAGCTGGAGAACGAGCGGATTCTTAATGACTATGTCCGCACCGACAAGAAGCGACCATGGGAGCACTGATTGTCCTTTGATTATTTCCTTTCCAATTTTTATTTACTTTTCAGTATTTCCTTTCTTGTGACGCCTTAAGGGCATCTGTTGAACAACTTGAATTTCAAAGTTTATCTAATAAAAGTGTGTTTCATTTCTTGTTTACAAATTTGAAATCTCTCGATGTCTTTGAAATCATATCATACGCATTTCATCCCATACACTTCATAACAGGTACCCTTACAGGTCTCTTATCTTCTTCGCTGTTTATTTCAGCATCATGTCTGCTGAACCATCAACTGAGCAAGCAATCAAGGCCCTATAGGATCAAAATTCCCAATTCCAAGAGTTGTTCATGAATCTAGCTAAGGGTCAGCAAGATCTGAAGACCTTTATTCTGAAAGAGAAGAAGATAAGAAGAAGAAGAAGAAGAAGAAGAAGAAGAAGAAGAAGAAGAGGATAGTCCTGTTTAACACAGGTCACAGGTTTGGAAACAGGCTACGAGATGAAGTTGATTTGACTACCTCATCTGGAGGGAAAGATAGTCAAGAGGAAAGGAGGGCTCCTAGCCCTGTGGTCTCAGACAACGAGACGGACTTCGACGAAGACCAGTATCCTCCGGCCGAGGATAGATACAAACAACTGGAAGACCGGTTGAGTGCGATGGAAGTACAGAAAGTGCCTGGTATGGACTTTGGTGATCTGGGTTTATCATCTGGGGTGGTGATTCCCCACAAATTTAAAGCACCAGCCTTTGCTAAGTATGATGGAGTTTCTTGTCTGAAGCTGCACCTCTGGTCATATGTAAGGAAGATTCAGCCGTACACCGCTGATAAGAACCTATGGATCCACTTCTTTCAAGACAGTCTCTCAGGGACATAGCTGGAATGGTTTTACCAGTTAGACGGAGCCAGCATCCGCAGTTGGGAAGATTTGGCTACTGCTTTCTACAGGCAGTACCAATACAATTCCGACCTCGCTCCCACGCGTACCCAGCTCCAGGGTATGTCTATGGGAACGGGAAAAGGTTTCAAAGATTATTCTCAGAAGTGGAGAGACCTCGCCGGAAGAGTGCAACCACCCTTGGCTGATCGGGAGCTTGTGGATATGTTTCTGGGGACCTTGTCTGGTCCATTTTTCAACCATTTGATTGGAAGCTCTTCGTCTGGGTTTACAGAGATAATTATGACCAATGAGAGGATTGAGGCTGGTATTAAGGCTGGTAAGATACAAAAGGGTGCTTCATCGAGCACCGAGAAAAAGCCTTTTAAGAAGGAGTCCAGTGCTGTTTACAGTTCGAAAAGCCAGAATAGACCTGAACTCCGCCAAGTTGTTAATGCGATTGTTATTTCAAGACCTGCTGGTGCTACTCAGTGCAACAATCAACAAAAGGCCGAGAGACCTCAAAGGAAATTCACCCATCTCAACATGACTCTGTCTCAGATTTTGCCGCAATTATTAAAGACCAATCTAGTGACTCTAAGGGAGGCTCCACAGAATCCCAACATTGCATCACTTAAGTACAACCCTAATGCCCGATGTGATTTTCACTCTGATAGCCCGGGACATAATACAGATGATTGTTGGGCTTTGAAGAACAAAATAAAGGACTTAATTGATGCTAAGGAGATTGAGTTCGAGGCGCCCGAAAGACCTAATGTTGTGACTGCTCCTATGCCCAAGCATGGAGTGAATGTTGTAGATGAAGACTCGTTTGTGGTTTATGTGAACGACATTGTTACCCCTTTGATGACTGTGAAGAAGAACCTTTTTCTAGCCGGTTTATTTCCGGGCTGTGACGAAGGTTGCCGTATGTGTTATGCCTTACCAACCGGTTGCCCACTGTTGAAATCAAGTGTCCAATGCCTGATGGATAGTAAAGAAATTCTGTTTGAGAAGACTGTTGTTCCCTTAGTTCATACTGAAGAAGTTGCTATTATCACCATTCTCGACAATTCTTCCAAGGCTTCCTCGAGAAAGCCTGTTAGAATTACATCTGTTCCAAGAATCGCACCATTGATCATTACTGTTCCTGGGCCTATCCCCTACACCTCTGATAAAGCTGTCCCTTGGCACTACGGGGCTGATGTTTATTTTCATGGAGTTAAACAAGAGTTAGATGTTGATGCTGACGTCAGCAATATTGCTGGACCTGCTAAAGTCACCCGCAGCGGAAGACTTTTCTCACCTGATATCTCTCCACCAACTGCCCGAAAACCTGTTTGTTATTACACCTGCCAGTGTACCTGCTACTGTTCCTGTTCAAGTTCCTATTCTTACCCCTGTCGTCGAGTCGTCTGACACTCGGAGCAAAGGGATCACTAGTGAGCCTGCCTAGACGGAGGCACCGAAGACAATTACTGTTGAAGCTTCTAGACAAGAGATGGAAGAGATTTTAAAGATCGTCAAAAAGAGTGACTACAATGTAGTTGAACAGCTGGGGAAAACCCCGTCCAAGATTTCTATGTTGTCTCTGTTGCTGTGCTCAGAAGCCCATGCCAAGGCTCTGATGGCCTTCTTGAAGACTGCCCACGTACCGCAAGAGACATTGGCTAATCAGTTTAAAGATTGCGTGGCTAGTCTGACTGCTGATAATGGGTTGGGTTTCTCTGACACCGACTTGACTGCTAAAGGGAAGAATCACAATGATGCCCTGCATGTCTCCATTGAATGCAGGGGTACTACTCTTGCTCATGTATTAGTGGATATTGATTCCTCATTGAACGTTTTGCCTAAGAAAGCTCTAGACCGGTTAAACTGTGAAGGATTGGAGTTGAAACCAAGCAACATTGTCGTCAGGGCCTTTGATGGGTCTAAAAGAATGGTACATGGAGAAGTGGATATTCCGATTAAGGTTGGTTCTCAGGTTTTCAACTCTACATTCTATGTGATGGACATTCGGCCATCTTATTCTTATTTGTTGGGTCGTCCATGGATCCACAAAGCTGGGGCAGTAACCTCAACACTCCACCAGAAGCTGAAGTACCCGGTCAAAGGGAAAATTGTGACAGTACAAGGAGAGGAAGAGTACATGGTGAGCCACCTCAACTCTTTCCGATATGTAGAGATGGATGGGGAGTTCATTGAGACCCCATTTCAACATTTTGAAGAGGTACCCCAGACGCTGGCATCAACTGAGACTGTTGTTGAAGATTCTCCTATGAAGATGGCCTCCCTAAAGGATGCCCGGGCTGTTGTCGAGAAAGGTGGGTGTGTAAATTGGGGCCAACTCCCTGATTTTGCACAGAAGACTAACAAGTTTGGTTTGGGTTTCACTGCAGAAGCTCAAAAGGCTGTTCGGAATGCACGAATCGGAAGACCTCCCGTGTTCATCAGCAATTCGGGAGTGAATGCCATTGAAGGCGAGGTGGAAGAGTCTGAGTTCGACAGCTGGATCTATCCTACTACTGACGGTGGACCAAGCAACTGGACAGCAAAGGACTTCATCTCTATTTCTTTTGTTACCCAGTAATGAAACTTTTTGTTTTGAATTTGTAACAGACAATGTTTTAAAGTCTACGGCCCGATGTCTTACCCGGGGCACTGTGGCTTCATTTGTGAGGGCTTTATGCGTGTCATTTACATATATCATTAATAAAAGCATTGGACGTTTCTTGCATTTCAAATCTTGCGCTCCGTGTTTTTCTTTTATTACATATTGAAAAACAGCTATTTTACACACACTCACATATACAGGTCTACATCCACTCTGGATCTCACTGGTAACGACTCTGCTACTGCCAGTTATGACTTCGAAAATCCGATCAACTTAGCTGAAGACGAAGGTGAAGATGATTGCGAAGTGCTTGTTGAACTTGCAAGACTGTTACTCCAAGAGGAGAGGGCTATACAGCCACACGAAGAGCCGGTGTAATCAGTGAATCTGGGTACAGAGATAGACAAGAAAGAGGTCAAGATCGGGGCAAATCTGGAGCTTAGTGTGAAACTACGTTTGATTCAAATGCTGCGTGACTACATTGAGATCTTCGCCTGGTCTTACAAAGATATGCCTGGTTTGGATACCGATATTGTGGTTCAGCACCTGCCTACCAAGGAAGATTGTCCTCTAGTGAAACAAAAGGTCCGCCGAATGCGCCCAGAGATGTCTGAGAAAATCAAGGCTGAAGTGATGAAATAGTTTGACGCCAGTTTTCTAGCAGTTACTTCTTACCCACAGTGGGTGGCCAATGTGGTTCCTATGCCGAAGAAGGATGGTAAAGTTCGAATGTGTGTTGACTACAGGGATCTGAACAGGGCAAGCCCCAAGGATGACTTCCCTCTACCTTATATTGATGTTCTGGTTGACAACACCACTCAACATAAAGTCTTCTCCTTCATGGATGGTTTCTCCGGTTATAATCAGATTAAAATGGCTCCCGAAGACATGGAGAAGACAACTTTTGTTACTCAGTGGGGTACTTTTTGCTACAAGGTCATGCCTTTTGGACTGAAGAATGTTGGGGCAACGTATCAGCGTGCCATGGTTGCTTTGTTTCATGACATGATCCATCATGAGATTAAGGTATACGTCGACGACATGATTGCAAGATCCCAAACTGAGGAGGAACACCTTGACCACCTTCAGAAGTTGTTTGACAGGCTGAAGTTGTACAAGCTGAGGTTAAACCCGAACAAGTGCACTTTCGGGGTGAGATCTGGTAAGCTGCTGGGTTTCGTCGTAAGAGATAAAGGTATTCAAGTGGATCCTGCAAAGGTGAAATCTATATAGGAAATTCCAACTCCCAGAACAGAGAAAGAAGTCAGAGGCTTTCTGGGACGACTAAACTACATTGTCTGATTCATCTCACACCTGACCGCTACTTGTGAACCAATCTTCAAGTTACTGAAGAAAGATCAAGTAGTACGTTGGAACGATGAATTCCAGGCCTCTTTCGAAAGGATCAAAGAGTATCTCCAAGAGCCACCTATTCTGATGCTACCAGTTGAAGGAAGACCTTTGATCTTATACTTGACAATACTCGATAACTCAATGGGGTGCGTGCTGGGGCAGCATGACGAGTCTGGCCGAAAAGAGCATGCTATTTATTACCTTAGCAAAAAGTTTACTGACTGTGAGACCCGATACTCACTGCTCGAGAAAACTTGTTGCGCTTTGGCATGGGCTACTCGCCGGCTGAGATAGTATATGCTGACTCACACTACTCTATTGATTTCAAAAATGGATCCAATCAAGTATATCTTCGAGAAGCCTGCCTTGTCCGGAAGAATAGCAAGATGGCAGATGATCTTGACTGAGTATGACATCCAGTACACGAACCAAAAGGCAATCAAAGGAAGTGTGTTGGCAGACCATTTGGCATATCAGGCAGTGGATGATTACCAGTCTATGAACTTTGAATTTCCGGATGAGAATATCATGCTAGTAACTGACTGTGAGACACCTGGACCGGATGAAGGACCTGAGGAAGGATCTCGATGGTCTATGTACTTTGATGGAGCTTCAAACAATTTGGGCAATGGCATTGGTGCCATAATCATATCTCCTAAAGGCTCTCATACTCCGTTTACCGCCCGACTATGTTTCAACTGCACCAACAATATGGCGGAGTATGAAGCGTGCATTATGGGTCTTCGAGCAGCAATTGACCTAAGGATTAAGTTTCTGAGTGTCTTCGGAGATTCCGCTCTCGTGATCAGTCAGATCAAAGGCGAGTGGGATATGAAACACCCAAATCTTATTCCTTACAAGGAGTATGTATTGACGTTTCTTCCAATTTTAAGGAGATAACCTTTGAACACGTCCCAAGAGAGTAGAATCAGTTGGCGGACGCGCTGGCTACGATGTCTTCTATGTTCAAAGTCAATTGGGACAACGAGGCTCCTCAGATTATCATTGAAAGATTGGACGAACCTGCACATTGCTGTGATATTGAGACTGAAGAGGTAGCAGATAAACCCTAGTTTTATGAGGTGAAGAGGTACCTTGAGGCTCAAGAGTACCCCGAGGGTGCATCTGTTAATGACAAGAAGTTTCTGAGGAGGCTCGCGGCGAAGTTCTTCATCAGTAACAGTATCCTTTACAAGCGTAACCATGATTCAACCTTACTGCGATGTGTGGATAAGAATGAAGCAGAAAGGATCATGGCGGAGTTGCATGAAGGTACCTTCGGAACTCATTCCAATGGACACACCATGGCAAAGAAGATCCTACAGGCAAGATATTATTGGTCCACAATGGAAGCCTATTATTATCAGCATTCCCGGACATGTCACAAGTGCCAAGTCTATTCTGATAAGGTGCACATACCTCCAGTCCCTCTAAACATCTTGACGACACCTTGGCCTTTTGCAATGTGGGGAATTGATATGATCAGCGAGATCAGACCTACGGCATCTAATGGGAATCGCTTCATCCTGGTAGCAATTGATTACTTTACGAAATGGGTTGAAGCAACTTCCTTTGCTACTGTAACCAAGAACGTCGTGGCACGGTTCATTCGGCATAATCTGATTTGTCGATATGGTGTACCAGAAAGGATCATTACGGACAATGGTACCAATATCAACAATAAGATGATCACTGAGCTCTGCAAGCAGTTCAAGATAGAGCACCATAATTCTTCTCCTTATCGGCTGAAGATGAATGGGGTTGTTGAGGCGGCTAATAAGAACATTAAGAAGATTGTGCAGAAGATGACTGTGACATACAAAGATTGGCACGAGATGTTTCCATTTGCTCTCCATGGGTACCGTACCTCAGCACGGACGTCAACAGGGGAAACACCATATTCCTTGGTATATGGTATGGAGGTAGTTTTGCCCATCGAAGTTCAGATACCCTCTCTCCGAATTATGAAGGATGCAGGTTTGAGTGAAGATGACTGGATTCAGACCCGGCTTGATCAGCTGAACCTAATCGACGAAAAGAGACTTACTGCTATTTGTCATGGTCAGACGTACCAAAAACGGATGATCAAGGCATTTAACAAGAAAGTTAGACGACAAGAGTATCAAGTTGGGGATCTGGTAATCAAGCGCATTATCTTACCTCAAGGTGATCCCAGGGGAAAATGGACCCCTACTTACGAAGGGTCATTTGTGGTTAAGAACATTTTCTCATGAGGAGCTATGATTCTAACCACCATGGATGGTGACGACCTTCCTCACCCCGTCAATGCAGACATAGTGAAAAGATACTACGCATAATCAAAGACCCGCTAGGTTGACTGGCCTAGGAAAAAATAAGGGCTTCCCGGCGAACCAAAAGGGTTAGGGCAAAAATAAGGGACGAAAATAAAAAAATCTATACACCCGGCAAGTCGAAAACCTAAAAAGACAGCTTGGGTAAAAAAGGGTATCCCGGTGGACTGAAAACCCGAAAAGGCGGTCCAGGAAAAAATTAGGGATCAAAGTGTAACACTATGTCTCATTGGATCACCTTGCATCTAGACTTCAGTATCAACTATTAAGCTCAGACGGCACTAATCAATCTGATCTACCTTCAACCAAGTAGCAAAGTGATGATATGCTCGAGGACATAAAGGAAATAGCAGAGTTGGAACCCAGTGGGATTGTTCACATAGCTGTTTTTTTTCCACAATTTATGTAAATTCTATCTTCTTGGCGGCGTTCTCTTACTAGGACGTCAGCCTCTTGTACAAAAACGCCTATTTACAGGCCAAACTTCAAAATCAATACAATTTATTTTCAAAGAAATTTCAAACTGTTTTCCTTTATCTGTTTTGTTTTGCAAAAGAACGTCCAATGTTCATTTTTGATATATGCATTTGACATTAATTGCTGCTCATGAATATTTACATGCGAAACAAAAGACGATTATGGGTAATATCAGAAGCAGGGGCAATAAAAATTGTCCAAATTATACAGTTGCTCTGCTCACCAGGTACAAAGGTAGATTCAGCTGAAGAATATGGCTAAGATACCTTCACTCCCCGCAGAGTAAGACAATAATGGTAGCTCTCCCCAGCTGAGACTTACAACTGTGAATGAATCGGTAATATTCTCCCCAAGCAGATTTTATCTACCATCAGCATTAAAAAGGCTTGATACCCCCGGCAGTCTTAATATTCCCCAACAAAGTATAAGAATGTTCCCTGGCAGGGTACAAAATATCCCCAGTGGAGTTAAAATTTTCCCAACGCAGTCTGAAAAAGCTTCCCCAACGGAGTTGAAGCATCATCCCCAGTAGATTCTGGAAGTTTATCCCCAGTGGAGTACAAAATAAATCTCCCCAGTCGAGTTCAAAGGATTATCCCCACAAAAGTCTAACAGGTTATTCCCAGAGAAGTTACAACTGAAGATCATCCTCAGCAGAATTCTTTCCTATCACAAACAGGAATTCAATCCCCAACAGGATTCAGTATCACCAGCAACGATAATACATCCCGACGGAATTTATCAGTGGAATCTTCAGCAGAACATCTCTTCCCCACAGAGTAATCTCTTCATCAGTTTATTTCCCCAACGGATTTATCCTCTCCTGTAGGTTTATTCTCACAATCATCTTCGTTTGTCATCCCCAGCGGAAACGAAGAATTCAACTCTATTCTCCAGCAGCTATTCGGGATTTATTTTCCCCAGCTAGAAACATTACATTTCCATACATCATGATACATGCATATACGCATCATACCATACAATCTCATTTATGTTGAGAGCATCATTGCTTGATATATATCATGCATTTCATACATCATGACATTGCATATGACTGACTCTTTATCGTTTCAGGGAAAGACGAATCAATAAACACCACTGACTACTCATATGACCTAGTAGTCCCCTCAAAAGAAAAACTACATCTATGGAAGACTTTTGTCTGGTTCAGTTAAATCGATCCTAAGATTTTTCTGATTCTTATCCAGTCAAAGTTAATCTAAGACCTTCTCTGGTTCAGTCAGATCGACGCTAAGATCTCCCTAATTCGTATTCCAGTTGAAGATATTCCAAGACTTTTGTCTGGTTTAGTTAAATCGATCCTAAGATTTTTCTGATTCTTATCCAGTCAAAGTTAACCCAAGACCTTCTCTGGTTCAGTCAGATCGACGATAAGATCTCCCTGATTCTTATTCCAGTTGAAGATATTCCAAGACTTTTGTCTGGTTCAGTTAAATCGATCCTAGGATTTTTCTGATTCTTATCTAGCCAAAGTTAATCCAAGACCTTCTTTGGTTCAGTCATATCGACGATAAGATCTCCCTGATTCGTATTCCAGTTGAATATATTCCAAGACTTTCATCTGATTCAGTTAAATCGATCCTAAGATTTTTCTGATTCTTATCCAGTCAAAGTTAATCCAAGACCTTCTCTGGTTCAGTCAGATCGACGATAAGATCTCCCTGATTCGTATTCCAGTTGAAGATATTCCAAGACTTTCGTCTGGTTCAGTTAAATCGATCCTAAGATTTTTCTGATTCTTATCCAGTCAAAGTTAATCCAAGACCTTCTCTGGTTCAGTCAGATCGACGCTAAGATCTCCCTGATTTGTATTCTAGTTGAAGATATTCCAAGACTTTTGTCTGGTTCAGTTAAATCGATCCTAATATTTTTCTGATTCTTATCCAGCCAAAGTTAATCCAAGACCTTCTCTGGTTCAGTCAGATCGATGATAAGATCTCCCTGATTCGTATTCCAGTTGAAGATATTCCAAGACTTTTGTCTGGTTTAGCTAAATCGATCCGAAGATTTTTCTGATTCTTATCCAGCCAAAGTTAATCCAAGACCTTCTCTGGTTCAGTCAGATCAATGATAAGATCTCCCTGATTCGTATTCCAGTTGAAGATATTCCAAGACTTTTGTCTAGTTCAGCTAAATCGATCCGAAGATTTTTCTGATTCTTATCCAGCCAAAGTTAATCCAAGACCTTCTCTGATTCTTATCTATCAACAGTCTCCAAATGGCATCTGTAAGCCCATTCCCGACATCACAAGGCCGATACCACTTCATGCGAGTGCAAATTTCTGGGCACTCTAGTGTTCAATCATCTTCCACCTTCGGATCACGAAAGGCACGAAAGCCAATCTACATCCTCAGGTTTAAGAAAATTGAACAGGGGAAGCTGTTGCACCCCAAAATTTGCCCTCTCATATTTCTCAAAACATTTCAAGAAAAAATCTCCAAGTGGCTCAAAATTGCTAAAGAGTTGGACAGTCAAGCTATCTCCTAAGGCAGTCAACCCCAAATTAGGGTTTTGTGTTGCATCAAGATCTTTGAGTACAAATGACCTCAAGTGCTCCCCAATGTCCTAATATACTCTCAAGATCATCCATGTCAAATTTCAAGCCTTAAAGAGGAATTTTGCTCAGTCAATTGCTCAAAGGATCCAAAAATCGACTGTGCTAGGGCAAAAGTCAATTGTAACCTACAAACAGTCAAACTTCAATATTTTTTGTCAACATTCTTATTTTGAAGGATATTTCATCATTTTATCAAGGGTTGATCATGATTCATCAAGGATTGCTTAAAATTCATCAAGACTCAAAAGTTGCTAAATTAGGGTTTTATAGGAAACATCAACTCAACTTTGACCAAGCATAACTTTCTCATACTTTATGAGAAATTACCCATCCAAATCTCATTTTGAATAGGATGAAATTTCCTACAATCCATCTTCATACCCCAAGATCAAAAAATTCACTCACAAAAAGTTACAAATTTGGACATTATAGGTCATTTTTTAAAGTCAACAAAAACACATTTTTTGCCAAAGCTTATAACTTGAGCATGGAATATCAAAATGAGATGAGACCAAAAGGGTTGGTTAAAGGACATCTCAAAATTTCTAAAAAGTCCAAGAACACTTCCAAAAGTTCAAAATTGAAGAAGTTATACATTGTTGAAGTTGGGCATTTTTGCAAAATTGCCAAAAGACAACTATCCCCAAAACATCAAATTTTGTCAAATGGGCCCATTCTTTTCCACTTGATTTGGGCTTGCCACATTACACACGTGTCATAGCTTCAGCCATGTGTCCATTTATCAATGTTTCTATTTTATTTGATTTTTTATTGAATTATTTTATTTTAAATCAATTTAAATCAAATAAAATCCCAAAACTTGATTACATGAGATCTTTTTCTATTTTCAGGACCTAATCATAATCAATGTCATGATCAAACTCGTATCAAGCATTCCATGTGCAAAAAGATTGGTTTTTTGGCAAATTAGGCAAGTTATCAATGGTAGATCAAATCCAATCTCAAGGCATTGATGTGGAAAGATTCAAGACCAATTTATTGACCTAATACATTGCAGCATACATATACAATCCAAGGCACACGAATTTGGGACCTAGAGGCTACAAGAACATCAAGAACCAAACTTGAAAAAAGGTATAAAAAAAGTGCAAAACTGAAATCATCCTTAGAGGCGTTTACAAAGGCAAAACTCAACACCAATCAATTGTTGGGTGTCTACTCAACCTCCTGCAATCAAAAGCAAGCTCTCATACCCTCTCAAACGCACTGTAAGCATCACGTTTCTTGGCCCTGTATTCCAAATCGCAACTCTCTATTTTCGCATCATTTTGATAAATCATGGATATATTTGTGATGCTTATGAAATTTCTGAACTTTTGGCATTGTTTGATTGCATTTATATGGATTGTAGCCCTATAACCGAACCTAGCGTTTTGTAGTTTTTTTTTTTTGGGAATTTCTTTTACAGGAAAAATTAGTGCCATTGATGGACATAGACGTGACCAGAGGAGGTAGACGAGCATAACCATGGTCTTGGGGGTTATTTTCATGGCCTATAATCGATTTTGGGAACGACCTGCGAATTTAGCTGCGGATCTAAATCCGTAGGTAAATTTACAGGGTTTGAAGGTTAGGGACGACCAACGTGGCACTCCCCCTATGGTGGATTCAAACTTGGCGCGTTTTCTTTTATATTTTCTGGCATATTAATTTGTTTCCTTTATTTTCATTGTTTTGAATACACTAACAATAGAAACGCGTTGGCCTAGTGGAAAGAGGAGCTGGCAGTCACCAACAGGACCTGGGTTTGAATCCCAGGTCCCCCATATGCATTGTTATTATTTTTCTTCAGGTGATCCAATGCCATGCCAACCGCGTAGCCTACTATACTCCCTCATTCAATCAATGGACAGATGGCCCCAGGCCAAGTCTGATGGCCCGGATGGAACGTCCACCATGGGCAAAGTCAGCGCGTGTGCATGGAATTCAGGGAAGTCAAGCCAGGCCAACGAAATTGGGTCTTGGAATTGCTGAGTAAACCCCCCAAAACAGGCCCAAACCTCCTAACCCTTTCTTTTTTAATTTTCTTTTAATTATTTATTGTTTACTTATTTTATTACTAACTAACCAATTATATCTTTTTCTTCATAAAATAAAAAAAACCAAAAAATATATTTTGTTTATTAAATTAATTTTCAGTATTTTATTTTTGTTAATAAATCTTAATTTAATTAATTTAGTTTTAATTAGGAATAACTTTTAATATATTTTGCAATAATTAAAATTAATTTAGACAATTAGGTTTTATTAACATTTATCAAATTTATTTTTATTTCTTTAAACATCAAAAATCCAAAAATATTATTTTCATTAATTAATTAATTAGTTTATTAATTTAATAATTAACCTAGATTAGTTTCTTTCTTAATAAAAAAAAATAACAAAAAAAGATACTTTCTTTAATGAAAGGGTCAAAACCCTAAAAAACTTACGCCCGATTTAATTTCCCGCACGCGATCCATTTTATTTCAATATTGTATCTGTTTCTGGAATGTAATAGATAATTAGGACTTTACTATTTTTTTACCGCTTTATTTATTTTCCGCATTTTAATTTCAAGGGTTGCTTTTGGCAATGTAAATACTCGACGCCTTGTAATAGTTAGTTTAATTTCCGCAATTTAATTTCCGTAACTTATAAACTGTTAGATGTTTGATAATAGGGAATGCATGACAAGATTGAACGTTTAAACCTAAAATCAACATAGATCACCCATAACATGTACAAAGACAAAATAACTGAAAAACAACACACTCGCACATGCGCACTCTTAGGGTACACCTCACTTGGTTTCCTTCGTAACGCGGTCATTAAGTATAGGAAGTTTTAGAGGTCGCCCTCTTGTCCAAAGATCATAGTTTCCTCGAAACGGTTGCCTCGGAAAAATGATCTAAGACATTAGGGTTACCGCTAAGGCGTCCTAACATTGCTTTAGTGATCGCACGTCCCTTAATCAAATTGACCCTTAAAAACTCCAATGACGATGCTAACTACTCATCAATAGTGGGATAGCATTGTCTAAAGGATATTAGCACAGATTGATTCCTTTTTCGAGAAGGTATATGGTTCTTAAGCACTTGCTCTTTCAAAACAAAAAAAAATTTCACATTTACACTCCTTTTCAAACAAAGACTTTTTTCAAACCCACAAACACAAAAACACAAAGAAAAGCAATTTTTGAAAACATTATGAGCAAGTACCTAAGAGCCCGTGGATAACCACAGATAGAAAGGGTGCTAACACCTTCCCTTTCTATAATCTACCCCCCGAACCCGAGAAACATCTCGAAAAAGGAATTTTTATGTGCTTTTTTTCCTTTCCTTGTTGGATAAAATAAAATACGGTGGCGACTCTTGCTTACCGCGACATTTTGCGAAAACAAACGCAAAACGCAAACTAGCATTCCAAAAAAAAAACAGTCAGTTCTTTCCCACCGTATCACAGCATGCAAGAAGGAATTTGTGACTTAATCGAAAGCCTGTATGCATCAAAACTTGTCCAAATTAAAGCAACCTTGCAGACAGTAAATTTGTCCAAATCAAAGCAGGCCTGCAAGCAGCATATGCCCAATCAAAGTAAACTTACTATTTCTTTGATCTTGTCAAAAAACAAATTTATCTGTTTTCTTCCTTTTTTGACAGTTTTCTTTTTAACTTGGTACTTGAAGATCCCAATGCACTTGTTCCAGCTTGAACCTTGAGAATCCTTGTGAGAGAGACCTTGAGAATTGAGAGGGAAAATTTTGGGGTACAACAGCTACCCCTGTTCAATCTTCTTACATCTGAAGAGTTAGATGGGCAAACCTGCCATTCGTGACTTGAAGGTGGAAGATGATTGAACACTAGAGGGCCCAGAAATTTGCACTTGATGACATTATGGTTCATTGTGTAGGGAATGGGCTTAAAGATGCCATTTGGAGAAATAATGGATAGTTGTTGGAGACAGGCTTATAAATGCCATCCAAAGGTGATTGTTGACAGAAATTAGACTGTCTAGATTCTGACTTCAACTGGAGAGGAAATCAGAATAAATCTTTGGAGCGGTTTATCTGAACCAGAGGAAATGTCTACTAGAAAGAATCAAGATAAACCATTGAGAGATTTAAGATGAACCAACAAAGGTCTTGGATGAGTATCAGAATAATATTCATAAATGAATTGTATCTGACTCGTATCTGAGAGATATACTGAATGAGCGTCAGAATGGAATCCGTATGTGGATCGTATCTGGACTGTATTTGAATTAGTGACAGAATGACATCCGAATTTGGATTGTATCTGGACTGTATTTGAATGAGTGACATAATGACATCCGAATCTGGATCACATCTGGACTGTATTTGAAGGAATCTGGAGTAAGTATCAGAATGTCAGTCATATTTGGATCACACCTGAACTGTTTCTAGAAGGAATCTGGAGTAAGTATCAGAATGTCATCCATATCTGGATCACATCTGAACTGTTTCTAGAAGGAATCTGGGACGATTACTATCTCAGTAGGACGATGAAGGAATCTTGGATGATTGCTACCTCAGCAAGATAATAAAGGAATCTTGGACGATTACTACCTCAGCAGGATGATGAAGGAATCTTGTATGATTACTACCTCAGAAAGATGATGAAGGAATCTTGGAAGATTGCTACCTCAGCAGGATGATGAAGGAATCTTGGATGATTGTTACCTCGGCAGAATGATGCAGGAATCTTGGACGATTACTACCTCAGCAGGATAATAAAGGAAACTGAGACGATTGCTACTCCAAAAAGATGATGAAGGAATCTTGGACGATTACTACCTCAGCAGGATGATGAAGGAATCTTGGACGATTACCACCTGAGCATGATAATGAAGGAATCTTGGAAGATTACTACCTCAACAGGATGATGAATGAATCTTGGACGATTAATACCTCAGTAGGATAATAAAGGAATCTTGGATGATTACTATCTCATCAGGATAATGAAGGAATCTTGGACGATTACTACCTCAGCAGGATAATGAAGGAATCTTGGATGATTACTACCTCAGCAAGATAATGAAGGAATATTGGACAATTACTATCTCAGCAGGATAATGAAGGAATCTTGGACGATTATTACCTCAGCAGGATAATGAAGGAATCTTGGACGATTACTACCTCGGCAGGATGATGAAGGAATCTTATATGATTACTACCTCAGCAGGATGATGAAGGAACCTTGGACGATTACTACCTCAGTAGGACGATGAAGGAATCAGACACAATTTCTACTCCAAAAAGTTAATGAAGGAATCTTGGACGATTACTACCTCAGCAGGATGATGAAGGAATCTGAGACGATTACTACCTAAACAGAATGATGAAGGAATCTAAGACGATTGCTACTCCAAAAAGATGATGACCTTTATATGCTGACCTTTTCCTGAAAATATAAATCTAAAGTTGTATGCAACGTCATGATGGATGAGATGAATTATGTAATGATGTTCTTAAAAATGTTATTATGTTGTATGCATTTATTATGTATGTAAATATGATGCATGAAATGTGAAATGTTATTGAAGTGTATCTTTGTCTGGGAAAATAAATCCTTGACAAATGCTGGGGAATCATTAAATTTCAGACTGCATTTGAAGAGTATGTGTGTCTTCAAACTTTGCTTAGAATGTTTCCGCCAAGGATTCCTGTTTTCTTGTTTGAGGAGAGCTCCACTGGGGAATGTTGAAAACTCTGTGGAGAGTGTTGATTCCTGTCTGGGGAAAAGAGTTCAGGAGTCTCGATTGTCCGTTGCTCTACTGGGGAGTCGAAGTTGAACTGATGTCTGGTCGGGTCCAGGCTTCACAGTAACTTACTGGGGATTGTAGAGTAGTCTACTGGGGAAGAGGAGTTGTGGTCCTCTGATTTGCAATAGTCGGGGAGGCAAACTCAAGCTGGGAAATCCTTCTGTTTGTTGGGGAAATAAACCCTTTTTCCAGTCTATTGGAGAGGTGGCGACTTCACTGGGGAAAATCCTCGAGGATTCTTGAGGTCGACTCAGATGGGGAAAAGGTTTTCAGAGATTAAACTCTGGCTGGGAGTCATCCTATGAGAAGGATTCTAGGGAGATTTGTGACTGCCCCTAGTAGCGAGTATTTGTGGCACTTCCAGGAAATGTTTGACTGTATGTAACCCTTTGTCGGGATTCGCGTTCAATGCCTAAAGTGATTTAGATGGAGACCTGTCCCTGGTTATTCTGCACTTCTTGAGAGATTTCTTAGAATCTTGAATAGACTGCCCCAAGTGTGCTGGATAGTAACATGTCATGTCCCCTTATTGATAGGAGATTTGTCATTGGAATTGTCATCCCACTTGAAGTGATTTTGTTCACTGAGAGAGGTTTCATTCAACGGATATTCGTTGTGTGAATTTCTCTGTTGTCAAACAAATAGCCATATGCAAACAACGATATTCAAATAATGCAAAGTTTATGCTTATCTTGAAATTTTAAAAATGCATTTTTAGCAAGAAATTTTATAAGAAAATTCAAACTCATGATTTAGAGTAAAGCCTTATAGGAGTCAGGATACCTTTTGTAAAAGTATACTTTCGAACTAAGCCATGCTTCAATTAGGACTTTTGAAGGGCTGTAGCGTGGCTTGGTTCACTATTTAAGAAACAAAGGATAAAGACTCAAAGTGTATTTGTACCCGCCCGTTCTTCGTGATGTTCTTCAGTCCTAAACTCAGTTAATTGTACGTTCAAACTCCAATTGAATCTGGAATGACGTTTTGGTGATGGTTTAGACAAGTTAAGTTTGTCGGAAGGAGGGAAGTCATTTTTGCAACATTTTTCATGTTGTTGAGGATTTGTAGTGACCTCTTTCTTTTGATTTGTTATCCCTAATTTTGCCTGACTGTTCTTGTTTTGAGATTACGGTTAGCGAGATGCCCCAGTTTTTATTAAGTCTTCTTTGTAGGTTTTAAATTAGTGGAATTTTCTTTTTGAGAGATAATGACTTCCTATTTGGTAGGGAACCATCACTGGGTTTTGATTCCATAGGAATGTTTTTGATGTCATTCATTGTGTACGAAGTGAGAGTTTGCGATTGGTCGCACATTTGAATTAACTGAGAGACTACCCTGTCCCAGGTTTTGATTAAAGGTTTCAATTTGTGTAAAAAAGAAAACTTCTACTTCTTTGGCTCAAATGGGTTGACTAGGGGTTATCTTCCTTATAACTCTAGTGTTTAGGATTTGAAAGAACGCATGTACATCGTCAACAAGGTCTGTTCAAAAGCATACTGTATGAGATTATGGCATTATTTTTGCCATCCTCCCTCTAAAGGCTTGCAACAAGAGTTGAATATCATAAAGGGAGTAAAAAACATAGTTTAAATATAGTGAAAACAAATGGATGAATTCAAGACAAACATATGCAATACATTAATGAAACAAAGTTTGACATTAATAGATAATTGTTTGAATAACAAAAGAAATTACAATTGAAAATTCAAAATGAACAAGACGCTCTTAATGATTCGGCATAGGAGCAGTGATCACGTTTGGATTCTCCGGAGGGTCAAACTCGATCTCCTTGGCATCAATCAATTCTTGAATCTTGTTCTTCAAAGTCCAACAGCTGTCAGTGTCATGTCCGGGACTATCAGAATGGTAGGAACATCTTACGCTTGGATTGTACTTAGAAGAGGAGGTATCGGGGTTTTGAGGAGGATCCTTTAGTGTGATCAGTTTCACCTTCAGCAAATTTTGTAACGCTTGAGACAAAGGCATGTTGATGTTAGCGTATTGCCTTTCTTGATATCTTACCCTACGCCTATTGCCATGTCTTTGTTGAACATGTGTAGGATTAAAGATCAGGATTGCCCCTACATGTTGGTCATGACGACTCTTTTGACCATACACAGCATTGGACTCTTTCTTCCCATTATATGGTTTTTTCTGAGCATCGGAGGGTGTAGCTCCTTGGATCTTTCTGCTTTTGATGCCAGCTTCGACCCTTTCGCCGGTCAGTATTATCTCGGTGAACCCGGCTGAGGAGCTTCTGATTAGGTGATTAAAGAAAGGCCCTGTCAAAGTTCCCATGAAGATGTCAATCAGCTCCCTGTCAGTTAAATGGGGTTGTACCTTACCAGCCAGAACTCTCCACTTTTGGTCGTATCCTTTGAAGCTCTCGTTGGAACCCATGGTCATGTTCTGCAATTGCACACGAGTTGGTGCAAGATCAGAGTTGTATTGGCACTTCTTGTAGAAGGCAGCAGCTAGATCCTCCCAAGTGTGGATGCGAGAACCCTCCAATTGATATAACCATTCAAGTTGAGTCCCTCCTAGGCTCTCTTGGAAGAAATGGATCCAAAGCTTTGGATCAGTTGTGTATGGTTGAATCTTGTGGACATAAGACTTTAAGTGCATCTTAGGGAAAGAGACTCCATCGTACAGGGAAAAGGTAGGGATTTTGAACTTTGGCGGGATGACCACTCCAGAAACCAAACCCATGTCTCCTAAATCTAAGCCAGGTATCTATTGATTCTCCATAGAATTGAGGCGATCCTCCAACTGTTTGTACTTGTCATCAACGGGAGGATATTGTTCCTCAGAGTAGTCAGCTTCGACTTCATCAATCTCCAGATTGTTGTCTTCTTCATGACTATCCCCCAGGTTGGATGGAGTTGAGAGATCTAGAGCTCTCTTGACTGGTCTTCTAAGTCTTCTTCCCAAGTTCAGGACGCCTACTGGCTTCTTAGGCTTCTTCTTCTTGTCTTTGAGAAGAAGAGTCTTCAGGTCCTCTTGCCCCTTAGCCATGGCCAAGAACATTTGTTGGAATTGAGCATTTTGAGCTTGGAGATCTTTAACCATTTGTTCCATATCCATCTTACTAAAATAAACAATGAGAAGATAAGGAAACCTGTATGGGAGAGACCTGTCATGATATGATGCATGATATGTGGATGCATGTTTTCAAGGATCTCGCGGGGTAAACACAAGAAAATGTTAGAAGTTGAACTTTTATCAACGACTTTGATTGGAGAACTTCGTATCTGTGGATATCCTTCCACGAGAATCAAGCTCACCATGTCAAGTGGGTCATAACCCTTGACTCAAGTTGTTGTACTTGATTTTTGACGGGGTTTGGTTAGAGGAAAATAAATCCTTTTGCCCCTTGATAGACGTCTGATTCAACGTGACCTTGCATCAAAGACCCTCGAGATCCTTGAAATTGCTATTGAAAATGCTATGGTATGATGCTATGATGTTATGTACAAGTATGTGAAGTAAGCAAGTTTATATACAAATAATCATATACACACAAAGCAGACAAGCCCTTAGGTTTAGGCTTGCATGGAGTTTTGCAGGTAAGTACCCTCTTGAAGTTTAGTTGGCTCAACCTGTCCTAGTTAATAGTAACCAGGTTCTAAGGGATCTCAATATCACTGACCTTTCTTTTAGGCATCGTCTCAGCACAATCAATCTTTTCTTACGGCCGAGATATCCCAAAAGTCTAGTCTCAATGAGTGTAGTATCGAGTATCAACCAATTTTCAGCTTTCCATCGAAACCGGTTATCTCACTACATCCTAATTGGCCAAGTTTGTTCAATTAAGGTTCTAAAGTCAGTTAGTGCTTCATGACGCCACTCAGCGGCCCTGTATTCTCCTCTATTCAATACAAGGGATACAGGTATCCACAAATGCGTCACACTAATATAGCCATTGTTTTAACTATATCGATCTACGTCGTACAATTTCCACAATCTATTTCTACTTACCTAAAAGGTGCCCCAGATCCGAGTAGAGGATCAAAACAAGCCCAAACAAGGAACCATAATGTAAAGCATGTAAGTCAAACAAAGAAAGCAAGTAAATGTGATCTAGCCCTAAGGTAACCCCACTTTTAAGAATTTCCCCAGCAGAGTCGCCAGTTCTATGATACTGTGGGAGAACTGACTTGGGTGTTTTGCGTTTTATCGCAATTGTTGCGGATAGCAAGAGTCGCCACTGACTTTTCTTTTATCCAATAAAGAAAGTCTGAAAAGAACAGGAAAGACCTTTCGAGATTATTTGAGTTCGGGGGGTAGATTATGAAAAGGGAAGGTATTAGCACCCTTTTCATTTGTAGTTATCTACGGGCTCTTAGTTGCTTGCTAGATCACTTGCTTTTGTTTGAAAATGTGTCTGTGATGTGGGTTTTGAAGGTATTTTGAAAATGTCTTTATAGTGGTTCTCGTTTCTATAAGAACGACTACAAAGTGTTATTTTGAAAATAATTCAAAGAGGTGTTTGTGAAACGTGTTTTTGAAAGTGATTTTGAAAAGGTGTCTTTGTAATGACTCTTGTTTCTATAAGAACGCGTACAAAGTGTTGTCTTTTGAAAATGTTTCAAAATATGAGTGTTAGTGTATAAAATGTTTTTGTTGTGAGCAAGCGAGCAACTAGGAGAAAATCTACCTACTCAAAAGGTATTAGATGTTCTTTTCCTCCTCCTTTAGATGTTGCTATCTTACCGTTGTTTTGGTAAGAAGCCCCATTGTTGGATGTGAAGGGACGGGCGTGGGACGTTTGTATAGTCATAGAAGGAAACCTATGGGACGGGCGTGGGACGTTTGTATAGTCATAGAAGGCCATGATTATTACATGTTGGTTTAGAATATGAATCAATAAAGATGTTTGAAATGAAAGAGTTAAAGTCAGAAAGACTTACCTCAAAGCTGGTGTGTGGGCTTCGAACTTGAACTACTACCTGGACATTTCTGGAATTCGAAGAGTAGTCACGGGGGGTTTTCTTTTGGTTCGAAGAGTTGTCACAGAAGGTTGTCTTTGAGTTTGAACAAACTTCTATGTGTAGGGTGTTCTTCAGAATCGAAAGAGATGAGTGTTTGGGATCCTGGGTTTGCTTTTACAAGTTTTTAAGAACTTGAGATTTATGTTGTGTTTTGAGAAAATTTGGGAGATTCGTTCCTCTGGTCCAAAGATCCTCCCTTTCCTTGTTCATGGTTCCTCTATTTATAGAGGAAATGCTTGGGAGACATTGAAGTAGTCAGCCTTGCAAAAACAATAAAATATGAAAACGAAAAAAGGTACAAGTGGGGGGCCTTTTGGCAGTTGAGGTGTAGAAGATGTGACTTGTGCCTTTTGACGTTGCTTGTGCTCAGGAAAAAATTAGGTTGAGAGCTAATTTTGTGTTTAAAGCAATCTTTATGAAGAAAGGGTACATAACTTGTTGCCATTTCGTCCCAGAATGGTATTATCCAGTGGATAAACCTTCGAACCCTGATATAATGTATCACAAACTTGTGTAAACCTCTGATTATATGATGATTTGGAAGCAAAGTAGCCTGACAAGTAGGGTAAGGCTATGAGATTTATTCAGGCTCGCTTCAAACAAGCTTGCTTCGAATGGTTCAGATTGGATTTGAAGGAAGCTGATTCGAAGGGAATCAAAGCTCCAATCAAAGCTTTGTATGTAGGTTGCTTCTGTCCAATCGAAGTTCTGTTTTCCAGGGGTCACATGTGGCAAAGCGAAAGGTGCATGTAAGAGGCCAAAATTTCCTAACGAAAGGTTTGACCAAAACCATGTGTTGAAGGATTCATGTGCCCAAATGAAAGGTACATGTTGGAGGCCACAATGCCCAGATTCGAAAGAGGCACATAGGAGGAAAAAAGTGCAAATCGAAGGATGCTAAAAGGGATCCTTTTGCCTTGGAATCGAAGGAGGCTTCAGAAGGCTTTTTGCCTTGGAATCGAAGGAGGCTACATAAGGCTTTTTGCCTCGTGCCTGCTGGTCTTGTGGGCGCCTCTTGTGTGCAAGAAGGAATTTGTGACTCAATTGAAAGCCTGTATGCAGCAAAACTTATCCAAATCGAAGGAAGCTTGCAGACAGTAAATTTGTCCAAATCGGAGCAGGCCTACAAGCATATGCCCAATCAAAGTAAACTTACTATTTCTTTGATTTTGTCAAAAAAACAAATTTATCCATTTTCTTCCTTTTTGACAGTTTTCTTTTTAACTTGGTACTGGAAGATCCCAATGCACTTGTGCAAGCTTGAATCCTTAGAATCCTTGTGAGAAAGGCCTTGAGAATTGAGAGGGAAAATTTTGGGGTACAACACTTATTTACAAAACTATACACATAAGATTTCTCTAAAGAGTTTCATAGCACTTTGGTGTAGTTTTTCTTGAGCTTGATTTAATCTGATATATTTGTGTAATATTGATTCTTACATTTCTTCAACTTCCAGGTCTTCCTTTTATAGCTTGTAAAAGATATTCGTTGAAAGGGTAGAAAGGTAATCGAAAAATAAAGTTGTTTGTTCTCAACAGTCATAATGAGAGTGGTCACAGTATAGTATGAAAGAACTTTCCTTACGCCACCCTAGATGGTAGAAGTCACATAACACTTTTTGTACCTTTTGTACACCATCACACGTTAACCATTTAGAACTTCTTCTTATCTTCAAGGCTTCAGATAATTTGAATGTTTGAAGCTTATTGTAGAAGAATCACTCTTAAGTCTTAGAACCTAAGTCTTGGAGTCTTCAGAACTTGTCACATCAGACCCTCGTCTTCAGAGTCTTCAAGACTTGGTTGTAAGAACTTTCTTTTCTTCAAATCATCAGAACTTGTTCAGCAGAACCTCGTCTTCATAATGTTAAAAACTTATAACACACAAAATCAAAGCTTTAGAAGGCCTCCAAATCTTAACCATAAAGTCACGATCAGAACTTATTGTACTAACGTTCCTAAGACCTGTTGTATAAGATGAATTCCAGAATCTTGACTTTAGCATAACATGTAACCACATGTTTTCATCCAATAGTGTTTATGTTCAAAACATGATGACGTCACACACCTTGATACCATATCTAGAACATTGCATCAACAACTACACACTAGAACGAAACCATTAGAGTATACAATTGTTCTTAATGATATCATGTAAAGTTATCATAAAAATATTAAAACCAGATGTAGAAACACTTTTTGTTCTTACAAGTCTCTCCCTCTACTAGAGCAAAGGAAATTGGTAAAATATTATTGTTGCCATATTATGCAACTAACATCAGTAGCATGCCTTTGTATTTCTCGTACAACCACATTCCATATATTTGAATAATAGGCTTGCAGGATGCAAACCCTGTGATGCAAGGTTGAAAAGCCCAGAAGAGTCGACTGAATCTTCCATTTCCGTTGACACAAGTACCGTATGAGGCATACGCTAACAATGTTTCCATAATATAAATAGTTCCTGGAGCATACGTGCAAAGTGCATGCAGGTAGCGCGGTAGTTTTTTTATATGAATCCTTCTAGTTTCCATATACTTTTTCAATCGCTTTTGTCTTTGCTAACCATAACTTTATGTATGACGAAGTATAATTGTATATTATAGTGATGTGAGAGATTATGGTTTTCACCTTCAATAACAGATCATTGCTGACGAGAGATAAGATTTCTTGACATATTAGATCATAATTAGTTTACGATAATCTTGTGATTAAGATCTCAAACTGCACGATTGATACCAAATTTATAGTTACAATGTTGGAAAGGTGGAGACCCGAGACACACACCTTTCATCTACCAATTGGTGAATGTACTGTCATACTAGAGGAAGTGTATATGTTAATGGGTCTCCATATTAATGGTAAGGTGGTGAATGGGCCGGTTCAACAACCAAAATCTCTATGTGAGGAAATGTTGGGCAAAGATATGGTGGATCGAACTGTTGCTAGGGGCCTAGCTATTTTACTAACCAAACTTAAATCACATTACGGGACTCTTGGGTTGAATGAAAATTCGTTCGAGGAAGAAAAAATAATTAAAGCTCAAAATTATATTATGATACTATTTGGAAGCCTGTTATTCCCTGAAAGTACAGGTAATGATGTCAGTTTTATGTATCTAAGTTTGCTTAGAGACTTTGATAAAACAAGAAAGTATAGTTGGGGTTCCACCGTTTTAGCCTATCTATGCAGTTCATTATGTAAAAATGCAACATACGGCACATGTACTTTTAATGGATGTGATTTATTGCTCTAAGTATGGGGTTGGTGGAGAATGGAGCCCCTTAACGCCATCAACGACCATGCGTACATCTTCCCCTACGCAACAACGTAAGTCTATTGCGTAAATAATTTATTATTTCTCTCTATGCTAAATAGATGTACATAATTAATTATTTTTTCCATTCCTTTAGGTATTGTGTAAGAGGTATGGATTACAAGAATCCAAGATGCAATGTTGTTTTATATCATAATTTTTTGGATCACCTTGGCCAGGATGATGTACGTAGTACCTCTAAACTTTTCTTCTTTTAACTTATTTATTTTTAAATATCATCATTCTGATTTAATTTTATCCACAGTTTATCTGGAGACCATATTTGGGGTTGGACCATAAACCCAACCCCGACGATGCAGCAGTTTGGACAGAAAAAAATACAATCATACAGTTCAATGTTATAGAGATGCACCACAACAGCCGTGTCAATATGCAGTTTGGAATGCATCAAGAAATACCAAGCGATCCAACTTGTTTGTCACCCTGGCATCTCAAAAGGATCGACGCCCAATGGGGTATTAATAATTGGAAAGATTTTGCTCCGGACTGTGTAAGATGTGGCATAGGCATCACCGACATGTCTTATGATTCCCTATTTTCCTCACCCAGCATAATATGCGACACATCGATCAATATTATGATTGGTACATAACTCTTACTAACCCTGAAATGTTTGTGTCTGACCTGAGATATTTGATCGACCCACGCACACAATTGGCACAATCCTCAAATCCCCAATAACAACCCCAACAACAAAACCAACACACATCAACCTCCCACCAAACACCACGACGATACAGATCCACAAACACCCAACCCCAATCACCACCTCAATACCAATACATCCACATGCCACATACACAGTTCCAGTACTCTGAACAAAGACCATACATCCAACATCCCGATGTGGACCCCTCATCATCTCACCTTAGCCCAGACCTTAGCCTACTTGAAGAATATTCCCCAACCGATCAAACTTACCATCATCCATCACATCACCATAGTATCCAACAATCGCAGTATCAAACTCCACAAGATTCATTTCCATTTTACCCCCCTTATTCGATGACCAATGCTATGGACCACCTATGGAACCCCACCCCGCACCAATACGACCAAACTTTGAGGGCATGGGTAACTGACTGTTTCAAAGCGGATCTTTCAGATATGCTGATCTAACGGATTTCATGGATCCTGAACGCATTGACTTTGCTAGGGCCCTCGATCTAACCGCAGCAGGAAAATCGTCAAAACGCACCACGAGTTAGGAGAGGACGCGGGTGCGAAACCACAGGTTGTTATCAAGTTCTGGGAGAGAACTGAATAATATGTAACTCTTATTCTCATTATGTAATTGTTTAATTATTATTGAAAATCAAATTTTCATTTGCAACAAAATTGTCTTTTATATACTTTACAAAAAAATTTATTAAAAAAAACCACTTTGCACCTAGGTCCCATCTGAGATGACTTAGGAAAAATCACATGCACCTAGGCGCCGTCTCATTTGGCATGACGCCACTTTAAAAAAATAATACATGCGTCATCTCACATGACTACTGCCTATTAATATTTTCTGTAACATAATTATTTGCGTAATTTTCTCCGGATCATGATTATTTGTGTATTTTTTTAATACGCAGTTATTACAAAAAAAAATCATAAATGACGATCTGTTTAAAAATTGACATATCTTTGATTTTAAATATATAAATACGATAGGTTGGTCAAAACATTTAAATTTAAAATAGATATCAGAAATTAAATATAATAACGAAAGCAAAATTGTAATTAAACAAATATATTATTATTGTATTTTATTATTTCTTAACATCATTTTTACAATTAATTTATTAATTTTAAGATTTTTTTATTTTATTTTCGCACTGTAGTTCTCAAGAAAAAAGAGCTCTAGTAATCCATAATTCACATTGTTTCTATTTAGGAATCAAATCTAATATTTCTCAAATTGCATCTTTAACAGAATTTTTTTTTACCACGGACCCCCTAAACTACTTATTTAAAAAAAAATATTAGAAGGATTAGAGACTATTTATCACTTAACTCCTTAACTTTTTACTAAATACTAATATAATACCATAACTAACTAATTATTTCATTAATTATTGATATTATTGACTTGCATTCAATTATTAAATAATTAATCTTATTAGTTTTTGCAATTATTATGTAATAAAACTATTTTTATTTGTTATTAATTTGGTTGTAAGTATATTTTATATGAAATTATACATTTGTTGAATAATCACATTCTTTTAAAATTTATTTGAATATGTGAGTTGTTGGATTAATAATAAAATTAAAATAATTATTAAAAAAACCGCCCTAGCCATTCCATTTAACACGATTTTTTACAATATCTATTTAATCAGAATTTAAGTAAATATTTGTTTTGTACATATTTATTAAATAACATATGTATTTAGATTATATTTAATTAAAAAATTAATTATTCTTTTTCTTATGACACGGAGGGCCGAAGCCCGGAAAAAAGTTTAATTATTCAATACATTTTAAAAATATATATTTATTTATAAAATAATATTATTTTTATATTATTGTGTATATTAAATATTTACACGGAATATTATTCACCGTATTTATATGGTGAATAATGTTTTTTTAAAATAAATCAATAATATTTATAAAAAGAATATTTTTATTTTTAAAATTATTTTTAAAATTATTTTTATAACATAAATATATAATTTATTATTAATAAATTTTATTATTGTATTTACTAGAAAATATAGATCATTAACTATATATTTTACTTATAATTCGTTAATTAAGTTTAATGCTTCATTAACTAATAAATTTTATTATATTAACTAAATTCTGACATTAAAATATAAAAGATCATTTGAAATAGTAAATTTGAATAATAAATTATAAGTAAAATATATGATTAATAACTTATATTTTTTTAGTTAATAAAAAAATAAAATTGGTTAATAATAAATTTTATATTTGTGTTATAAAAATAAAAATATTTTTTTATAAATATTATTATTTTATTTTAAAAAACACTATTAATCTTATAAATTCGATAAATAGTATTTTATATAAATATTTAGTTTATAAAATAATATAAGAATAACATTACTCTTATTTATTTATAACAATAATGATATTTACTATTTCATCATTTTTGTGTTTAAAATGAATTTTTTACAAGATAATACTCTCTTCAATTTCTTCTATAAAAAGTTATATATATTTTGTCCCTTTTTATGAGATTTTTTTAATGCATTAATTATTTTTTCTAAATATATCTCTAATTATGTTATATATATTTTTAATATGTAATAAATACATTTATATAAATATTAATTAATTTTCTCTTTTAAAAATAAATTTATATAATTATACAAATAATCAATAAATTTAATACTTTAATTAATTTTTTTAATTAACGTAATTTAATCTACAAAGTCTTATATTTAAGGACGGAACTAGTAATAAATATATTAATTATTTAATAAATTTTAAAAATAATTTTTTTAATAAAAAATAGAGGAGTATTTCTTATTTTCTGTATCTAAAAAGTAAAATAGTTTATGAATTTTTTTAAAAATAGAATATTTTGAATTTTAATGTTATTAAATAAAACAAATCATTTTCCTATAAGAATAAGAAGAACAAAAGAAGGGCCACAAACCCATTTTCTCTGCCACTAGCAAGAGAGTAGACCCAACAACTAGCCTTTTTTCAAAGTTGAGAATTTCCAAGATTCTCTTCTTCTTTTATCACACACTTTTTTCATCTCTAACCTCAACTTTTATCACAAAAACTATGGCACTTATCTTCTTCCACTACAAATTTTCCCTCTTTTCTTTACTTTCTGTTCTTTTCATCACCTTCACTTCTTCCCATATCATACCCAAATTTCCTTCTCCACTCATTCATCCAGAGCAACAGATAAACTCTGGTTCTGCCAAAAATGGTCTTTACATAACAAAATTCTTCACTCAAACACTTGACCACTTCAATTATAATCCTCAAAGCTATCAAACTTTTCAACAAAGGTATCTCATCAATGATACTCATTGGGGTGGTGCCAAAAAGAATGCTCCAATCTTTGTCTACACTGGAAATGAAGGACACATTGATTGGTTCACACAAAACACTGGATTCATGTTTGAAAAAGCACCTTATTTCAATGCCCTTTTGGTTTTCATAGAGGTAAACCTTCGAGTTCAAAACTTAAATATTTATGATATTATTGAATAAATAATGTATCTAAATAATATATAAATTTAATATTCTCATTTATTGAATAATTAATATATCTAATTAATATATTGCGATTTAAATGTATATGTTTGTCTCAATGCAGCATAGATTCTATGGAAAATCAATACCCTTTGGAGGGAATAAAGAAGTTGCATATGCAAATAGCACAACACTTGGATTTTTGAGTTCAGCACAAGCTTTGGCTGATTATGCAACTCTCATAATTGATTTGAAGAAGAATTTGTCAGCAACTGAGTCCCCTGTTGTCGTCTTTGGAGGATCCTATGGAGGAAGTATAATAAATTTATTTTTTAAATCATTTTGAAAAATTTTCTATCTTTAATATAAACTATAGTCTCAAATGAAAATGTGTTTTTTTTTTTTTTAATTTTAATTTTTGTAGTGTTGGCTGCTTGGTTTAGGATAAAGTATCCACACGTTGCAATTGGAGCTTTAGCGTCATCAGCTCCAATTCTTCAATTTAATGATTTGGTTTCACCATATAGTTTCGACAACATTGTCACACAGGACTTCAAGGTTTCAATAAATAATTAATGTCTTATCATATTTTTGGTCAAGAAAAATATTTTATCATATTATTAATTTCTAGCTCTATTATTCAACAGTGTTAGCTTCTCTTAATGGAAAGATTTATTATTTATTATGATCTTTCTAATTGGAGAAATTAACTTATACAATTTCGGTAGAGAAATTTATTTCTACTGAACAATTTTTAATAAAAATATAGTATGTATCACGTGCACTCACATGGTGTGTATGCATTATTACAGAGTGAGAGTGAAAATTGTTACAAAAGGATAAAAGAGTCATGGAAGCTGATACAAAAAACAGCCAAAAAACATGGTGGATTAGAATTATTAAGGAAAACATTCAGAATATGCAAGTGAGTTTTATTTTTTATTATTATTATTATTATTATTATTATTATTATTATTATTATTATTATTATTATTATTATTATTATTATTATTATTATTATTATTATTATTATTATTATTATTATTATTATTATTATTATTATTATTATTATTATTATTATTATTATTATTATTATTATTATTATTATTATTATTATTATTATTATTATTATTATTATTATTATTATTATTATTATTATTAGTTGAATTATTTAAGTACATAATTGATAAAAGTTATTAAATATTTGTTTTGGTGTAAGTATAGTAATTATATGGGAATAGATGCTTTGGAAGGTTGGTTACAGACGGCTTGGATTTATACTACAATGACAGATTATCCAACACCAACCAATTTTCTAAATCCATTGCCAGCATATCCAGTGAGAAAGGTGCAAAATTTAAATTATTAATTAATTAATTAATGTTTTTATAGTTTTGTGATTGATTTTATTTGATGTCGTGATTCTAATAAATTAGTATAAATACAATTAATATTTGTGTGCGAGTGTTTGTTAAGCGGGTTTGGAAATTAAGCATCTTTAAGATTTTTTAATTAAAAACAACTCGAGTCAAAAGTAAAAACAAAATCGATCCGTCTAAAGTGGAATAGTAACATGTTTCTCCTTTAGAAAAGGAATGTAATTAAAGAATCATCGATATTGCTAGATTCAAACTTTCAACCTTTTGTCAATAACTCTGAGTTATTGAATTTTAGAAGCCAATCATACTTGGATAAAACAATAAGATTAATTTTATAATAGATTAAAGAAATACATTCTAGAACCTACATCAAATAATAAATTTCATTCGATTAAATAATATTCTTTCTATCTCTTATATTTTAATTGATTGATGTATGTCTTTGTCTTTTATATATTTTTATTAACTAAGTTAATGAAAATACTAGTAAATAATAATTGATTTGAAAATGAAGTGGATATTTTGTGAATAATAATTGATTTGAAAGCACTTGGAAGTGTGATTGACAGAATTTGTTTGTTTGTTGGAGAGAATAATTGAATTTTGGTGAAATTGATTCAGATGTGTGAGGCTATTGACAGTTCAAAGAGAGAAAAAGATAGGTTAGGCAAGTTGTATGAGGCTGCAAATATCTACTACAACTATAGTGGCAATGCTAAGTGTTTCAATTTAAATGATCCTTCTGATCCTCATGGTCTTGCAGAATGGCAATGGCAGGTACTCAACATTTTTTTTTTTTTTAATTTATGTTTTCTAAATCAAATATATAAGTTATCCTAATTATTTATTTATTGAATACAGGCTTGTACAGAGATGGTAATGCCAATGGCCTCAAACAAGGAAAGTATATTCTCAGAATATGAGTGGTCATTGGAAGCCTTTTCTGCATCATGCAAAAATGAGTACAAAATAGTGCCAAGACCCAACTGGATTACATCAGAATTCGGTGGTCATGTGGGTTATATTTTTTAATTTTTTATGTTTTCATGTTTGCACTAATTCATGTGTTCAGTGTTATAAATATGATCTATTATATATTATTTGCAGGATATTGAGATAGTTTTGAAAAGATCTTCTGGTAACATCATATTTTTTAATGGTTTAAGAGATCCTTGGAGTGGTGGAGGGTAAACCCTTATCCTCTTTTCTATCATACTATTATATTATATTGCACTATATATTGAAATTTGTTATTACAATTTTACATTCAACTATGCTGACTTTGAGTTTGATTGCAGAGTGTTGAAGAATATAACAAAATCTATAGTTGCTATAGTTGCAAAAGAAGGTTAGTTGAATAATTTGCATATTTTTTTATATTTATGTATTTTTATAATTAGTTTGTGTGGGTAGGAGCTCATCATGTGGATCTAAGATACTCAACTAAGGAAGATCCAAAGTGGCTTAAAGACATAAGGAAGCAAGAGGTAGAGATTATAGCAAGTTGGATCAAACAATACTATCAAGACATAGCTAAGATATAGTGTGGAATTAAGGAATGGTTGTGAAATGAAACAATAATAATTTCTTTATAGTGCAATTTAATCTTTATAGACATTCATGATTGTGAAATGAAACAATAATAATAATAAGTGATTCAATAGTTAAGACAAAAAATTCATCCTCTGAATGATTGAAATGAAGATGAATTTAGAGTAGGTTTTGACAACGGTAAGTTAAGGATAGGTTCGGATTAGATTACTTCTTGTAATCAGTCTCGAAGTTATAATTATATCATTACTTATTCAAAAAATAATTTCTAATTCAAAAAATTATTTTCATTTCATATTTTTCAAAAATGAAACAAAAAAGTTATGTCAATAATAGTCAGTCTTTTGACACTTATTTTATTTCACAATATCTATATCGATTCAAACAACACCGAGTATTTAAACAATAATTTTATTTGTATCATTTGTTTATTTGATCTTGAATTTATTTACTTTTGCATATTCAAATCTAAAATTTTGTCTATATAAATTTCACTTTAAACTCTTAAACTTTTTTATTTGCACCATTAATTTACTAATATCGAATTTATTTATTTTTACACCCCTTAACCTAATGTCCTGGTTCCGCCACTGATTATCATCCAACAATATCTATATCGAATTCAAACAACACTGAGTATTTAAACAATAATTCCAAGTACTCAAACAACAACAAGAAGTATACAAAAAACATCATTGATTATCTTAATTTACAAGATGAAAATTAGTATGGAAAAAGAAGATAATGAATCTCATAGAAAAGAGAAATCAAGATCTTATTGCATTGATTCTATATTCATTAAGTTACAAATGAGAGAGCTATGTTTTGTATATATAGTAATTTGAGTAGTTAGTTCTATTTTTCTAACTTCTTAACTGTTAATTCTCTATGTTAATTCTCTATTTTGTTGTGATTGACATTATGTTTGGTAAAATTAACTTAACATAAATATATTGGATAAAGATGTTCTATCTGAAGGAAAATTGTGATCTAAAACGCAGCGGAAAATTAAAATTTCCTTTAGTGATCTTTACGAATGGGCATGGTCAGTGATAGAAATTATTATCTCTTGTAGTGATTCAGACCTTTGATGTTGTAATCCCGAACGTTGATGAATATCAACTTCTCTACTCAGTCCACACGAACAAACCGCATCTGGTCACAATGCTAGCTGTTTACTAACGAAAACTTTGAGTGACAAAGTGAGACAAAATACGGCTACGGTTTCAAGACCGAAATTTCACAATTGAAATGCTTCAGCACAAGGGTTCTATTTATAGAACCACTTATGTGGGCTTCAAGCTAAAAGCCCAATTAAAGTTGCAAGCTAAAAGCCTAATTAAGCCTACGGGTATCATACCTTATGATATACCGCATATCACTTAAGCGCGTGGTACCTTACCATATTCCATATTTCACTTAAGTGTATCGTACCTTACGGTGTTCTACAATTCACTTAAGTGCACCGTATCTTACGGTGTTCCTTATTTACTCCATCTCCCATCAACCCGTTCTTATGTGTGTGACCCTGTAGGTTTCCATGACGTTGGCAATTATATTAAATCACACATTTAACATAATAAATAGTAAGCGGTATCTAGCAACACATTACTGCTACCCAAGTCACGAAAATGTCATGTGATCTGACAAAAAAATTTCGTGATAATATTTGTGTGTATAATTACTCTTTTGCCCTTATGTCTATGTTAAACATAAGACATAGACCGTGTCATCCTTGTGTAGTTTAATATTGGGACCTTAGACATTTATCATGTTATGCAAGATGGGAAAATTCCATCTAAGTCACTCATGTCCCTCAACATGCTTTGTGAAGTACCCATCAACTGTCTTTATGGTCATCTAGTTACGGATAATGTTTGATCAGCAATAAAGTACTTAATTCTACATCTAGGGTCTATAGTGGGTTCATGCCGAAGGGTGGTATGCACCATTATCACCATGAGAATAACTTATGACACCTTGCATAACATTCTATATAGTGTTCTCATAGCGGGTCAATTCAGTATAAATATTACTCCTAATATTCATATTTATGTCAAGACTTAATAACTCCTTATACATGATCTATGAGGTGTGATCACCAGTCTATCTTCATAATAATCTCAATGCTTTAATATTATCCCACTTTACAATAAAGTTCGACCACAGATACTTTAAGAATAATATTCTTATATTTAATGTGCTCTCATGATTAAGTCACACTTAACATTTCATTAAACAGACGAACTATTCTAGGAACTTTATTATTTTGGAAAAACAAACATATTAAAGAAATGCCTTTTGTTATTAATAAATAATTTGATACAAGTACCAAAAGTATTGGCCTCTAGGGCTTACACCAATACTATGAATTGCATGTTGAATGCGATGTTCTATGCAGTTTCTTTCAACATCGTGATTTTGTACAACCGGGCTGTTGGAATTTTTAGTTTGTTACAAATGCAGAATATTCTGTAAAATATTATGCTATCCTATGTGGCACACAGTTTGAAGATTAAAAAGATTCAAGTTGATTTCGAGGAGAATTGTTAGTTTTTAATTATGGAGATAATTTAAGAAATTAATGATTGATGTCCTTTCTTTGAGGAGATAATGTTGCAGTGCCTCTATAGTCCAAATCTAGTTCATTGAAGATTATAAATAGAAGGCTTCAACCCTACTACAAGTGAGGAACTTACTGTGTATCTTTATTAGGGTTTGTGTGTTAATTGTGAGCCTCTTGATTATCATCTTGATAAAATAGTAGGACTTTGTTTTTGAGTTGTAAGTTATGTCAGTCATTCCAAAGCTTTTAAGAAGTGAATGATTTAAATGTTATTTTAATAATAAGGTCCGTTTGAATGTTCCAGTCAAAATGTTTTTGGTTTTGAGTGAAGTTTAAGAAACAATGTTATATAAGTAGACGTAGCAATTTGATCATAACTTGTCTGGGTGGTGTAGTCGGTTATCACACTAGTCTCACACACTAGAGGTCCCCGGTTCGAACCCGGGCTCAGACATAATTTTATCCTTTTTCATGTTTTGTACTGTTTAGGTTTATTGAGTTAAACCCGAAGGAGAAATTGGATTTCCCTATGGTAACACACAAGATCTTGATACTTAAATCTTCTTATGGAAATCGAGACTATATTCATTCTTTATTCCAGAGAGTTTTGCAAACACATGATAAAAATTCGAATGAATATTGTGTTACTGAACCCGAGAACCTGGAAACTAATTCTTTGGTTGCCAGGGACTGTGTTGCTATTGACACGAGTACCACTTCATTGACTAATCAAAACCATGTATGCAATCCTGATGTACTAATACCTGAAGCTTCATCATTATCTAATGATGCAGTTAACTCACTGTGTTCAGACTATTTTCTTCAAACTGTGCCGGATAATCAGATGGAAGTTGGTGTTTGTCAGACCCTATCTTCTAGTATCTATGCAGATTATCATATTAACAGCTCTTTAGCTACCTCTAACACTGCTTCTATGCAATGCCGGTATAAGATTGATGATAATCAATTAAAGGGAATACGAACAAGACATTTATCAGATATAAATAATAATGAACGTAAGGTTCAGATCTTCTCTGCGAATCATAAGCAGGCTTTCCATTCCTTAGCCAAGCAAGAACATGCTTTTTCTGGGGCCATGGATGAAGTATGTGTCAGCTGTTGTCTGCATCCTGTTGACACAATCAAGACAGTCCTTCAATCATGCCGTGTAGAACAGAGGTCCATATTTTACATTGCCATCAATTGTTTCTGATAGAGGTTAGGCTTTTTAGAGAAATCACATTCTTTCTAGATTACTTTTCCTTTTGAATTCAATCTTCAACTAGATAGCTTCTACGTCCAATTTGTGGATTGATTTCAGGTTTTCCTGGTCTATATCGGGGAATTACTACAAACATTGCATGTTCAGCTCCAATTTCTGCAGTTTATACTTTCACTTATGAATCAGTTAAAGCAGCTTTGCTTCCTTATCTGCCAAAGGTAGTTTGTCTCGAATCATCTATTTGAAAGAAACTACAAGTTAAATATCACTGTCAACATGGTACCATTAGATTTGAATATCTAGAATTAGTCTGGATCTTACCATAACTTATATGCCTATTAGCGTAATGAGATTTCAACCATCTTTTCGTGCAGGAGTATTATTCTTCTGCCCATTGTGTGGGAGGTGGTTGTGCAAGCATTGCTACATCTTTCATCTTTACTCCTAGTGAGCGAATAAAGCAGCAGATGCAAATTGGGTCTCATTATCGCAACTGCGGGTGTGTGTGGCTTTTTGAATCATCTATATATGTTATATGGCATAAAACTGCTTGCGGCCGAAACATCTCGAAAGTCCGATTTTAATGAGTGTAGCATCGAGTATCAACCAATCCTCAGCTTTACACCGAGGTCGGCTATCTCACTACTTTCTAATGGCCAAGTTAGTTCAACTAAGATTCTAAGGTCCGTTAGTGCTTCACGACACCACGCGGCAGCCCTGTATTCTCCTCGATTCAACACAAGAGATATCTGTACCAACCAAAGTTTCACACCAACACAACTATCGCTTCAACCATATCGGTCTACATCGTACAATCTCCACGATCTATTGCTACTTACCTAAAAAGATGCCCCCAGATCTGGGTGTAGGATATATAGTAACAACCCAAACAACCCTCTAAGGATAAAGCATACAAAGCACAAAAAAGTAGTTTAATAATGAACTAACTCTAAGGTAAACCCCACTTTTTATTTATCCCCATCGGAGTCGTCAGTTCTGTGATACGGTGGTAAAACCGACTGTTTAATACTGGTTTTGCGATTTGTATTTGCAAATGTCGCAGTAAGCAATAGTTGACTTTTCTTTTATCCAAATTAAGGAAATAGTGAAAAGAACAGAAAAAGACTTTTTCGCGATTATTCTGAGTAAGAGGGTAGATTATGGAAAGGGAAGATGTTAGCACCCTTTTCATCCGTAGTTATCTACGGGCTCTTAGAGGTTTGCTCATTTTTGAAATATCTTTGTGTTTTGTGTGTTTGAAAATGTTTTGGGAATACCTTAGTATGGCGAACTTTGTAATATTTCTCGGGATAATGGAGAAAGTATACAAAGTGTTTTGAAAAGTAGTATTTGTGTAAGTACAAAAATGTTATGAGCAAACTTCTAACAGCTATCTACTTTATACTTGAAAAGGTCGTTCTTTTCCTCCTATCCTTTAGACAGTGCTATCCTACTATTAGTGAGTAGGTAGCTCTTATCGTTGGATGTTTGAGGGACAATCGAAGGGACGTTACAGTCACGGAGGAAACTTGTGGAGACACTTTACCAATTTTGTTTAGGGACTAGATCATTTACCGAGAGACAACTGTAGGATCATCGATGGACTATAATCTTTTTGATTTACGGGTTTTTGCTAAAGTGTCTCCGTTTCGAGGGACATGACTGCTTTATTTCTGAAGGCAACCAAAGTGGGGTATCCTAAAGGTGTATATGTGCAATGTGTCTTATATTCAGTTATTTTTTTATCTTTTGTGTTAGGTTTGCTAACGTTTTGTTATTAGTCTTTTCATACATGCCTAGTTACTAGCAATTAATATGTACAAAATATAAAGTGCGGAAGTATAAACCTACACTATTACATGACTTCGGGGAGGGGATTTATAATGTACAAAAATTTGGGGAAGAAAAATAAAGAAAGTGGATAAAATCCTATTAACTATTACATCCAGTGTACAGGTACAATAATATAAAAATGCGAAAAATCACACACGAAAGGTTGAAAGTTCGCCTAAAACCTAAAAGAAAATCTAAATGAAATAAGAAAAATCTTTTTGGTTTTTGTTTATTTTAAGAAGATAATTAAACTACCTTAAAGCTAATTTTAATTTAAAAAGATAATTGCTAAATGAATTTAAAGCCTAATTCTAATATTTTTTGTAATTTTATTTGAGGAACTAATTTAAACACAAATTAAACCCTAAGTTCTAACTTATTTTAATTAAAAATGTTAAAGTTAGTTAATTATTTAATTTCAGAAATTAATTATTCTAAAAAAAACGATCCTAAGTTTTGTTGATTTTTTTATTTTATTAAAAAAAACTTACTGATTAAATAAAACAAACAAATTAAAAGAATAAAAATAGAGAAAAAACAAAATCAATTGGGCCTGGATCTGCATAATTAAAATGGGGGTGTTGATTGGAATTTACTAAGCCTAAGCAAAAGGGAGGCCCAGGCTGTATTAGAATCCAGTGAAAAGATTCTTTGGACGTCCATGATGGGGACACGCATTTGCTATGCTAGAATCTGGATGTAATGGCATCGGAGGATATAGATCTGGTGGCCCATGGTGTGTGCATATGACCTCATTGTATAGGATCTGCAAAAAGGAAATGGAAAAATAATATGCAAGAGGAAGGAGTCGAACCCTTGACCTCTCACACACCTAACGCCTTAACACTCACACACTCAACCGTTGGGACGGCTTTACATCCGTTAGTATACATCAAACGATTATGATATATTGTAAAATGATTCATATCGCTGAGCTGTCACATGTGCGCAAGTCCAGTAGGGTCCAACCATTTGAATGAACCAATCAAATCGTTTCATTCTGTCACGCCTTAGTCAGCGCCGGTCAGGCCACCAGAGGTGGTGGCTCCGGTCATCTCTTCCGGCCACTCCAAATTTTCAACCTGCGAAATTCAAACATAACAAGAACAAAAATGGCCCTACCCCCCTAATTTGTGGTCTAAAAATTCAATAGTGATGTTTATTTAGTCTGAAAGCTCCTGGATTATGAGATGCTGAACTTTTTAGTTTGTGATGCCCTAACAATGGCATCACACCATTCAGGCCTTAAAGTTTTCATGCTACACGTCTCACATGTTCTAATGGACTTCCTGATCATAAATCAAACCATCAAAAACATCAATAACACTTGAATATAAAATTTCAAATATGACAAACCTTGTTTGACTGGTGATACGCAATCTTGCAGCTTGGGGGTGCTATGAACTTCGAAAATGGCTGGAAGTGACTGTTGGCACCTTCAGGAACGTGATGTAGTCTTTTGTTTGGGCTGAGGGAAACTGGATTAGTGGTTTTGGAGAAATGACAACTTTGGAGATTTTTGTAATTTTTACAAATTTTGCAATTTGGTATGCTCTCTTCAGGCTGTATATGCGTGTGTTATTCTTGCAAGATGCTTGGTATTTACAAAGTATAAAGAATGGACAAGGTAGGAGGGAAAGAAGCATGCTCCATTATGTTCTTTAAGAGCCATGAATGAAAATTTGTAACTTCGCTAAAAGCATGTAAACTTGTCTTTTTTTTTTTGAATTTGAATAAATGTTGACATTTTGGCTCCTTCGAATGCCCTCCAGTGCTGCTCTTCGATTGGCCTAGTGTTACTTCCTTCGAATGGCTTTCTTTCAACTCAAACCAATCGAAACATCAACTCTCTCTGACTGGTCGAAGGTTGCTTCAGTTCTTTATCAATCGAAGGCTTTGTAGAAACCTCCCTACTTTCATTTGAATTGCCCCAGGCCTCATCATCGTGGCTTTCGATTGAGTCCCTATTTGCCTTGTGCTTCGACTGGCGCTGACACTACCTAACTAAACCAAACGAAAGACTTCATCTTGGCCAGTCGAAGCTTCCTTGAATATTTCTCTTTCGTTTTGACCAACTAGATCCAACTTTTGACCAAACCCCTTTTCTTTTTAGACAACACTATGTGTCCTTCGAATGGGCCTTTGAATGCTTCTTTGAATGGATCATCTATTTGCCTTAGCTGCTTGATTCCAATAGCCCAAATGAGGACTTCCTTCTGGCCAATCGAAGCCTCCTTTGTCATGAATGTAATGGTGCATGAGGCTTGGGCTGGGCAACATATAACCTCTTGCCCAACAAGTAACTTGAACCAAACCTCATTAAAAGGCAAAACAAGTTTGTTTCCAACAAATGTGTGTCTTTCAAGAAGACCAAATGTATGTTCTTCGAAGGCACCATTTGTGTGTTCATAATGTGGCAATCTTGTGCTTGTGAAACGAAATCAGGTATTAAGAGGGAACCTTTTTCTTTAAACGAAGCTGGCATGTAAGAAACCCACTGTTTTGTGGATTAAAGTAAGCATGCAGGAGGTCATTGCTGGTGGATCGAAGGGAGCTTGCAGGGGATTCTTGCTTTGTGCATTGAAGGCACGCACATAGGCAGTATTTGCCTAGTTGAACCAGGAATCAAGCTGGCTCCAAAGAAATCAAATGCCCAAACGAAACAGGAATTAAGCTTCCTCCAAAGAAACCAAATGTCCAAACGAAGCAGGAATCAATCTTGCTCCAAAGAAATCAAATGCCCAATCGAAGCAGGAATTAAGCTTGCATGCATGTAGCCATTGCATTGTGAATTATGCCAGCATGTAAAGCCAATGGTGAAATCGAAGGATGTATGCAGGAGGCCATTGCTTTATGCTTGCTGGCATGAAGGAAGTTCCTGCCTTATGAATTGAAGGCAAGCGTATAGAAGGCCCTTCCCTTTTGAATCAAAGGAGGTTGTTTCAAAGGAAACACGTGCTCAATCGAAGCTTGTATACAACATACAAGAAAAAGGCCAAGGCTTTAATCGAAGCTTGGAAATTTGAAGCAAGCTTGAAGGAGGTTAGGTCCTCAATCGAAGCCTGTCGAGATGCCAATCGAAAGACCCTTTGACATGCCAATTGAAAGACCTTGTTTATCTTTAAAAAAATTATTTTTTCTATAATCAAGTGTTTGTAATCACTTATGTAAGAGAAAAATCTTGGAAAAATATGAGAGGCGAAATTTTGGGGTACAACAGCTGACCCTGTTCAATCTTCTTAAACCCGAGGATTTAGATTGACTTGTCTGCCTTTCGTGATCTGAAGGTGGAAGATGATTGAACACTAGAGTGCCCATAAATTTGCACTCGCATGAAATAACACTGATGGTTGATGATGTCGGGAATAGGCTTACAGATGCCATTTGGAGGAGATGACAAAGAGTCGTTGGATATGGGCTTAAAGATGCCATCCAAAGTAGATGCTGATTTCACACATGGTCCCTTTGGGGGTTCCTGTTCCTGCTGTCTGAGTAGGAGTCCGTTGGGGAATGTGGGTTTCTATTATTCTCCCGCTTGAGGAAAACTCTGTGGGGAATAGAGTCTAGGAACTTCAGTTGTCCAAGGCTTTGCTGAAGAGTTATCTCTGGAGAGATGACAATTTGTTGTATTCTGGTTGAAGTCTAGGCTTCCAGTAATTTGTTGGGAATAATGGAATTAACCGTTATCTGGAAATTTATTAGAAAGAGCCTGTGTAGGGCTGCTTCAAGATGAGCCCCTATTAGACTGTATGAGAAGAAACCCGTGTAAGATTGCTTCGTCTGGTCATGTAGATAGCTTTCCTGTCTGATTTCAGGTGTTAATCTATAATCAATTGTTCAAAGATAGTTGTCCTGTCTGGTTTCAGGTATTAATCTGGAACTTGCTTTTATCGGTCGTTTGAGATAGTTGTCCTGGCTGGTTTCAGGTATTAATCTCTGACCCAAGAAATAAAGATAGTTTTCCTGTCTGGTTTTGGGTGTTAGTATTCAACCTCCTTATGTAGATAGTTTTCCTGGCTTGTTACATGTATTAATCTTACAGTCGGTCATCCACAGATGGCTCTCCTGGCTTGTTACAGGTGTTAATCTGGAACTTAAAAATTGTCAGTCGCTGAGATAGTTGTCCTGGCTTGTTACAGGTATTAATCTCTGACCCGAGAAAGAAATATAGCTTTCCTGGTTTGTTACAGGTATTAATCTTCAATCTCTTCATGTAGATAGTTCTCCTGGCTTGTTACAAGTATTAATCTGGAACTTGCTTTGCTGGTCACATAGATAGTTTCCCCGTCTGGTTTCGGGCATTAATCCGTGGCCTGCTGTAAAAGTTGATAGTGTTTGTCTGTCTGCTAATTTAACCTGAAAAGGTAAAATTAGTTTCATGCAATGTCATGATGTATGAATTGCATGATGCTCCCAAAATAAATGCCCGAAATATGTATGAATCCCTGGATATGGCTATCCCTGTGAAGTTTCATAAGTTCTCCCTAGAGAAGTTGGTGCAATCCTCGCTCTCAGTATTGAAGAATGTATCTTGGTTTCCCCTCGGTGATGTGTTATTTCCCTCCCTAATGAAGTCAGTAGAATATCTGCAGTTGATGTCTCAACAATATGGTATTGTTTCCCCATTTAAATTAGTATTACAATCCCCAATAGAAGTACAAACCGTAAAAACATTTGTTTTCCCCATTGAAGTCTGTTTGATTTTCCATGGTGAAGCCTAGAGGAGGTTGTTATACCCCTGTATCTGTACTGGTTTATTGCTATGATTTGATTATTTTTGGATTATGTTCCTTCCCAGTGGAGTTAAGCCATGGAGTAGGAATTTTTTTCCTCAGTCGGTGCTTACTTTCTCATGAAATTTTCATCTTGGATGTGTTTTAGTCGAGTATTGACTGTACCCAAGTTAGTTTTGTCTGGTTATCCCAAGTGTTATATGTCTGTTTTGTCAGAATATACATGATAACATTCATACATACATCATGCATAGTTGAATTTAGCAAATCATTGCTCATTTGCATTTATTAATATTTTGTTGACATTTTACTCTATTTTACATAGTTGTGTTATCCTCTCTCCAATAGAGTGTCAACCTTAAGCAGAAAGTATATCCTTTCATTTTCCCCACTGAGTTATCCCTCGTGGAAGAATTTTGCTTTAGACTTCCTATTAAACCCATTGTCTGGATGGAATATGGTTCCCTCTTGAGTTTATTTCTCATGAGATGTTATTTTGATTGACTGTTTCATTCCAATTTATTTCTGGTTCGAATGGGTGGTCCCCAGCAGTATTATTATTTTTATTTCGGAAAGCTTTGAGCACTTGTGTGAGAATATGCATTTATTTTCCACTTGAAGACTTTATCTCCTCAGCAGAAATATATTGGAATTTCCCCGGGAAGTCATGTTTCTTTCCCCAGAAAGTCCTATTACTTTCCCCAGGAAGCAATATTTCTTTCCCCAGGAAGCCATGTTTCTTTCCCCAGGAAATCATTATTACAATTCTTTCTCGTAACAGCAAGTGGAAGGTCTCTTTATTTGAGCAACCTGTACTTCCCCAATAAATCTGTTAGTTCCTAGAGAAGATTCATATTTTCTTACTCCAATGAATGGTAGCCTTGTCATTATGGAAGGTAGTTTGTTGTTGAGATTTGTTACTCCAATGAATGGTAGCCTTGTCATTATGAAAGGTAGTTCGTTGTTGAGATTTGTTACTCCAATGAATGGCAGCCTTGTCATTATGGAAGGTAGTTTGTTGTTGAGATTTGTTACTCCAATGAATGGTAGCCTTATCATTATGGAAGGTATTTTATTGTCGAGATTTGTTACTCTAATGAATGGTAGCCTTTTCATTATGGAAGGTATTTTTTTGTTGAGATTTGTTACTCCAATGAATGGTAGCCTTGTCATTATGGAAGATAGTTTGTTGTTGAGATTTGTTACTCCAATGAATGGTAGCCTTGTCATTATGGAAGGCAATTTGTTGTTGAAATTTGTTACTCCAATGAATAGTAGCCTTATCATTATGGAAGGTAGTTTGTTGTTGAGATTTGTTACTCCAATGAATGGTAGCCTTGTCATTATGGAAGGTAGTTCATCATTGTATTTATATTTCTCTAAAGAGGTTCATTTGTTCCCAGTCGGGAGCACTGATGGTAATCATTCCCCCCTAATATTGGTATTTACCGGTATTATCTTACCTCTTCTTTCCCCGGTAGTTCGACGTTGCTTTTTTCTATCTCCTCAGTGAATGGATAGTTCGCAATCCGTCGATAACAATTATCCTCTATATCCTCTATGGGCTTTACCCCAATAGAGTCAGGTCTCTTATTCACCAGTGATTTATTTTCCTGGTCAGGTTTTCCATTTGATTTGTTTTTATTTACTATAACCCCAGTGAGGTCTTGCGTCATTTTTATAGTTGTTCATTTGCATTCATAATCATAAGCATTACATGTCATCTTAGGGCCGAAAATAGAGCTTGTTTTATATTTTAGTATCTTCAATCGCGTCGACACAAAGATTTTTTTTATCTTCGCATCTCCGGATGGAAGACACTTAAATAAGGGCAGCTGTTGTACCCTAATTTTTGCCCATAAGATTCATCTATCATCTCATATCATCACAATGCAACAAGATCACACACTAGGGTTTGGTTCTTCTCCTTATCTTTAGCTTTGCTCATGGGGAATCACCAAGCAACTTGACTTGTATTTTGTGATCATCTATGTTTTGTATTGATTAACATTTAACTAATAAATACAATGTATGTTTGCCTTAATTATGGATATCATAGGTGAAAGCAACACCTTCTAGCAAGTTGATCCATAGGTTCCTGAGTTTATTTTCACGCCTTCTTCAACAAAGCTTCATTGTGATTCAATCTCCATTATTGAAGATATTTTAAAATAATATCATGACAAAGTCTATTATGATTCATCATGCCTTAAGTTGTCAAAAAATAGTTCAAAGGTACAAGGGTTGATTGAAGAAGTTTGACCTAGTTGGACAAGTCTTTGGTTTCATTGATCATAAGTGCATATCTCCCTCATTACTCAAGACTTGAAAGTGGTTTTTGTTGCTATGGTTTCTCCTTATCATACTCAATAACTTCTATTTACATGACAAAAGTATTTGTGCAAGAAAGTTGATCAAAATTGCAAAGGTTTCCCAAGGCATTTTTTTACTCTAGAAGTTAGGGTTTTGAACTTCAAAGGGGTATAGCTTGCTCATCTTTTGGTATTTTTGGTTGATTCCAAATACATCCTTCTCTTCAAAGGGATATCAACAAATCACTTCAAAAGTTTCAAGGAAATTTTGTGAGGAAGATACCTAATACTGAAGAAAGATTACAAGTCCTCTAAACAAACCATCGAATTCCCATACATGACTTCAAAAGATCATAACTTGGTCAATTTCTATCAACTTGAGCCCATTAATTTTCCATATTGATCTTAAACATCTGAACTTCAACCCTTCTTTTAAGTGCAAAGTGTGAAAATGAATGGAAGAAGCCCTAAGGATGCAAAAGATTATAGGCCATTTCATGAATTTTTGCCAATTTCAACAAGTCATAGCTTTCTCAATTTTTGGAGATTTTGAATGGTTTAAGTCTCAAAATGTCATTCAAGAGATCTACTTTATGCCAACTTTTTTGGTCAAGAGCAAAATTCAAAGGGAAGACCATGTTTTGTTGCAAGACATTATAGGTCATTTTTGAAGAAAAACATAGAATTTTTTTAAGTATAGAAAGCCAACCTCTTTTTCTCAACTTGGACTTATCACAATTTTCAGCTCAAGCATCCATTTAATTACATTATTTGCACATTGTAAAACTTGTGATATCATCTTTCTAAAGCTTCAAGAATCATGTCCTAAGACTCCTTGAACTGAGTATGCCATTGATTTGAACTTGGTAACTTGAAACTGAAGTTTCTTCAAAAGTCAGAATTTGAAATCCTTGATTTAGCTTCTAAACACATTTTTTCTGCGCGCTTTTGCTTCTAAACGTGTTTAGTGAACCTCCAAAAGTGAGTAGCATATTAAAATGTAAGGTTTGGATGAGTTTTGATCAAATTACAAGTCACACTTTTCTTGTTTGCAACTTCACACGATTTCCCTCCAAACTTCATCATTTCACACGCTTGAGCATTCAATCAGCTTCTCTATAAATAGAGGATCACCCCTCATTCATTTTCTCAAGCTTAGAGAGTCAGAATCATCCTGTCAAACTTCCTCTTGAACTCAATTTTCTGCAACTTTGAATTTGCTCTTACAGCCTTTCTCAATCATTTTCTTTGTCAATTCACCTTCCTTGAACCTCATTGAAGCTAACAGAAGAAGAATTAAGCTTTAAGACTTCTTAAATCGTGCTAGCCAAGTCGAGTTTCAGAGATATGCAACTTAACTTCAATAGGTAGATACCTTTACCAATTCTCTCAAACTTTGATACTGTTATGAAGCTCTCATCATCCTGATTCTAGTTGCAACACTTGTTTTCAACTGGAAGTATGTTTTGGCCATGAATTTTCAAATCCCTTTTCAAAACTTATTTTCAAAAATGAATGAGCTACAATTTATATAAATTTTTTGCGAAGGTACCATTGGAATCATCTTGAAGAGACAAAGCGAATGGAACCAGTCTCGTGTCCTAATTTTACAGTTTCTAGAACCTGCGGATTTGTTGGCTGGAGGTTGAAGATGACCAACGTGTCATCTATCAACCAATGAAGGTGTGCCACACATTTTTCAAAATCTGATTTAAATAAATGATTCCATGCTTTATTTAGTAAAGACCATGATATGCACAACGCATCTGATCCATTGGATTAACTTACTAACGCTTTTTAACTCTCATCCATTGGTCCATTTTTTTTGACTTTATTTTATTTTTTGATTTTTATATTTAAATTGTTTTAAACTTCAAAAAATCATAGAAAATTCATTTTTACTTCAAAAAATCTGAAAAAATTATGAAAAATACTTTTGATTTTTCTCTTTCTGATTATTCTTTTTTCACAATTTTATTTTGTGTTTCGATATTTTTTATAATTTTTCACTTTATTTGAATTTTTTTAAATGTTTAAAAATACTTTTCTTAATTTTTAAATCCTGAAAAAAATATGAAAGGATCCAATGACCTTTGGACAAATATTGGTGACTTCATTTTATTTTTATATCTGACTCTACTATTTTTCACAATTTTTGGTTTATTTGGCCTATTTCTTTTAATTTTAAAAAATAGTTTATGACTTTAAAAAATTACCAAAAAGTTTGTATAAATATTTGATCTTATTTCTGAATTTTCTATGGTCTTAATTGATTTTTCTTGGATGTTTTGAATACAATTGCTATTTCCCCCTTTTTTTTTCATTTAAAAATCATTTTAAAAATCATTTTAAAAATCATTTTATTTATTTTAAAATACTATTTTAATTTGTATTATATTATGGCTGATCTTGGAGTATGAAATTTTGATCATAAGCCTTATTAACATCATTGGATCCATGGTGTTGAGTTTGACTCCACAAAAAATGGATGAATGCTTTTAATAATAGTTTGATTAAATTTCTAGTTCAAATGTGGTTTAATTCTTACCCCATCCCTCTTTATCTTATCCCCTTCTTATTGTACTAAATGTTATTGGAGAATGATTTCCATATCATTTCTCAAAACATATGCTACATAGATTGCTATTGACTGGCCTCAAAATAGGTGCGACTTCTATATAAGTACACTTACGATTGCTTAACATAACGCTAAATTTTATCCCGATTTGAGAAAATGATCATTCGTGGCCCAATCCCATGTTTGTAAGCCCAAGTATGTTAATTTGAACCCTTTGATCCAATAACCTTGAGATTCATTGTTAGGAGGCTTTGGTCCTACCAATCCTCCAATAAATTTTCATCAATTTTGGTCAAATTGGATCACTTAAACATCATTGATCATTTATTGTTGCCTTGAGATTTAAATGAATGATATACTTGACAAAAAGAAAATGCAACTTGTTATTGAGAGGCTTTGATTTTATCAATCTTCTAATGAGTTCCAAATGCACGTTTCAAGATGGTCATTCAACTAACCACTAATTCCTAACAATTAACTTTATTTTATGCTTTTACTTTATACTTTTACTTTAAGCACATTTATTTTAGCATTTACATTTCATGCTATTTTCATCTTTGCTCACTTGAGCATTTACTTTTTATGTCATTTTTATTTTGCTCATTTGAGCTTTTATTTTATTTTTGAAGATACCTACTAATCAACTTGAACCATAAAAAACGTTAATGTTACTTGGACTACTTGGTCACTATCCTTTGCATTATGGAGTTGTAGACTTCTTGGACTTAGGATTAGAAGTTGTGACCTACTTAGAGACCTTCTGACCTCAACTGTTATTTTGTCTGGAGTTCTTGGGGTTTACCCCAAGACCTTGGGTTGTTAGTTTGTTTGCTTTGTGTGCAGTTTATTTTGATTACATGCTTTATCTGTGATCGGGAATTCATCTGTACACATCCGTTACTATGCCCAATTTTTGTGAAGACTTAATACAATTGAAGCTTGGATTTCTTAAGAGGTTTATCATCTTTGCTTGTTTGGTTTAAAATTGAAAGGATGTGAATTCTACATTGACTCATTATGTCAAGTGTTGGCTTCTTGTTGGTTAGAAGGTCTTTTCCTTAGCTTTTACCTTATGCTTTAGGATAGTCCCTTCATCTCCTCTCATCTTCTTTAATTTCAAAAATCTTCTCCCTCCTTTTCAAAACTCTTCTTGTTTTCTAACTTGAACCGCTTTCACAGTAAACTTGGACTTAGGTCCGTACATTTTCAAAATATTTTCTTAATCAAACTTTAACCAACTTAATAATAATTTGACATTTTTTTGTGAGAAGACTAAAAGTCAATCAATATCATTCAAATTATCTTTGCCACTTTGGATTTTTACCTTATAATTTTCTCAAAAAGATTACACTCTTGTTAATCTTTGTAGTGATGCGAGCTATTATACTTCTATAATATGTAGTGAAGTGAGGTATTTTCCACTTGGGTATTGAGCGAGACTTTGTTGATTCTAAAATCCAAGCCAAATCCTCCACTTTGATATGACGCAAATTCTCCTTTCTCATAATTATGGGTAGTAACTATGTTTTCCACTCAGACAATGACAGTGATGTCTAGTCTCTTAAAATTAACCAACACACTTGTGTTTTAAAATTTATAAAGATGAACTACGAGTACCCTGATCCCCTATTGAACAGAAGGTGGTACGTAGGCATCAAAGGTTCGCAACTGCGGCGGGTGAAAAAATTATAAAAAAATGTTTATTTTCTCAGTTCCACCATCTATTATTTTATAAAACATTTATAGCAAAAATACACAGATTTTCAAAGAGGTTCCTACGGAGTACCGTAGATGTTTAGAGTGCTAATACATTCCCTTTGCATAACCAAACCCTGAACTTAGATTCTCTCCCCCTCTTTTTGGGTTATTATCTCTTTTCCCATTCCTTTGGAAATAATAAAGCGTGATGACGATTTTTATTTTGATCTGTGCAAGTCAAGTAAATCCAATGGCTTAGTCTCAACATTTCTACCGCTACACATTGACTTTTGGCCTACTGCATGACCTAATGGCTTAAAGCATGTTCTCAAGGGCTCAAATATAACACCTTGACCTAAATACATGGTTCAAGATATCTCCAAAGATACAAGTGATTGATAGTTGAAGAATTGAATCAATTGATAAAAAGTCAACAATTATCCAAAAGACAAACTTTGACTTTTTTGGTCAACATTGAGATTCAAAAATCAAGAATCACCAAAACATTCAAAATTATAAAGTTTTTTCATCAATAATTACAAAGATAAAAAAAGTCAACAAAAGTCAACAAAAGTCAAAAGTTGGAAAATTTTCCAACACTTAGAAAAATTTCTAAGTGTTTTGTTCTTAACAAAGTCACTACGTATGACCATTTTTCACTAAGATACAAACTGATTCAAGGAAAACTTTCAACATGAAAGTTATAGGTATTAATTAATTCTATAACATTGTTAATGTGGGATGATCCTCAAAAAGTGCTTGGATTAAGAGATATGGGCCCATGAAGTTCTGATATTTTTACCCAACACTTAGAAATTTTTTTTATCAGTTTTTCATCTCAATTTCTTGGCCAATTTTCACCAATTTCCCTGTTGATTTAGCCAAAGTGGTCAACATGAAAGTTTAAGATCATATTTCAAGCTTTTCTAAATTTCAAAGAGCATGAAAAGATCATGTTTGAGATGAGAGTTTCGAAGAGACAAAGTTGGCCATTTTTGCTTGGATTAGAGGTAATTTCTTTGATGAACATATAGCCAAATCTCATAAACTTGCTACACAATCTCCCTTTTCAGGTCTATTAGCTTACAAATCTCCCCATAATCAGAATATTACACATTCTTTATGACTATTATCCAATTGGTTCAAGCTTTAACCAAAACATTTTTCTATTTTGAGAAGAAAGACAAGACTTCCATTTTGATAAAGCTTGCTTTATGCAAAGTCCACTCTCCTGAGCATCTAAATTGTTTCCACTATACACACTCAACCTAAAAGATCAGATAAGCATGCTCAAAGTATCCAATAACTCTATGAGACAAGGTACAATGCATTGGGACCATGTTCTTCAAGGTTATTTCATAACTAAATTTCCAAACCATAACTTGTTATCTTGCAAATCCGGTCACTTCAACTTCTCAAACCTTTTTCCTATGAATAGTGTGGTCATTTTCAATCCAAGGGATGAATTCACAAGTTCTTTAAACCTCTCATACACTCTTAACCTCAGAATCACCAAGAAAACTCCATTAGTGCATATCTTGAGCCTTAAGAAGCCAAATCTCAATCCACTCGTGCATTTTCCCTTTTTATCATTCAAACATCATCTATACATCATATATATGTTATCCAAGCACTCAAAAAACTTCTAGAACACCTCCATCATTATCCTCCATTATCAAACCCGAGTTCTTCAGATCAAGGTAGGGAGGAGAATTCAGCTAGTTTCAAAGCAAGCTAGGGGTCGGAACACACTCAGTGAAGTCCAAGAAAGCTATTTGGATCATCATATTGCACCTGGGAGCACTCATATGAGTTATGGGATTTTGCTTCAAGAGGTAAGTTTTTCGAAACTGAATACTCTCATATAAGCATCTTTAGCATCAATTTTGTGATTAGAAATGTAGATATCATCTTGCTAAAGCTATATGAATCCTAAATTTTGCTTAAAATCAACCATGTTCATAGATTGTTTGAATTATTCAGTTAGGGTTTTAATTGGTACTTTCTGGAAATTCATTTTCATCTTTGAGTGATAGCTTTAATAAGTTACTTGGTTGAAATCGTGGTGAAATTTTGAGCAATTTGGTATTTTACATTTTTCAAATTGATGGAGGATGGAAGAAATACGAGTTTGGCCATGGAAATGTGTCATAAGGAAGAAGAAGATGGCCATGGCGCCATCTGTAATTTTAAAAAAAAATTCTTTTTAAAATATATTTAACTGAAGTTGTTCTATAAACGGATGAAACAAACACCCTAATGGCAAGCGTATGTGTGAGTAAGGCTTTGGTGTGCCTGGGCAGGAGTTCAATCCCTTCCTCTGGAATTTTATTTTCTAACATTTTCCTTGCAGATCCCATGCCATGCAATCCAATGCGTGCACCATGCATCCCTAACCCTTGACCATCAGATCTCCTCAAAGTTAGATCCAACGCATCAAACGCACACCCCATCGCGTACCTTCAAGGAGCCTGCCTCATCAGATCCAACACAACAGCCCGGGCCTCCTTGGAATGGGCCTAGGGAATTCTGGTTCACACCCCCTATTTTTTTATTCTTGCATACCCATTTGTTCTTTTTTGTTTTAGTTCACCATTTTCCTTTTTTTAATTAATTTCATTTAATCAGCAAAAAACACAAAAAATCATAAAAATTAGATTTTAGGTTTTAATTAGTTAAGTTATTTTTTATTAAGAAAAATTATTTAATTTAATCACTCTTTGTTTTATTTTAAGAAATTAATAATAACTTAATTAGAATTAGGTTTAATTTTTATTTCACATTAAAAATATTTTCAAAGGGATGTCAAAGGGATGTAATAGTTTAAATTAGGGTTTCTTTATCTTTTCGCAATTTTATGGTTCTTAACCCCCATCCCCGAAGCATTGTAATAGCGTAAGTTTTATTTCGTGCACTTTACTTTCCGCACCTATACTATGTATGCCTGTATGTATATATAACTGTATAGTAATTAGGCGTGTATGATAAGATCTGAAATCAACCTTCAGATAACCCTAATCAAGATAATATATCTGAATTGAATGCATTTTGTACACCCACACCTCTAGGGTAACCTCCCTTGCTGCCTCTATAAAAACAATTATATCTCTCGAGTGTGGGATGCTTTAGCAAAGACCTTCGATTAAAAGATCATAGTCCCTCGATGATCCTTCGATGCTGCCTTCGGTAAATGATCTTAGTCCCTTAGGACAATTGCTAAAGCGTCCTACAAGTTGCCTTCTATGACTGTATGATTACCCGCGCCTGTCCCTCACATCTAATGACAGGGCTTCCTACTAAACTAATGGTAGGGTAGCACCATTTAAATGCGGAGGAAAAGAAAAAATACTTCTTTGAGTAGGTAGAATGCTCGTAGTGGATTGCTCACAAACTTTTTCAAAACAAAACATCTATCCACAAAAACAACACTTTCTTTCACAATATTTTCAAGATAAACATTTTGTATACATTCTCAATGATACAAGAATCATTACAAAATTTCTGCACTTAGGCATTTTCAAAATATTTTCAAACATACACAAGCACAAAGAATTTCCAAAAAGTGAGCTAGCGATTAAGAGCCCGTAGAAAACTTCAGATGAAAAGGGTACTAGCACCTTCCCTTTTCATAACCTACCCCCCTTACTAAGAAAATTTTCAAAAGGCCTTTCCTGTTCTTTTCACCCTTTCCTTTATTGGATAAAAGAAAAGTCGGTGGCGACTCTTGCTATCTGCAACATTTGTGATAAAACGCAAAACCCAAAAGTCAGTTCTCCCACCGTATTACACAATCATATAAAAATGAACTAAATATAAAGTTATAAAACAAATCTGAGTAGACCGTGCTAAGTGGGCCTGGCGCGCTAAGCGCGACTTCTTTATTTTACACATCAAACCTCCCTAAACTGCACTAAGTGCAATATCCGTGCTAAGCGCGATATCCATGCTAAGCGCAATATCCGTGCTAAGTGCAATATCCGTGCTAAGCGCGATATCTGTGTTAAGCGGGCTTCAAAACAATGCTTCTGCTAAAATGTCAAAACACACGCAACACACTACAAAATGCACTGAGCGCACTCGCGCTTAGCGTCCTTCTGTGCACTAAGCGGGCTCTCCTGGACAAAATTTCCCAAAACTGGTCTTTTATTCCGAAAACGCGCATCCGGAGCCGTGCCTTCGACACCTTATTCCTCGATGCTCCAAAATGCAACAAATACGTATAAAATGAATGGAAAAACATCAAACGGTACTCTATGTACACAAAATACAAATAAACACTAACTAAACATATTTACACAAAAGTCGGGTTTATTTAATGATATTTACAACAAAAAGTCGATAAGTGCAACAAAAAGTATATACAAAAATAGCTACAATTTGCACTTATCAAACTCTCCCCAACTTGAACTTGTTTATCCTCAAACAAGGCCAAACAACTCAAAGAACCAAAAGTAATCAACCAAAGAATCATGAATCAACAAGTTTTAAAACGAAAAACAAATATATGGTTCAAACAAAAACACACACACAAGGTAAATACTTACCACAATCCTACAACGACAATATGTAAACGAAACGAATCCTAAGTACAAAAATCATACTAAACATTTTAAAACAAAACAAGCTCAATCATGAATCACACCTAATAAAAATTCATCGGTAGATGAAGAACATACAAAGGCGTGGGACAAAAAACACTCATCCACAATATTGCAAACAATAGACTAAATTATGCATTCATCCAAAAAATCATATTAAGGAAACAAAGGCAAGAGTCACAAGGGATTTTTAAGGTTGTAATGTGGCTTGGTTAACAAACAAGGGATGAGTCCTAAAGCTAATCGAAACAAATTTTTTTCTTAACCTTAGGGAGTGATCAACTCACAAAGACTCAAGATAAAAATTTCAATCAAACATCTTTTTAATTCCAAATTTCAAACCAACACACATCACTTATTAACACAACATTATTCCATACTCTTTTTGTTTTTGTTTTTCAAAACTTTTTCAGTTTTTTTCTTTCTTTTTCTTTCTTTCTTATTCACTTTTTTCTTTCTTTTTTTCACAACCTCATAGCAATCACAACATAAACACATAAACATTTCTCTCCCCAACTTGAATTCAACCATATCATAATGTGAATACTCCCTACTTTCTAAGGCCAGACAAAAATTTAAACTACAAATCACAGTTAAAAGTTCAAGAAAAAAAGAATGAATATCCATAGAAAAATATGAACCAAACACTCATAGACAAGCATTTAGCAATACCAACATGGATATCGACAAAAAAGGTCAAAAGAGGATACTAATGATCACATACTCACAATGTGAATTGGCTAATTGGCCAAGGTAGTTATGCTCAAAATCAAACAAAAAATGACTTGATCATGTTCAAGCATTCATACAATCAACACAAACAAAATATTAAACATAATAAAATCCAGTTAAAACAAGAATTGTGGCCTCCAGCATATATGAGCAATGGAAACTTCCTCACATTTATGGGTAAAAGTGGAACTAAATGGATTCAAGTCATGAGCAAGTAATGCAAAAAGAATGAATGACATGGATTGTACAAATAAAAAGTTTCCTAAACATGTTATGTTATAGAAAGCAATAAACGAGTACCTGGCGAGTACCAACTTCAAAAACTATCATTACCATACATCCGCAAGTTGACACACTCAAAATCGGAAAATCACCAAAAGCGACCTCAAGTTATCTAACCAAAATTTGAGTCCAAACAACAAAAGAAAGAATTAAAAATATTACTATTAATTACTATACTATAAAGCCTTGGATGACGTGGGAAAAAGGAGAGCCAAACGAAAAATTAAAAATAATTTGCTGGCTCTGCATAGCAGGATGCGTTAAGCGGAACAGAGCGCACTAAGCGTGCTATACCAGTTGCAGAAAAATAGGACAACAACATCAGTGCAACAACACCCTCCATAATCACCTACACAATCTCAACTACACACAATATTTACAACATACAAACTTCCTCAAGCTAAACACGACAAGCTTGTGGAAAAACACATATTGACATAACGAAACAATAGTGAAAGTGAATTAACAAGTTGAAAAGTGAAAATTTGAGAATTTAAAACAAGTCCAATTTTAACTTGTTAAAGCACAAGTTAACACATACATAAACGAATACAAACAAAACATGCTTGTTTTACGTCGTAAGCTCGACGCCTTTATTATGTGAGCTACTAACCTCCTCTCGTCATGCCATGGTATTGTCACACCGTGCAAACCTAAAGAAATTGTCCTAATATTCATACAACAAACGTTATGAAAACGAGACAAATCACAACAATACGTGAAAACAAAGAAAAACATATATATGCACAAGTATGGAAAGTAAACACAAAACATGTACAAGTAAAAATAGACAAGTTTATGTACACATTATATACAACATATACATTAATTAAAAAACTAAAAAAAAAAGAAACTATCACAATGCAAAACAATAAACACCAATCTCCGACAATGGCGCTATTTTGCTGGTGCGGTAAAGCGGCAAGCAAAAAGTAAAGTATTATTTTACCGGGTGATATTTAGGTTATATCGTATCGTGTCAACATAGATCGATGAATTGAAATGTAATTCAACAAATCTCTTGTTAATGAGTTTGGGGATAAATGGGTTGAAAGGAAAAGTATTAATAGAAAATAAATGTATAAAAAGGAAAAAGGAATAACTTATCAAGCATGCATATATACTACTTCTCACAGACTTAAACCTATCAACCCGTTATACTAAACCTACAATATTCATCAATGTAATCATGTGTCAAACACAACCTAAGTCATTTCTAACCCAAATTTATAGGCCGACTGCATCACCTCAGCAGCGATCTCTCGACCACCTCAATAAAAAAGAAGTCAACCATGGTCGCTTGCTTCGACGATCTCTTAGAGCGACACAAACAACATATAGGAATTAATCTCAGACACCCTAAGTGAATAACAATGCTAAATCTATCTGTAGAATTCATAAACTATTAGATAATCATCCTAGATAAGAAACTAAGCAGTATATGTCCATAGCAACTCGAATCCCCAACACAAAGCAAAAATCAAGGATAACAATCGACAAAGATTTATAAAGCAAGTTTTATATAATGCCAAGGGAGACAAATATACACAAGATCAAAGTAAATACATGTACAAACCCAAAACAATAGAGAATACACAGAGAAAAAGAGAAATGAACCACAAATCTATTGGTTTGTCAGTGCCGATCAAAGAGCGATCCACCTCAGATCATCCGTATGCAAGCTCCATAGTTGTTATCTAAGCTAATCCTAACAAAATTTAAGGTTGATGGAGTTGGGAGAAAAAACATCCCTAAAAACATCATCTAAAAATGAACTAAATCTGAAGTTATAAAACAAATCTCAACAGACCGCGCTAAGCGGGCTTGGAGCGCTAAGCACAACTTCTTTATTTTACATATCAAACCGCCATAAACCGTGCTAAGCGCAATATCCGCGCTAAGCGGGCTTCAAAGAAATGCTTCTGCAAAAATTTCAAAACGCAAGCAGCTCGCTATAAAAATTATTTAGCGCAATCGCGCTTAGTGGCCTTCCGTGTGCTCAGTGGGCTCTCTTGGACATAACTTCCCAAAACTAGTCTTTTATTCCGAAAACGCGCATTCGAAGTCGTTCCTTGGACACCTTATTCCTCAATGCTCCAAAATGCAACAAATACATATAAAATGAATGGAAAAACATCAAACGGTACACTATGTACACAAAAACACCAATAAACACAAACTAAATGTATTTACACAAAAGTCAGGTTTATTCAACAATATTTACAACAAAAGTCGATAAGTGCAACAAAAAGTATATACAAAAATAGCTACAATTTTCACTTATCAACTTGGTGTAGTAGTCCTTCCTGTAATAAGGATACTTAACAATTATGTTGTATTGCGTGCGTGTAAAGAAGACTATGTAATTTGTTTGGGCGATAATGTCTCATCATCGAGATCGAATGAGAAGGAAAATTATGGAAGGATTTGTAAACCTCAAAGGAGAATATTGGACCTTGGTGCTTTAGGTGACCTTGAGCACGAGTTCTAAAGGAACGCTATTATAGTTTGGTAGCGATGGTTTATGCTCCATTATGGTTATCGGCTATCTATTGACAAATTAAAGATCAGATCACCCTCAATCTCTTGTTGATAAGAGACGGGATCATGTTGGATTAAATAAAATTATCTTGCTAGCTTGATAGTGAGTAAAGTGAATTGACGTGTTATCGAGAGGTTAGTTGTTCAACATTTTTTGTGAACCTAATACAAAAGTAACTATGAAAGAGTTGGGACTTATTGAACAGTTTGGAGACTTGAGTTGGTATGCGAGCTAACGCTGCAAAGTGGAAGGTTGAGGATATCTAAAGTAAACAATGATTTTCTGATGGATATTAAAGAAAGTCAGAAGCTAAATATAAACTTGTAGATCTGATAGTAGATAAAAATCAAAATAAGGACAATGTCGTTAAGGTAAATAATCAGAGTGACGCAACTAAAGCATCTTGTGGCACATGTTTGTTGTACGGTGTGACTTGCTAGGAGTAAATGGTTAAACATCGGAAGCCTGAGGGGATGATGCAGACCAGTGGACATTCCAAAATGGTATTATTATGTGAAAAGTTTTTATGTATTATTGGTGTTACTTCCATCACAATAGATGTATTGAATTGTATGCTCGATTGGTAGGACGTAGAATTGTGGTACTAGTGTTGTGTGTCAACATTGTCAATATTATGGTTATGTTTATGTGCTTACAACGACATTGTTGTGTAATGAAGTGATAAATCATGTATCCTAGGGTAATTGGACAGGGAGTAAAATGAAATCTGTGTGTTCATAACTCGGTAGCAAGGCACCTTGTTGGATTATTATGGTTGACTACGGGGAATGTTGGTTAGTGGTATTAGAAATGTTGCTAAATATAATGTGAGAGTTGGAGAGTGGGAAAAAAGAGTCGTATCCAGAGTGGTTCGCATCGTGAAATTTTTGAGGACGAAAATATTCTAAGTGGGGGATAGATGGAACACCCTAATTTTTATTAAATTGTTTTAATAATTAATTATGTGATGTGGTGCATTTGCACGCCTTGGTGAATGCATTATTGTATGGTTATGCCTTTGACGGGAGATAGTTACCTTAGAAATTATAGAAGTTAAGGTATTAAGGTGATGTATGATTAAAAGTGTAGAAACATAAGGGTGGAAAGAGAGGGTTATTTTATTAGTATTTTTTAAGTTATAATATTAGAATTAATATTATAGTTTATATAATTAAATAATTATTTTGTAGTAAGAGGAAGGAATGGCATAATGGGAATAATGATATTAGGGGTCCAAGGGTTAGATAATTCAAAACAAATGAAAAGAAAAGTGTTTTTGGTTTATCGATCATAGAAGTGAGAGAACAGAGAAAGAGCGTTTTTGGGAAAAGAGGTTAGGGCAAGAGAGAAGCCATTGTTGAAGCTTGAGAAACCTTCAGATTAAGGTAAGGGTGAGGTTCTAGATCTATAAAGGGTTGCATAATGATGAGGAATTGGTAGTGATTAGTTTCCCATAGTTGTAGGTTCTTTAGTTCTCACTATTTTGCTTTATGGAGTTTTTACCTATTGATGAATTTTTGATGCATTTGTGTGTGTAATTGGTGAAATTGATGAAGTGGATTGAATTAGATTGATGGGTAATGTTGGTGCATAATTGGTAGAAAAAAGATACGGTTTTGTTATAAAAATTGGAGTTTATGGGTGTTGGAAAAATTGGAAATCGCATGCAAAAGTTGCAGGTTTTTGGCCTCTGCAACAGTGGGAACCGGGTACCCTCCATGCGGGAACCGATTCTCACATATATTTTTGGGTCTGGGAAAACAAACTATTTGGAGGGAATCGGGTAACCTCCTTGAGGGAATTTATTCCCAAGTGATTTTTTTTGAGTCTGGATGCAAAACTATGAGGAGGGAATCGGGTACCCTCATGGCAGGAACCGATTCCCACTGAAGCTAACATAATTTTTGTAAACTTATTAAATTCATAACTTTAGCCTCGGGTGTCCGTTTGACGCACCGTTTGGACCGATGAAAAGCTAAAATTATTTTCTATCTCATAAAAATAAGTTGGAATACAGGAGATGATTATTTGACATAAAATTATGCCCGTTTGTGTATATTTCATGTAATAAGCGATAATGATTGTTGTGTTTGAGTATGGTGATGTTGTAAGAGTTGCATGGCTGTTTTGCATATGATATTGCATGATAATGATGTTGTTGGTGGCCTGTATTGGCATGTTGTATTTAAGGATATGAATATCAATGCATTATTGTTGTGCATGTTGGTGTTGCATGCATTCATGATGGGGGCTTATGCCCTGTTGTTGAAAACTCTGGTCCTATGGTGGGGATTGGGAGTAGAGTGAACCAAATTATTCACAAATTTTTTGTATACTCTAGTCCTATGGTGGAGATCGGGAGTAGAGTGAACCAAATTGTTCATGAATTTGTTGCAGACTCTGATCTTATGGTGGGGATCGAGAGTAGTCTAAACTAAATGTTCACAAATGGTACCCCATGCATTGAGCCAGTGTCGGTCTCATTGCGTTACATTATTATTATTAACTTGATGCTATATGATATGGATGATGTATGGATTTTACCATGATGGATATTATGTGTTTTTTGGATTATTTGATTGTATATTGATATGTCTTGTGATTTCCGTAAATGCGGTGCAGGTGTTAAGTGAAGAAACATGATTATGTGCACTTAAATTTTTATCTGCTTATTATTATGCTTTATTTTATATTGTTATGATATCTCACCCATTCTGTTTGAATGTTACCTCTATGTGGGTAACATGCAGGTGATCTGAAGTAGCTCGAGGTTATGGTTAGCCGAGGAGATTTCCTCATATTGCGTAGATTGAGGCAGTGTCAGCTCTAATACGTAATACTGGGGATATTTGTGTTTGTTTTGTTATGTTGGGAGTAAAACTTTGTATAACTCCACTTTGTTGGATTTATTTTATTATTTATGTTAAATTTTTAATTATGATAATTATAACTCATGTTGAAGAGTTAAGAATAATTATTGTTGATGTTTTTCCGCTGCGAATAAATGAAATGAGGTTCAAACTTGATGAACCTGTGATTATGTGTTGCATATCTTATTATATGAGCATGTGTGATGAAGGAAGGTGACATCCTAATTGTCTAATTTGTTTTAATTCATTCTATTTATTTATGTTGGGGGAAATTAGGGTGTTACAAGTCGTGTCAAGAAATTTCTTGTGAATATTAAAACACTTTCCTCTAGTTATGTCTCCTTTGGAGATGGGTCAAAAGGTGAAATAAAGGGTGCTAGAAAGATTAGATGCACTCATCTACTAGATCTCGACAAAGTGTTGTTTGTTAAGGGGATGACTTCTAATTTGATAAGCATTAGGCAACTGTGTGACCAAGGTCTCAAAGTCAACTTTACTGCGTCTGAATGTCTGGTAACTAATGATAAGAATGAAGTTATCATGAAGGGAGTCAGATCAAAAGATAATTGTTACTTGTGGATTTCTCAAGAAACAAATTGCTCCTTCACATGCTTAATGCCAGAGGAAGCTGAGGTGAAGTTACTACATAAAAAATTGACCAGTTACTCCTGAAATATATGAAGAAGGTCAATCAAAGGAAGCGACCATATGTACTACAAATTTGAACAAGGAGGAAGGCAAAATATGTAGTAAATATGAAGTAAGGAACTAAACCAATATGTCACACCCAAAGTTGCATCATCAAGTTACTTCTAAGAGGTCATAAATTCTTCATATGGTGCTAATGGAACCTAAGAAGGTTGACAAATTTGGTAAGAAAAGTTATGTTGGTGTAATTGTTGATGATTTTTCAAAATTTTCTTGGATGAGCACTATAAAAAAAAATCAAATGGTAAATAATTATAGCAATTACCGATGGGGAGGAATGCAACAAATTCTCTATCCTCTTCCATGTTTCTATGGTAACAATTGTCAAACTGTGGAACACAAAATATCTGCAAAAGGCTGACTTGAAGAAAATTCTGATGATAGGAAAGGTTAGTGATAGCAATCCTAATACTTGTGACAGACTCAAGGAGTGCAGGAGGCCATTTGATAGAGGCAAGACGTGGAAGTCCACTTGAATATGATTAAGGTTGGTTTATTCCCAAGACTATAATATGTCTCTACTACTACTGTTGATGGTGGCATGGGTGTGTGAATGATGTCCTACAAAATATTACGACATCCTTTTGATGTATGAGCTTAGGAAGATCATATTGGTTTATTTTTTTTGGTTTTTCTCTTGAGGGGGAGAAATAATCGTCAAAGGGAAAGGGAGAATGGTAGATCAATAATGTGAATAATACATAGGAGAATCTATATCTGAAAACTCTCTAGTCTATATGTCCATTTTTAGAAAGCTATGTTTGCGTGGCTCCTAGTTCAGTTAAAGTTATTTTGAAGGAAAGCTCAATATTTGTTATTCTTATAGAATGCAATGCTCAACCAGATGTCATAACATGTTTTGGAGTGCTTAGTCTAGGATAACAGTGTGCAAGAGATGTGAAGGGCATGAGTGCAGGCTTTTGTGGTCAGTGTGACTACATCGTCTCTTTATCTAGGGACATGTGAAACATGTTTTCAAGGGTATGAAATATGTCACTCCCAATGTTAGAACATTTCAATGGTAAAGTCTTGGAAATATAGAGATGGATCAGATATGTGTCTCTGTCCTGAATTGAGTGGTGCGTCGATAACAATAAAGACCTTATCTCCCTTGAAAATCACCTGCATTGACTGATTGTGGTTTTTCAAACAAGGCATCGTTAAAATATATAGTAACTTCCTTGGTGTTTAAATACCCCTTATTAGTTTTTCAGGTTGTGTAGTGTTTCTCTTTTTGGTTTCCCCTCAGTTTTGTTCATCTGTGTGTGATTTCATACTCAAACTCAACTTTTGTCAATTTATGCTAAAATGGGGGAGAGCAATATTGTGTCATTGAGTCTTATTTTTGTTGATACTGAGTGTTGTTGCTTCTTACTTGCAATAATTAAGGGGGGTAGGGGGGGTATGAATTTCTAGCATAAGGGTTTTCTGTTTATTAATCTAATGAGACTTATGTTGTGGGTGTATACAGGATGTCGTACAAGATGTTCTAACATCTTGTCTGGTTTGGTGTCTTTTTGCTTATGTCACATGATCTTCTAGTTTGTGATGCTTCTGTCGCATGGTATTCTAACTTTTGTTATTCAAGTTATAATTCTTCTTGGTTTCTTGGGGTTACAGGAATTTTCTCTTGAGACTCTGTGTAAATATTTGGTTCTGAGTTTGAGGGGGAGTAGCTTGGTTGTTTTTGAAGATGTAGTCTATCTTATTCCTCGTGTACACCAATTGACTTACAAACTTTTTTCCTTCATCCTGGGTGTACTGTGCAGTAATGAAAGTGTTATTCTCTAAAGTGGTATTTAGCAGGTTTTGCAGGGGAGTCCTTGTTCTAGACTCGACTACTATAAAGAGTTGTCAAACATGATGTCCTGGCATGTTGAGAATTTGGTATTCTCTTGGTTATTGTGCTGAGTAGCTTCCACTAGCAGTTGATCTGATATCTATTGTACTGACTTCTACTGCTGTTGTGTCTCTGTTTGATTGTGTGTTTGAGGTTCTTCTCAAACCTAAGATACTGATTTTTATGTGTGGAAGATGTGCTAAGTTGTATTATACAAAATAAGCCAAAGGGGGAGATTGTTACTTCTCTGTTTTGTTGTGATTGACATTATGTTTGGTAAAACTAACTTAGCATGGACATGTTGGATGAATATGTTTTATCAACTGGAGAAACATGTCAAATGTGATGTCATATGCAATTTCTTTCAACATCTTGATTTTGTATAGCTGGACTGTTGGATTTTTTAGTTTGTTACAGGTGCAGAATATTTTGTAAAATATTATGCTATCCTATGTGGCGCACAACTTGAAGATTAAAAAGATTCAAGCTGATTTTGAGGAGAATTGTTAGTTTCTAATTATGGAGATAATTTAGGAAACTAATGATTGGTGTCCTATATTTTAGGAGATAATGTTGCAGTGCTTCTGTCATATCCATCTACATATGTGAAGCCCAAATCCAGTTCATTGAAGATTATAAATATAAGGCTTCAACCCTAGTACAAGTGTGGAACATACTGTGTATTTTTATTAGGGTTTGTATGTTAATTGTGAACCTCTCGATTATCATCTTCATAAAAGAGTAGGACTTTGATTTTGAGTTATAAGTTTTGTCAGTCATTCCAAAGCTTTTAAGCAGTTAATGATTGTGTGTCTTTGAAGTGTGACTTCTGTTATTTTCTAAGTGTCTAGAATTGTTCAGTCATTGGTCTATGATTGGAACCGATTTGAGAAGAGTCTCATACCTAGGTGAGTCTTAGGTAGAAGTTAAGAAATGGTAGTGATTAAGTGTGAAGTTGTAAATGGGGTAGTTTAGATTCAAATTGATACTATCTAGTTAATTTCATCCCTTGCTTGGTAGCCCTCGAACTAGGTGTTGTTGCACATCGAAGTGGGTTAAAAATCATGTGTGTTCTTTATTTTTCTACACTTTGTTTATCGTTTATCTTGTCATTGTGTGTTTGTTAAGAGAAACGTGTTTCGATATCTCTTAGGACATCTATGATCTGAATACCACAATTTCACCAACTAATCTACTAACTTCCTAACAACCTTTCCAAAGTTAGTATAACTAACTTTGGTTGAGACTACTCTAATACTCCCCCACAAAATCATTGGGACTAGAGTGCAGTAACTTTGAGTTTGGAACAAAAATAAGCAAACATATTTGTAGAATGCAGATTGTTGAGCATATATGCAATATGAGCATGTCTAGGAGCATGTTGGATATGCAACTTACTTGCTACTATTCTCTCACAAACAAAATATATGTCAAGTTTGATATGATTTGTTTAGACATGTAAAAATGGATTGTGTGATAACATAACCACACTAAGATTATCACAAAGTAATATGGGAGTAATATAGTTGATGTGAAATTCATAGCGAAGATATTCAAATCACAATAGCTCAGAGGTTATATGCTATAAGATACTATTTCTTTGAGCTACAAGCAACCAGGTTATGGACAAAGTTTACACATGAACCTGGGGTCGATCTCTTATAATGAGGAATCACTTACCTAGTATGAGTCATTATGGGCTCTCAATGAGATTTGTTTTAGTTGATTAGAAGTTGAAAGAAACAGACCATATGTGATATTCCCAGTTAGACACCTTAGTGTTCTTTGAACCAATCTGCATTGTGATTCAAGTGGGTTAGACATGAACTAACAACCTTTGTTTACACAAAAATATATGGTTGGCTGTGTGAAAGTGACATATTGCAAAGCTTATATTGTTGATATGTACATGGTTGAATCAGGTAACACATCAGTACCATGTTTGCTTAACTTGTAGTGACTGAACATGGGAGCATTCACACCATTAGCACATATGATGTTGACTTTACAAAGCAATTCCTTGATATACTTTGTTAATGTTAACAACATGAACCATTTAGTTGATAGTGTACTTTTATGCCAAGAAAATATTTTGGGTTACCCAGATTTTTTAGAGAAATTTGTCATGCAATTTGATAATGAGATCATGGATTAATATATAGGAAGTTCTAGTTAGGGTAATATCACCAACATATACTAAAGCATATAAAGTGACCCCTTGATACTTGTATACAAAAAGATAATTGTCACAATTACTAGATGAGAATCTAAACTGAATCAAAGCTTGATGTAACTTCGCATACCAAGCCCTTGCTGTCAGTTTTTAATCATAAATGGCTTTCTTCAAATTGCATACTAGGGTTGCATTAGCATCAACAAAGCCAGGATATTATTGCATATCCACCTCTTCTTGAAGATCTCCATTGAGGAAAACATTATTAAAATCAATGTGTTGACCTTTCCATTTGTAGGTGATAGCCAAAGAGAGAATGACTTTAATGGTTTTTGGTTTTACCATAAGTGAAAATGTTTCATGGAAATCAATACTCTAATTTTTATAGAGCCAATTAGCTACTAGTATTGCCTTATATTTATTTGCATTACCATCTGGATTCTCCGTTACTTTGAACACCCACTTGCATCATATAGGTTTCCTATGATGAGGAAGTGTTGACAGGGTCCAAGTTCCATTTTCAATAGTGACTCATACTCATATTTCATGTCTTCATACAACTTAGTATGAGAAAGTGATTATTTAGTATAATTGGGTCAGTGTGGACAAGAAAGGCTTTAGGTTTACATTTTTCTGTATTAGCTCTAGTGAGCATAGGATGATTGTTGACTAAGAGACTAACTTATTGATATTAATTGTGAAAGGAAGGAGACAAATAAGTTATGGACTGACTGAATTGTTATATTAAAAAGGTATAATTATTTTCCTTTGTGGTTTCTTAGGGTTGAATTCATTGACACACTCTGGTGACTTTGACTTATTTATAGGATGGATAAGACATATAGGTGTACTTGAAGCTTCCTGAAAAGTGTTAGACACATGCGATAGTTCAAGAGAGTTCCTCACAGGTAAACCACGAGGTTTCTCTATATGGATAGGTTGGTCTTGACTGATAGGTACATTTGTGTAGGTTGGTACATGAGTATAGGTCTTACTCAGGCTTGTCGAGAGGTCGTAACCAATTGTTTGAACTAAATGACCAACTAGAATATGTGAAATGTCTTGAACATTGTTGTTATGGTTTGTTATAGTTACTTTATCTTCAAGTTCTTTGTGTTTTTTTGTTGGATATGAATTAGGCACAATTTAAGGTAGGTTAGGCTAGATATGAGGGCAACATTTGGATTTCAACTCAGAGTTGTGTGAATAATAACTTTTGTATGGAAACTCAATTTCATTAAAAGTCATATCCTTGGAAGTGAAAATCACATCTCCAGTTTTGAGACACTTCCAATACTCGTGAGTAGGAGACATCCCTAGAAATACACATTGATGTCTCCTAATACTACAACTTATGTTGGTTGTATGGCTTGAGCAAAGGAAAACATCCACAACAAAATACCTTTATTGACTTGTAGTCTAGTTTATTGTTGTACAAGGAAAAGTAAGAAGAAAGGTCCTTAGTTAAACCAGAAGTTGGTAACCTATTGATTAGATAGACTGTTACAGTGAAGCTATAGTCTCAAAATTTTATTGGTATTGAAGCATGAACAAGTAATATTAATCCAATTTCCATTATATGCATATGCTTTCTTTACAGTGTTCCATTAGGATGTAAGGTGTGTGGACATGTAAACTAGTGCTCAATGCCTAGATCATTGAGGTATTTGGTGAAATGTCTGAATTCACCCCCAAAGTTAGATTGAACATCATTTATGTTAGCATTAAACTGAGTTCTAACATAACTATGAAACAATTTGAAAGCACTTAGAGGAACACTATTGTGTTTTAACATATAAAGCCAAGTGTATTTTGAAAATGCATCAACAAATGCTATATAATAAGAGTAACTATGACTTGATGGTGCATGATATGGCCCCCATAAATTAGTGTGAACTACCTCAAAAAAATTAGTGTACTTGGTAGTGGACAAGGGAACATGGAGTCTATGCGACTTACCAAGGCAACAAGAGTTACAAAATTCAATAAGTTCTTTATTTGTCAACTGAATGTTACACAACTCAAGTATAATACAAATGACCCTAGGATTTGCATGACCTAACCTATCATGGCAAAATTAAAATTTATTTGCAATATAACTTTCAATACTAGCAAGATTAGATGTTTTAGTATTATGAACAAAGGAAGACAAATTTTGTGACTTGTGACTGAAGCAACTTCTTGAAGACGCTAGAGTTACATTGTTGAAGTAGTAAAATTCACTCCTATTAAGGAATATTTCAAGTAACACCAACTTAGATGTTTGTGATTTCACTTAGCATTTATCAGCATGTAACTCAAAAAATGAATTATTAACTTTGGCAAATATTTACACAAAGATTAAGTTTCTAGTAATTTTAGAGACATGAAGTAGGCTACCTAAGTGTAATATATAATTTGGCATGAATTTGGATTTTAAGTTAGACTGACCAATAGACTTAACTACCAAGATATTTCCATTTCCAACCAATGCTTTGTTAGGGCATACACATGACACTTTAGTTTGAAAATTACAATCACTAGAGGTGATATGATGTGAGACACATGAATCTGAAAATAAAGCTTGGGATTTATAATCTCGAGGCACCTGCATCTAATCTTGATGGGCAAGGAAATTGTTTGCTTATGCAGATGATGAGACTTGATTGTTTTTACTATCCTAAGCATTAAATGAGTTATTTTGTATAGATCCCTGTGCTTGAGCTTTAGGTGGTGTAGTCTCAAAGTATTCATCAAACCTATGCCAATAATCTACCATTGAATGTGCATATTGTTGCAAAGTTAGAATGTACACTACTACAAAAAGTATCTTTCATAACACTACAAAATTTAATTTCACCACGGCTAAAGGATTCACCGTGGTAGAATATATTCAATTAGGCACTTTAATTTTTTATATTTTATTAAAAGACATACAACAACGATTATTTAATAGAACAATTATTGTATGAAGCGCATGGTCATGAGTTCGACTCTTGTAGTTCTCATTGTTGTTCTATTGGTGAATTTTTTATATTTTAGTAAATGGGATACAACAACGGTTGTTTAATACAACCGTTGTTGTATGTAGCGCATGGTCACAAGTTTGAATTTTGTTGTTGTTGTTGTTGTTGTTGTTGTTGTTGTTCTACTACTGCATTTTTTTACATTTTATTAAAATACATATGTCATACCCCAAAATTTGACCTAAGATACCACCTTCATTTGCATTTTTCATATAACATCAAGCTCACGAGATACAACTGGTTTTTAATTCACTCACCATCGATCATTGCTTATGCAGAGATTATCAAGTGTTGTGAACATCTTATCTTATGCATCACTAACTTCTAATCAAATACAAAGGTGTATATTTTTGTTTCTTTGGTTTCATGTACAGAGATAAGTCTGAATCAAGAGCATCAGGTGTTGCGCCTCAGTTAGGGTATTTTTTTGGATCCCTCAAGTGTTCAAGTATTGTGAATCACCAATTCTCAAAGGATACTTCGTCAAAGCTTGGCCTCTAATCTCAAGAGCACAATAAATATGTCTTATAATGCAAGGAAGGATCAAGTTTGCAAGTTGATTCAAAGCACTTTGACCAAGAAGTCAGCATTTTTCAAGATCAATTTCAAACGATCATAACTTCTTCATTATTAAATATTTTTTAGTGGTTCTTTTTGCATATGACTCTTCTTGACGTCATCTCCAACTTCTCTTTACAAGTCAAGAGCTGATTATGTGCGGAGGGTCATCAAATATTTGAATACTTTAGAGGTCAGTTTGCAAAATTGACCTAAATTTCAGGAAACTTTGGTCCGACTTTCAAGGATCATAACTCCTTCGTTTCTCAACATTCTAAGGCTGTAGCAGTAGAAATGTTTAAGACTAAGCCATATGATTGGCTTGACTTGTACAAATCAAAATAAAATCGCCACCACACTTAATTGTTTCCAAAGGAATGGGAAAAGAGAGAATAACCTAAAAGAGGGGGGAAATAGTCAAGGTAAGGGGGTTGGTTATGCAAAGGGAAGGTATTAGCACCCTAAACATCTACGGTACTCCGCAGGAACCTCTTTGTAACATCTGTATATTTTGGCTATAAAATGTTGTATGAAAATGGATGGTGGAGGTGAGAAAAGAAATATATATTTTTATGGTTTTTGCACTCACCGCGGTTGCGAACCTTTAGTGCCTACGTACCACCTTTCGTGCAATAGGGGATCAGGGTACACATAGTTTCTCTTTTAAATTTTTTTAAACACAAGTTTGTTGGTTAATTTTATGAGATAAGACGTCATTCTCATTGTCCGTGTGGAAAACATACTTACTACCCACAATCATGAGAAAGGAGAATTTGCATCATCTCAAAGTGGAGGATATGACTTGTATTTTAGAATCAACAATGCCTCACTCAACACCCAAGTGGAAAATATATCTCTTCACTATATATTGTAGAATTATAGTTGTTTGCATCACTACAAGGATTGACAAGAGTCCAATCTTTTTTGAGAAAGGTTTAAAGATAAAAGCCAAAGTGGCAAAAACGATTTGAAATGAGATTGATTGACTTTTAGTCTTCTCACAAAAAAAATAATGTCAAAATATTATTAAGTTGATTGAAGTTTATTCATGAAATTGTTTTTTTGAAAATGCATGGACCTAAGTCTAAGTTTATTATGATAGTGGTTCAAATTTCAAAACAAGAAGAGTTTTCAAAAAGAGGAAGAAGATTTTTGAAATTAAAGAAGATGGGAGGAGAAGAAGAGACTATCCTAAAGCATAAGGTAAAATCTAGGGATAGTAACCATCTAACCAACAAGAAGCCAATACTTAACACTATGAGCCAAGATATAATTCTCATTCTTTGGATTGAAACCAAGCAAGAAAAGATACCAGACCCGTTGAAAGAACTAAACTTCAAGTGTATTAAGTCTTCACAAAAATTGGGCAGAGTAACGGCTGTATACGTGTGAATTCCAGATTACAAACAAAGAACGTAATCACAACAACTTGCATACAAAACAAACAAACAACCCAATGTCTTGAGGTAAACCTCAAGAACTACAGATAAAATATCAATTAAGGTCACAAGGTCTCCAACATAGGCCAAGATTTCTAATCCTAAGTCCAAGAAGTCCCATACTCCATAATGCCAAGGATAGTAACCAAATAGTCCAAGTATCATTAAAGATTTTATGGTTCTTGTTGATTATTAGGTGTTTTAAAAAAAGAAAAGAAAAGCTCAAGTGAGCAAAATAAAAATGACAAGAAAGCAAATGCTCAAATGAGCAAAGATGAAAATGGAATGAAATGTAAATGCTAAAAGTAAATAGTGCATAAAAATAAAAAGGGGCATATATAAAAATAAAGGATAAAGTCAATTATTAGTGATTAGTGGTTAGTTGGATGATCATCTTGAAACTTGCATTTGGAACTCATTAGAAGATTGGTAGAACCAAAGCCTCCACACAACAAGTTGCATTTGCTTTTTGTCAAGTATATCATCCATTTGGAATCCTCATGAGTACAATTTAATGATCAACAATGTTTAAGTGATCTGCGTTGACCAAAGGTGTTGTAGATCCATTAGAGGATTGGTAGAACCAAATCCTCCACACAATAAATCTCAAAGTTATTGGATTAAGGAGATCAAATTAACATACTTGGGCTTGCAAACATAAGTTTGGGCCACGAATGATCATTTATTCAAATCGGGACAAAATTTAGCACTATGTTAAGCAATCGTAAGTGGACTTATATAGAAGTCGCACCTATTTTGAGGCCGATCAATAACAATCTATGCACCATTTGTTTTGAGACATGATATAGAGATCATGCTCCAATAACACTTAGTGCAATAAGAAAGGGATGAGATGAAGAGGTGTGGGAGAGAATACACAAACCACTTTTGAATTAAACTTAATCAAACTATTATTAAAATCATTCATTCATTTTTTGTGGAGTTAGACTCAACACCATGGATCCAATGATGTTAATAAAGTTCATGATAAAAAATTTAACCCAAGATCAGCCAGAAAATAGTCACAAAATAATATTACATTTAATATATACAAAAAAAAAGGTTTTAAAATAGAAATAAAAGAGAAAAATATCAAACATGTTCAAATTGATCAAGAAATAAAAAGTAAGTCCATAGAAAAATCAGAAAATGACTCAAATGATCTTATAAATTTTTTGGTAATTTTTTAAAGTCAGAAACTATTTTTAAAAATTAAAAGAAATAAGTAAAATAAACTAAAAATGATAAAAAATACCAAAGTCAGAAATAAAAAAATAAGTGAGGTCACTAATATTGGTCATAATATCATTGGATCATTCCATAATTTTTTTCAGAATTTAAAAATGCATAAAAGTATTTTTAAACATTTAAAATAATTCAAATAAAGTGAAAATTTATAAAAAATACCAAAACACAAAATTAAATTGTGAAAAAATAAAAATCAGAAACAGAATAATCAAAAATATTTTTCATAATTTTTTCCAGAATTTTTGGACTAAAAATGGATTTTCTATGATTTTTTTGAATTTTAAACCAATTAAATATAAAATTCAGAAAAGAAAATAAAAGTAAAAAATATGTGGACCATTGAATGAGAGTCAAAACGCGTTAGTAATCAAATCCAATGGATCTGGCGCGCTGTGCATATCATGCTCATTAGTGAATAATACATAGGATCAATAATTAAATCAGATTTCAAAAAATACAAGTGGCGTGCTGTCATTGGTTGGAAGATGACACGTTGGTCATCTTCAACCTCCAGCCAACGTGAATTGCAGGTCTCTCAAACTGTAAAATCAGAAGCTCAGACCTATGCCATTCGCTTCGTCTCTTCAAGACGAAGACAACCACACCTTCGCGACAAATTTATATAAACTGTAGCTCAAGCAATTTGGAAGGAAAGTTTTGAGAAGGGATTTGAAATTTCATGGTCAAAACGTGTTTCCAGTAGAAGACGAGTGTTGCAACTAGAACCAGGGCAATGAGAGCATCACAATGATATCAAAGTTTTGAAGAATTGATGAAGGAATCTACCTATTGAATTTGAGTTGCAGAGCTCTGAAATTAGACTTCTATGGAGCAATATAGGGCACGATTCTTGAATGTAATTATATGGTTAGCTTCAGGGAAGATCAAGGAAGGTGAATTGATGGAAAAATTGGATTGAAAAAGGCTTGAGAATGGATTTCGAAGTTGCTGATTTTTGAGTTATGGAACAAGTTTGGTAGGGTGATTCTGGCTATCCAAGCTTAAGGAAATGGATGGGGGATGACCCTCTATTTATAAGGAATCAAAAGGAATACCCAAGCGTGTGAAATGATGAAGTTTGGAGGGAAATCGTGTGAAGTTGCAAACAAGAAAAGTATGACTTCTAATTTGATCAAAACTCATCCAAAGCGTGCATTTTGCTATGCTAATCACTTATGGAACTTCATTAAACATGTTTATAATCATAAACACGCATAAACAAAGTGTTTAGAAGCCAAATCAAGAATTTCAAACTTCTGACTTGGTGAAAAATTCAGTTTCAAATTGCCAACTTTTGACCAATGGCATTCTTAGCTCAAGGGGTCTTAGGGCATAATTCTTGATGATTTAGAAAGATGAGGTTACAAGCTTTGCAATGGAAAAAGAATGGGATCCAATGGATGCTTGAGCTGAAAGTTATAACGAGTCAAAGTTGGAAAAATTTTTGACTTTCCATACTTAGAAATATTTCAAAATTTTCTTCAAACGTGACCTATAATATTTTGCATTCAAACATGGTCTTCCTCTTGGAATTTGCCCTTGACCAAAAAACATGGCATGAAATAGACCTCTTAAATGACATTTTGAAACTTGAACCATTCAAAATCTCCACAAATTGAGAGAGTTATGAATTGTTGAAGTTGGCAAAAAAATCATGAAATGACCTATAATCTTTTGTATCCTTAAGGTAACTTCCATTCATTTTATCACTTTGCACATAAAAGAAGACATAAAAATCACATCCTCAAGATCATTATGGAAAAATAATGGGCTCAAGGTCATAAAAATTGACCAAGTCATGATCATTTGAAGTCACACATGGAAAATTGGGGGTTCATCTAGAGGACTTGTAATGTTTCTTTATCTTCAAGTTTCTTCCACATGAAAACTCCTTGAAAATTTTGAAGTGATTTGTTGATAACCCTTTTAAGAGAAGGATGTTTTTGGAATCACTCAAAAATACCAAAAGATGAGCAAGATATGCTTCTTTGAAGTTAAAAACCCTAGCTCTTAGATCAAGAAAATGCTTTGAGGAACTTTGATAATTTTGAACAAACTTCTTGTACCAACACAAATGATTTGTAAATAGAAGTTGTTGAGGATGAAAATGATAACTCATAGCCACCAAAACCACTTCCATATCTTGAGAATTGAGATAAATATGCATTTGTGACCAATGGGAACAAAGCCTTGTCCAAACATGACAACTTCTTCAATCAACCCCTTGTACTTTTGAATCAAATTTGATAACCTTGAAATGTGGTGAACCAAAATAACCTTGCCATGACATTTCTTCCAAAACAAATCCAATGGTGAGGTTTGAACGTTTCAAGCTTCATTGACTAGGGCATGGAAATAAACTCATGAACCCATGGAGCAACTTGCTAAATCTCATTGCCTTTACCTACATTAGTAACAAGAAAGACAAACTAAAATTGCATTTTATTAATTAAAAGGAAAAATAAAGACAAAATATTCATGACCACAAAAGAAAACAAGTCAAGGTGCTTGGTGATTCCTCAAAGAGCAAAGATAAAGATAAGGAGGAGAACCAAGAACCCTGATGTGATATTGTTGTAATTGAATCAATATGGTATGATGAAGGGATCTTAGGGGAAAAATTGGGGTACAACAGTTTCCCTTATTTAAGTTTCTTCTATCCGGAGATACGAAGGTTAAAATCTTCGTGTCGACGCGATCGAAGATGCTTAAATATAAAAAAAAAACCCTATTTTTGGCCCTAAGATGCCATGCAATGCTTATGAATATGAGTGCACATGGATAACTCCAAAGGGATGCAAAACACCACTGGGGATGTAGCAAAAAAAATAAAGAAACAAGAGAGTAACCCAACCAGGAAAATAAATCACTGATGGATCTAAAAGACCTGAATTAGAGAGGATGGTAAAATGGTCAAAAGATAAACCAACTTCCACTGAAGGCAAAACTACCAAAGTTTACTGAGGGTAAAGAGAAAGAATCATCGACGTTCACTGCCGATGACCTACCAACTTTCACTGAAGGCGAATCTAACAACGTTTACTGAAGGCAGAGAGAAAGAATCATCAACGCAGATGTTGACTAATGGTAAGCTACCAACGTTCACTGAAGGTAGAAGGAAAAGAAATATCATAGCATCACCGTTCACTGACGATGAACTACCAACGTTCACTGAGGGTAGCAAAAATATAACAAACACCAACTTTCACCGAAGATGACCTACCAACTTTCACTTAAGGTAGAGATAAAATATATCATAGCACCATCGTTCACTGACGATGAACTACCAACGTTCACCGAGGGTAGAAAAAGATAACAATCATCGATGTTCACTGTCGATGACCTACCAACTTTCACTGAAGGTAGGAAGAGAATATATCATAGCACCGCCGTTCACTGACGATGAACTACCAACGTTCACTGAGGGTATAAAAAAGATAACAAACACCAACTTTCACTGATGGTGATCTACCAACTTTCACTGAAGGTAGAGAGAAAATATATCATAACACCGCCGTTCATTGACGATGAACTACCAACGCTCACTGAGGGTAACAAAAAGATAGCAAAAAGATAACAAAAAGATAGCAAAAATATATCCAGAGTAAATAATATTGCTGGGAAACCAAAGATTCAAATTAGAAATAAACTGGAATGAAACAGTCAACCCAAAATACATCCTTTGAGAAATAAACTCAAGAGGGAAAACCAAATCAATCTAAACAAGGAGCTGTACAGGAAGGCTAAAGCAAAAAATCTTCCACGAGGGATAACTCAGTGAGGAAATTGAAAGAATATATGCTTTCTGCTTAAGGCCAATACTCTATTGAAGAGGGGACAACGTAACTATGCAAAATAGGGTAATATGTCAACAAAATATTAACGAATGTGAATGAGAAATGATTTGCTAAATTTAACTATGTATGATGTATGTATGAATGTATGAGTGTTATTATGTATGTGCTGACAAAACAAAAATATAATACTGGGAATAAACAAGCAAAACCAACTCGAGCGCACCCAACACTCGACCAAATCACATCCAAGACGATCATCCCAAAAGAAAATAAGCGCCAGCTGAGGAAACATAACCGACTTCCTACTTCAGCCTTACTGGGGAGAAACATAATCCGGAAGTAAACCAAACAAAGTGACAGAATAGTACAGATACAGGGATAGAACATCCTTCTCCAGGCTTTATCAGGGAAACAAATGTTTTCAAGAGTAACACTTCTACTGGGTATTGCAAAACCAATCTCAAGTAAAGTAGATGGACACCCAATCATCAAAACATTCACTGGGGAATTAAGGTCCACTTCAGTGGGGAGGTTAACACCACATCCTCAAAAGGGGAAACCACAATACGTTCTTCACTAGAGAAACTGGGGACCTGCGCTCTTTAAGAGTGATTATGGTACCAACTTCTCTGGAAAAATAACTTCCATTAGACCGAACGAAAACACCGCTTGGAGAAATCTCGGATTGAAACTTCACATCATGAAAATTCATAAAAGAGGAGAAATGAATCCAAACTTGATCGAGGATACCGGAGTCATGAACCCAATACGACGAATCATCCTGAGTAAACCTTCCCGAGGGGAAAAAACTTTTTAAAACAACTGGAGTTTGTCCATTTCTGGGATCACCATTTTTGTTGTTGTTGTTGTTTTTTTTTTATCATCACAAATTCTAAAGTAAAATCAAATTGTAAATTCTTTTTGAAAAAACTTTTTTGTTATTTAATCTTTTTGCTTTGAAAGTTATTATCAATAATAAATGAAGTCTTTGCAAGCTAAATAAAATAAGAAACACAAAGAGGTCGCCTTCTCTAAATTCACGAGGTTTGACCTTTTTATCAAAAGTTTTCTTCATTCTTTTCTAATATAATTGTCTATGACACAAAGCTGTCAGTCTCTTCTCTTCGATCAAATTTAATTGGTCAAAACAGTTTTGGACCCATTCAGCCTCAGTCAACTTGGTTTCCATTATCACACGCAAAGAGGGAATCTCAACCTCGACTGGGAGTACCACTTCCATTCCATACACCAGGGAGAACGAGGTTGCTCCTATTGAAGTGCAGACAAATGTTCGATATCCATGAAAAGCAAAAGGGAGCATTTCATGCCAATCCTTATAAGTAAAGACCATTTTATGGATAATCTTATTGATATTATTGTTAGCAGCTTCAACATCCCCATTCATCTTTGGCCTATACGGAGAGGAATTATGATGGACAATCTTGAATTCTTCGCACAGTTCTTTCATAATTTTATTGTTCAAATTCGAGCCATTGTCGGTGATAATTCTGCTCGGCAAACCATACCGACATATAATATTATTCTTGATGAAGCGCACAACCACATGCTTAGTAACATTGGCATATGAAGCAGCCTCCAACCACTTGGTGAAGTAATCAATTGCTACCAAGATAAAATGGTGTCCATTTGAAGCTTTGGGTTCTATCATCCCGATCATGTCAATACCCCATATAGAGAAAGGCCATGGGGAAGAGATCACATTGACAAGTGTCAGAGTCACATGAACCTTGTCCGCATGAATCTGGCATTTATGACACTTCTTTGCAAATTTATGATAATCAGATTCCATTGTCAGCCAATAGTAAACTGCCCTTAGCATCCTTTTAGCCATCGAATGTCCATTGGCATGAGGTCCAAATGAAACTTCGTGAACCTCATGCATCAACATGCCTGCTTTGTGTCTATCCACGCGTCTGAGCAAGACCATGCCATAATTTCTTTTATACAACACATTTTCACTGAGAAAGAAACTTCCTACCAATCTTCTCAATGTCTTTCTATCTTTATTCGATGCACCAATCGGGTATTCCTGAGTCTGGAGAAAATGCTTGATATCATAATACCAAGGCTTCTCATCTGCTACCTCCTCTGTTGTAAACACATGAGCGGGCCTATCCAGTCGCCGGACCATAATTCGAGGTATATCATTCCAAGTATTTACTTGATACATAGAAGCCAGTGTTGCCAGAGCATCCTCCATTTGATTTTCATCTCTTGGAATATGATGGAATTCAACTTTATTAAAGAAGGGTAATAACCTTCTAGCATAATATTTGTAAGGGATCGAGCTGGGGTGACGAGTATCCCATTCTCCTTTAATCTGGTTTATTACCAAAACTGAATCACCATACACATCTAGAATTTTAATTCTGAGATCAATAGCTTCTTCGAGACCCATGATGCAAGCCTCATATTCTGCCATATTATTAGTACAATCAAATTTCAACCTTGCAGTAAAAGGAATGTACGATCCATGTAGAGTGACAATCACAACACCAATTCCTTTACCGTAAGCATTCACAACTCCATAAAATATCATACTCCAACGAGATTCAGGGCCAGGACCTTCCTCAGGTAATGGTTCATCACAATCTTTCACTTTCAGGAACATCACATCCTCATCGGGAAATTCATACTCTACAGACTGATGATCCTCCACTGGTTGGTGAGCAAGATAATATGCCAACACATTGCTTTTAATAACTTTTTAAGTGCCGTATTCGATATCATATTCAGATAGCAACATCTGCCAGTGGGAAGTTCTCCCAGTAAGAGCAGGCTTTTTCAAATGTACTTGATTGGATCCATTTTGGAGATCAACCAAGTAGTGTGATTCAACATATACTGCCGCAAACGCTTTTCCGCCCAGGCCAAAACACAACATGTCTTTTCCAGCATGGAATACCGCGACTCACAATCAGTGAACTTTTTACTGAGGTAATAAATGTAGAACTCTTTCTTCCCTGTTTCATCCCGTTGTCCCAAAATACAACCCTTGGAATTATCTAACACTGTCAGATACATAATCAACGGTATTCCTTCGAGAGGAGGGAGCAAGATAGGAGGTTCAAGCAGAAATTCTTTAATACTTTCAAATGCCCTTTGGCAGTCATCCGTCCACACACAACCTTGGTCTTTCTTTAACAACTTAAAGATCAGTTCACATGTTGCAGTCATGTGGGAAATGAATCTGGAAATATAATTCAAACGCCCAAGGAACCCTCTGATTTGCTTTTCAGTTCTTGGTGCTGGCATCTCTTGAATTGCTTTGACTTTATCAGGGTCAACTTTAATTCCTTTCTGGATAACAATAAAAACCAATAATTTTCCTGATCAAACACCGAAGGTGCATTTGTTTGGATTCAAGCGGAGACGATACTTCCTCAAATGCTGAAACAACTTCAACAAATCTTCTACATGCCCTTCTTCCGTCTGGGATTTAGAAATAATATCATCAACATATACTTCGATTTCCTTGTGCATCAGATCATGGAATAGGGTTGTCATAGCCCTCTGGTACGTTGCACCAGCGTTCTTCAACTCGAAGGGCATCACTCTGTAATAGAATATTCCCCAGGGTATGATAAACATTTTTTTCCATGTCCTTCGGAGCCATTCTTATTTGATCATACCCGAAAAATCCTTCCAAGAACGAGAATACTTTGAATTTTGCTGTGCTATCCACTAACATATCAATGTGTGGCAATGGAAAATCATCTTTTGGACTAGCTTTATTTAGATCTCTGTAATCTACACAGATGCAGACATTTCTGTCTTTTTTCGGTACTGGGACAATATTGGAAATCCATTGAGGATATACTGACGTCATAAGAAAACCAGCATTAATCTGCTTTAGAACCTCCTCTTTGATCTTCACTGCCATATATGGGTGAGTTCTTCTCAACTTCTGTTTGATTTGCAGACACTCTGGTTTCAACGGCAAACAATGCTCTATAATATTTGTATCTAGACCAGGCATATCTTGATAAGACCAAGAAAAAATATCCACATAGTCTTCCAATAGCTCAATCAACCTGCTCTTCACATCAAGATGCAACAATGCTCCAATCTCGACTTCCTTCGAATCTTCTTCTGAACCCAAATTGATCACTTCCAATGGCTCTTTATATGGCTGAATGGTATTCTCCTCGTGCTCAAGAAACCGTGAGACCTCTTCTGGAATCTCATCATAATCTTCTTATTCGGCCCCATACACAGGACATTCAAAGTTGGGAGAGGGTGCAGGGTCATTGTATTTAACGAGTTTTTTAATTAATCTGCACATATGATTTATGATTGCTTTTAGAAACTGAAACATATAATAAGTGATCATCCAGATTGAATTTAAGTTATTATTTATTTTGAAGGTTTTTTTTCTTCTGATTACTATTTTCCAAGAAAAAGCAGAAAATAAAGACACAATTTGGGAAACAAAGACAACTTTTATTATTGATTTTAAAAGTCACACCAAACAGATAAGCCCTACAACATTAATACTTCCACCTCGGGCAGAGTGAAAGCTTTTCAAAAAGATTAACAAAACAAATTACTTTGAAACATGTATGCAAGAGGGAACATCAATGGTGATCCAGTTCTGAACCCTAACTCCGTGCGTATAATTCGGCATTTCCTGCTCTGCTTCATCTTACACAATGGCGTTAGTCCTGGAAATAGTTGGATGAAGATAACCTCCGCTACAGAAGATGTCTTGATAATTTCTTGAAGTAGACTTCGGCTTCATGCTCTTACCTTTGTCATTCTTCAAAGAGAACCCCAAGCTGGCTCTATTCTTCTTCATAGGTGGATCCACAATCTGTCCCCATACCTCGCTATGACCTTTTCGCACAACTTGCTGCGCATCCTTAAGAGGAACCATGGAATTCTCATTTACTCTTATGTTGTTAATGGATAAGGCTTGGAACTGGGTTCCAACAACAGCTTCATCCGCCTCCACAATGCTGAAAGAAGAAAAATTAAATATCAATAATGCCTGTTCCCCATTTATGATTACCACTTTCCCTTCACGTACAAATTTCAGTTTCTGGTGTAACGTTGAAGTGACAGCCCCTGCCTCATGTATCCACGACCTTCCTAGCAAATAGCTATAAGCGGGTACAATATCCATGACCTGGAAAGTTATCTAAAACAAATTGTTCCTATATGAATAGGCAAGTCCACTTCACCAATAACAGATTTCCTTGATCCATCAAACGCTTTCACAATGATTCCACTCGGGCGCATAGGCGTTCCTTGATATTTCAACTTCATAAGAGTTCTCCTCGGTATAACGTTCAAAGCGGATCCATTATCAATCAGCACATTGGATAGTGAATCATTCTTGCCGCTCATAGAGTTGTGGAGGGCGAGTTTGTGATTCCTTCCTTCATCTGGTAATTCATCATTGCAGAAACTCAAGTTATTACATGACATAATGTTCCCTATTACGCTGCTGAATTGGTCTATAGGCATATTACTCTCCATGAAATCTTGGTCCAATACCCTCATCAAGGATTCTTTGTGAGCAGATGAGTTCATCAATAAAGCCAAGATAGATATTTTTGAAGGAATCTGCTGTAGATGATCTACAATTCTGTAGTCGCTCATCTTGATTATCTTCAAAATATCATCCACTTCTTTCTCTAACGTAGCCCCACTAGTCTCACCCGTAGCCTTCTCGGGCTCAACGTTCTCAACAATTTTCTTTCCAACACTAACATCTCCTCGAACAACTGGTGCAAACACACGACCACTGTGGATCACCCTACTATTTTTAGAAGTATTTCCAACATCAGGCATTGGCTGGATGGGAACTTCCACTGCATCCTCTAAGATTTTAGCGTTGTATTTGTAAGGCACATCCTTATCTGACTTATAGGGGATAGGACCCGACAAACTAATCACAAATGGGGTAACAACTAGCTTGCTATAATATTCAACTTCAAGATGGGAGGGTGCCCCAAAACAAGGTACAATGACGTTTACCCCCTCTTCGACATAAGCAGTCATTATTGAGTCATTTTTGGAAAGCACATCCTCATCTGAGAAGAAATACTCATCTACAGAGGCATACTCTTCATCCGACTCTTCTTTAGTCAATCAAACCTCAATCAAATCAACTTCATGGTAATCATCCCTTTGACCTGTAACCTTTATAGTTCCATTATCTAACAACAACTGAACACCTTTCTTCACAATTGAACATCCCCAGGAGTCCCGACAGCAAATTCGGCAAGACCCATACTGGTGTTATACCTGACCAGCCATATGGAAGAAAGTAGCATGCAATTGCACAAGGTCCTCATTCATATACTCTACATGAAAAATTCTTAATTCTCCAGGACATCCAAAAACCATATTCACCTCCTCTTCATACTCTGCCCTAGGCCTAATTATGTGGATGAGGCCCTCATCCATCATCTCCTACAAATCAACCTTTATCTTGTCGCAACCTTGTATGTATGTACTACAAATAGCACATCCGGAATGATCATGCGTATAGTAGCTAAATTCACAAAGGTTTGCATGCATTTTCACGAAATATCCTCTAACCAGATTAATATCAAAAATTCGGAAGTCGCCTGGACAACCTGCCACCATATTCACAACATTTACTCCTCCAGGTTTGGGTAGAGGATTGTCTTTCACATCAGGTCCCATATCCTTTTTCTTGGTAAACCCATAAGATGGCTTCTTCACACCTCCAGAGCTTTCACTTCTCATTGAATGACCCTCTCTTACAGCCTCTTCTAAGAGGATACCCATTCCTATCATTTCAGTAAAGTCACTTGGAACACTTGCTACCATCCTCTCGTAGTAGAAATCACCCAGTGTTTTCAAGAAAATATTAGTCATCTCCTTCTCTTCCATGGGAGGAATCACTTAGGCGACTACCTCACGCCATCTCAGTACATATTCTTTGAATGATTCCCTGTCTTTTTGAACCATAGCCATGAGTTGATCACGTTCAGGCGCCATGTCCACGTTGTACTTGTATTGTTCGATGAACGCTTCTCCCAAATCATTGAAAGTATGGATGTTAACACTGTTCAAACTCATATACCACTTCAGCGCAACACCGGTAAAATTATCCTGAAAAAAGTGAATCAGCAGGCACTGATCATCAGTATGGGTAGACATTCTCCTTACATACATCACCAGATGAGCACGAGGGCAAGTGTTGCCCTTGTACTTCTCAAACTCCGGGACCTTAAACTTAGCAGGTATCTTAACATTTGAGACCAAATATAACTCGTTCTCATTCTTCCCGAATAACTCTTTTCCCCTGAGGGCCTTCATCTCCCTCTGTATCTTGTCCAATTTCTATTGAAAATCATCCATTCTGTCATAAAGACCCAAGTCTTCACTCGATGGCGGGAAAGGAAGACACACATCATCGTTAACAATCAAAACCATATTCACCAAAGGAGGTGCAAAAGGAGTAGCATGCACCACAGGAGGTTCGGGAGTAACAATAGTCTGAACAATTGGAGTATCTTGAGGACCCAGATTGAAACCTTCAGGTGCAACATTCTATGGCATTCCCCATGGATAACCTTGAGGCATGCGATTTTGAACAATAGGTAGAGTAGCAGATACGAGAACAGTCAGAGCTTCAGTAGTTGCCGTTGTTGGTTGAGGTTGAACACTCGGTGGCTGATTCTGAGCAACCACCAGAGATTCCATCAGAGCAGTAAGATTGACCATGCCGGCCTTCAAAGTAGAAACCTCCTCGCACAGCTCGCGGTTCTCTTGTTCTAAGTTGTCCATCTTTTTTCTGAAATTAGCCCGAGTGTTGTAGTGGTGAGTCAACTTGCTGAACGAAGTAAATAAGCTTGGTAAGACACCTGGATATGCATAACAAATGCAAGAAATATGTGCAATAAGATGCATGATATGAAATGCACATGATTTTATATTATTATTGTTTAATATTTCAAGGGATTACAAGTTTCAATGATCCCAAGTACAAGATGAAAATAAAATATAAAACCCTAAGAAGTAAAACTGATGGAGATCACTCTATACGCCGGAGCTTCCCCGTGAGCCTAGCAATCTAAGCCTTCAACCTCTGGTTTTCTTCCACATATCTGATGGCAACCTCCTTCCAATCACTTGAATCAGGGAATGAGCAAATAGCATCCGACCGAGGTTTAGGAGAAAATAAATCCCCTTGCCTCTCCATGGTCTCTATAGCCCGTCTCTCAAGAATCTCAATAAAGTCATCTTTCTTCTTCAAGTATGCTTTATCGGAGATCTCTAAAGTTTGGAACTTATTCTTCCAAGCATCCTTTTCCTGTTGCATCCTGACCAAAGCAAGCTGCAACTCTTCTAGATCATCTAATAAGGGAGGAGTGGTCTTCACAAATAGATCAGGCATAGGTGTTTCTCGGGAATACGAAATATTCAACTGAATAGCTCTCGTTTGGACCCACCGAAGACATGGATCTAAAGAAACAGCACCCCTAGGTCCCAAATCCTTCCTACTCTTCTTATGAATGTGACACCTGGCCTTCACAATCTGCTCTCTAGATTCCCTATGGCTTCTTCCTCCTTCAGAAAGAAACTACTCGAATGAATACTATTTGGTTTATCCCTCATTGGATAACCAAGTTGTCGTCGTGCAAGAACAAGGTTATAGTTAATTCCTCCCTTTGTACCAAGAAGAGGTACATTGGGGAAACTGCCACAATTGTTAATAATCTCTATATCTTGGTAAGCTCGATAATACCAATCAATATCCGAGTGAGTAAGTTCCAGGATCTTAGGAGCCCAACGGGGTTCCTTCTTGACATCCCAAAATGCATCAGACTGAGGCATATGAGAGATAAACCCCCGGTATAACAGGGGCGTGCAACAAATAATCATCCCCCCATGATAATAATTCTGAAGATGAATAGAGTAATAAGCATCACCCAACAAGGTAGGAACTGGGTTTCCAATCATGAAGATCCTGATAGCATTAATGTCAACAAACCTTTCAATATTAGGAAATAAGAACAACCCGTAAGCAAGTAGAGCAAAGATGGCCTCAAAAGCGACTGTACTCTTCATCCTAGAAAAGTAGTGAGATTTCTCCAATAAGAATTGAGCTGATAATCCTCTAATCCCTCCTTTGGTAGTCATATGGGCTTCCACCTCAGACTTCCCCAGATCATTCAAAGCAGCAATCTCATGTGGTTTTGGCTCACCCTCCAAATCAGTAAAAGGAACACGATCGGTAACGGGTAAATCCAACAGATAAGAATACTCTTCCAATGTAGGCATTAACTGATAGTCGGGAAAAGTAAAGAAACGATACATCGGATCATAGAACTGGACCACGGTCGAGAGAATACCCTCCTTCATCTTCATCTTCATGAGAGGAATGATGTATCCACACTTCTTCCGAAAGTCTGCAAAACACTCGATCTCGGGAATTAGAATGATCCACTCATCTATCTTGGGATCCTTGAAACTATACTTCCCAGTCTTTCTCTTTCCAGGATCCATGGTTAAAAGGTACCTGAGATATTCACAAATGGTCAATTTTTAAATCCCTTGAAATAAGATCTCTTCAAAAGGTGCTCATAGATATGCATGGATGCATGATGCATCAATCACACATAAGACCACACATATAATGTTCATAGGTTCAACATCACGAGCATGAGTTCGAAGGTACTACCCATAAGGTATTGGTATAAAATTTATCACATGCCGAACAAGGTTCTAAAGGTTCCCAGAGTCTACATCCTTCCTTCGGATATTACAAACTTCCCAATTAACTCGGTAATTAGTAATATTCTCAAGAAAAACTCGTTCGAGCATAGTATCGCTTGACAACTATTTCTGGATTACTCCGTCATAGCTTCCGCACTACACCTAAAAGGCCAAGATGGGTTTGGTGTTCTATGGTCCCCAGTTTCAGCAGGCTCCCAGGTTGAAAGCAGTATGTCTTCATGATTACTCGGTAAATGACACTACAATCAAAGGGGCCTCCACTGAGTGGGGATCTCGTGCCTCCTTTTTTGGGATTACTCCCTCAAAATTAACATGACTATACCACCCGTCCTATCTTAAAGTTTGCCCAAGTCCGGGTATAGGAATTATAAGTAATCACCAAGCATCCTGAAAACCAGGAAAATCCAGATAAACATATATACAACATATAACACATAAAAAACAATAGCACATATACAATTATAAACAAGGATAGGCTCAACCCACTAAGTGATGTGTTGTACCCCAATTTGTGCCCCTAAGATCCCTTCATCATACCATGTTGATTCACTCACAACAAGATCACACTAGGATTCTTGGTTACCCTCTATACATTTAGTTTTTCCCTTTTTGAGGGATTACCAAGCACCTTGGCTTATTTTCCTTTTGGGATCATGAATATTGTTTTGTTTTCTTCATTTAACAAATAAAATTCAATGTTGGTTTGTCTTGCTTGTTATCCATGTAGGTGAAGACAATGAGATTTAACAAGATACCCCATGGGTCCATGAGTTTATTTCCATGCCATAGTCAATATAGCTTGAGAAGTTCAAAACTCACCATTGAATTGGTTTTGGAAGAATTGGCATGGCAAGGTTTCTTTGGTTCATCACATTTCAAGGATATTAGATTTGACTCAAAAGTACAAGGGGTTGATTAGAGAAGTTGTCATGTTTGGACAAGGCCTTGTTCCTATTGGTCACAAGAGAATATTTCTCTTAAATTTCAAGATTTGGAATTGGTTTTGGTGGCTATGAATCCTCATTATCATCCTCAACAACTTCTATTCACAAAGAAATAATGTTGGTACAAGAAGATTGTTCAAGCTTGTCAAATTTCCTCAAAGCATTTTCTTGATCTAGGAGGTAGGGTTTTGAACTTCAAAGGGGTATATCTTGCTCAACTTTTGGTATTTTTGAGTGATTCCAAATACATAATTGTCTTCAAAGGGTTATCAACAAATCACTTCAAAAGTTCCAAGGAGTTTTCATGTGGAAGAGCCTTGATGAAGAAGAAAGATTACAAGTCAACTAGATGAATCCACAATTTTACATAAGTGACTTCAAATGGTCATAACTTGGTCAATTTTTATCACCTTGATCCCATTATTTTTCCATAATGATCTTGAGGATGTGAACTTTATTCCTTCTTTTATGTGAAAAGTAGGAAAATGGATGGAAGTTGCCTTAAAGATGTAAAGGATTATAGGTGATTTCATGATTTTTTGCCAATTTCAACAAGTCATAACTTGCTCAAAATTTGGAGATTTTGAATGATTCAAGTTTCAAAATGTTATTCAAGAGATCTACTTCATTCCAACTTTTTTGGTCAAGATTAAATTTCAAGTGGAAGGCCATGTTTGGAAGCACAAGATTATAGGTAATTTTTGAAGAAGAATTTGAAATATTTCTAAGTATGGAAAGTCAACCCATTTACTTTAACTTTGACTCAATGCAACTTTAATCTCAAGCATCCATTTAACTCCATTCTTTTTCCATTACAAATCTTGTAACCTCATCTTTCTAAAGCATCAAGAGTCATGACCTAAGACCCCTTGAGTTGAAAATACCATTGGTCAGAAGTTGGCACTTTGAAATTGAATTTCTCACAAAGTCTGAATTTCGAAATCCATAATGTGGCCTCTAATCACAAGTTTTCCATGCGTGTTTTCCTCTAAACATGTTTAGTGAAGTTCCATATTTGTTTAAAGCATCAAAACGCAAGAATTGGATGAGTTTTGATGAAGTTTGTATGACACTTCACTCGTGCATCAGGTGTGCACGATTTCCCTCCAAAATGCATCATTCACTCTTCCTTTTGATTCCATTCGCTTCTCCTATAAATACATGAACTATCCCATTCAATTTCCCAAGCTTGGATAGCCAGAATCACCCTGCCAAACTTGTTTTACAACTCAAAATTCAGCAACTTCAAAATCCATTCTCGACCCTTTTTCAATCCAATTTTTCCCTCAATTCACCTTCCTTGATCTTCCCTGAAGATAACCATATAATTACATTCAAGAATCGTGCCCTATACTGCTCCATAGAAGTCCAGTTTCAGAGCTCTACAACTCAACTTCAATAGGTAGATTCCTTCATCAATTTTTCAAAACTCTGATATCATTGTGTTGCTCTCATTGCCTTGGTTCTAGTCGCAACACTTACCTTTTACTGGAAACACGTTTTGACCATGAAATTTCAAATCCCTTTTCAAAACTTTCCTTCCAAATTGCTTGAGCTACAGTTTATATAAATTTGGCGCGAGGGTGTGGTTGTCTTCGTCTTGAAGAGACATAGTGAATGGAATAGGTCTGAGCTTCTGATTTTATAGTTTGAGAGACCTGCAATTTGTGATGGCTGAAGGTTGAAGATGACCAACGTGTCATCTTCCAACCAATGAAGGCGCGCCATCTGTTTTTTTTCAAAATCTGATTTAATTAATGATTCTCTACATTATTCACTAATGATCATGATATGCACAGTGCACCAGATCCCTTGGATTTGATTACTAACGCGTTTTGACTCTCATCCAATGGTCCACATATTTTGCTTTTATTTCCTTTTTCTGATTTTTATATTTTTATTTTTTTAAATTTCAAAAAATCACAGAAAATTCATTTTTAGTCCAAAAAATCTGAAAAAATTATGAAAAATATTTTTGATTATTCTCTTTCTGATTTTTATTTTTTCACAATTTAATTTTGTGTTTTGGTATTTTTTATAAATTTTACACTTATTTTATTTGTTTTAAATGTTTAAAAATACTTTTATGCATTTTTAAATTCTGAAAAAATTATGGGATGATCCAATGATATTGTGACAAATATTGGTGACCTTATTTTATTTTTGTTTCTGACATTACTATTGTTTACCATTTTTTGTTTATTTTATCCATTTATTTTAATTTTAAAAATAGTTTCTGACTTTAAAAAATTACCAAAAAAATTGTAAAATTACTTGGCCCCTTTTCTGATTTTTCTATGGTGTTACTTTTCATTTCTTAATTAATTTGAACATAGTTGATATTTTTCTCATTATTTTCTATTTTTAAAACATTCTTAAAATCTTTTTTTTTGTGTATATTAAATGTGATATTATTTTGTGATTACTTTCCTGGCTGATCTTGGTTTAAATTTTGGATCATGAACTTTATTAACATCATTGGATCCATGGTGTTGAGTTTAACTCCACAAAAATGGATGAATGATTTTAATAATAGTTTGATTAAAATTTAATTCAAATGTGGTTTATATTTTTCCCCACCCCTCTTCATCTCATCCCTTTCTTATTGCACTAAATGTTGTTGGATCATGATCTCTATATCACGTCTCAAAACAAATGGTGCATAGATTGCTATTGACCGGCCTCAAAATAGGTGCGACTTCTATATAAGTCCACTTACGATTTCTTAATATAACGTTAAATTTTGTCCCGATTTAAAAATAATCATTTGTGGCCCAAACTTATGATTGCAAGCCTAAGTATGTTAATTTGATCCTTTTGATCCAATAAACTTGAGATTCAATGTGTGGAGGCTTTGGTTCTACCAATCCTCTAATGGATCTACAACACCCTTGGTCAACGCGGATCACTTAAACATCGTTGATCATTAAATGGTACTTATGAGAATTCCAAATGGATGATATACTTGACAAAAAGCAAATGCAACTTGTTGTGTGGAGGCTTTGGTTCTACCAATCCTCTAATGAGTTCCAAATGCAAGCTTCAAGATGGTCATCTAACTAACCATTAACTATTAACCTTTTTCACCTTATGCTTTTATTCATTTTATGCTTTATGTACCATTTACTTTTAGAATTTACATTTCATGCCATTTTCATCTTTGCTCATTTGAGCATTTATTTTCTTGCCATTTTTACTTTGCTCACTTGAGCTTTTCTTTTCCTTTCTTAAGACACTTAATAATCAACATAAATCCTAAAGAATCTTTAATGGCACTCGGACTATTTGGTTACTATCCTTGGCATCATGGAGCATGGGACTTTTCTTGGAGTTAGGATTAGAAATTTTGGCATATCTTGGAGACCTTGTGATCTTATCTGATTATTTTGTCTAGAGTTCTTGAGGTTTACCTCAAGACGTTGGGTTGCTTGTTTGCTTTTTGTATGCAGGTTTTTGTGATTACACCCTTTGTTTGTAATCTTGAATTCACCCATATACAGCTGTTACTATGCCCAATTTTTATGAAGACTTAACACACTTGAAGTTCAGTTCCCTCAAGAGGTCTAGTATTTCTTTACTTGATTGGTTTTAATCCAAGGAATGAGAATTCTTTCTTGGCTCATAATGTCAAGTATTGGCTTCTTATTGGTTAGATGGTTCTAATACCTAGCTTTTATTTTATGCTTTAGGATAGTCCCTTCTTCTCCTCCCACCTTCTTTAATTTCAAAAATCTTCTTCCTCCTTTTGAAAACTCTTCTTGTTTATAAACTTGAACCGCTTTCATAATAAACTTGGACTTATATCCACGTATTTTCAAAACATTTTCATAAATAAACCCCAATCAACTTAATAATACCTTGACATCTTTTTTTTAGAAGACTAAAAGTCAATCAATCTAATTTCAAACCATCTTGCCATTTTGGATTTTTTATCTTTATACTTTTCTCAAAAGATTGAACTCTTGTCAATCCTTGTAGTGATGCAAACAACTATAATTCTACAATATATAGTGAAGAGAGATATTTTCTTCTTGGGTGTTGAGTGAGGCATTGTTGATTTTGAAATCCAAGCCATATCCTCCACTTTGAGATGATGTAAATTCTCCTTTCTCATGATTGTGGGTAGTAGGTATGTTTTCCACATGGACAATGACGATGATGTTTCATCTCACAAAATTAACCAACACATTTTTGTTTCAAATTAAAAGAGGAACTACATGTACCCTGATCCCCTATTGCACAAAAAGGTGGTACGTAGGCACTAAAGGTTCACAACCGCGGCGGGTGCAAAAAAATTATAAAATAAATATATTTCTTTTCTCACCTCCACTATCCATTTTTATACAACATTTTTTATATCCAAAATATACAGATTTTACAAAGAGGCTCCTGCGGAGTACCGTAGATGTTTAGGGTGCTAATACCTTCCCTTTGCATAACCAACCCCCTTACCTTGAACCTTTCCCCCTCTTTTGGGTTATTCACTCTATTCCCATTACTTTGGAAACAATAAAGCGCGCTGGCGATTTTTATTTTGAGTTGTATAAAGTCTAGTCAATCCAATGGCTTAGTCTTGAATATTTCTATCGCTACAGAAAAATGGCGACTCTGCTGGGGAAAGATTGACCTCTTGCTGGTCCATCCCTAAGTAGGTTAAGCCTATCTTTGTTTATATTTGTATATGTGATATTACTGTTTTTTTGTGTTCTATGTTGTATATATGTTTGTCTGGATTTTCCTAGTTTTCAGGGTGCTTGGTGATTACTCATAAGTCCTATACCCGGACTTGGGAAAAATTTAAGATATGAGGGGAGGTATAGTCATGTTAACTTTGAGGGAGTAATCCAAAAAAAGGAGGCATGAGATCCCCCACTCAGTGGAGGCCCCTTTGACTGTAGTGTCGTTTACCGAGTAATCGGGAAGATGTACTACTTTCGACCTGGGAGCTTGCTGAAACTGAGAACCGTAGAATACAAAACCCATCTTGGCCTTTTAGGTGCGGAAGCTATGACGGAGTAATCTGGAAATAGTTGTCACGCGATACTATGCTCGGACGATTCTTTCTTGAGAATATTACTAATTATCGAGTTAATCGGGAAGTTGGTAATATCCGAAGAAAGGATGTAGACTCTGGGAACCTCTAGAACCTTGTTCGGTAAGTGATAACTTTTATACCAACACCTTATGGGTAGTACCTTCAACCTCATGCTCGTGACGTTAAACCTATGAACCCTATATGTGTGATCTTGTATGTGATTGTTGCATCATGCTTCCATGCACTCATAAGCATCCTTTGAAGAAACCATATTTCAAGGGATTTAAAGGTTGACTATTTATGGATATCTCAGGTACTTTTAACCATGGATTCTGGAAAGAGAAAGACCGGAAAATATAGTTTCAAGGATCCCAAGATAGATGAGTTGATCAGTCTAATTCCCGAGATCGAGTGTTCTGCAGACTTTCGGAAGAAGTATGGGTCCACTATTCCTCTCATGAAGCTCTAGATGAAGGAGGGTATTCTCTCGACCGTGGTCCAGTTCTATGATCCGATGTATCATTGCTTTACTTTTCCCGACTATCAGTTGATGCCTACACTGGAGAAGTATTCTTATCTATTGGATTTACCTGTTACCGATCGTATTCCTTTTACTGGTTTGGAGGGTGAGCCAAAACCGCATGATATTGCTGCTTTGATTCACCTGGGGAAATCTGAGGTGGAAGCCTATATGACTACCAAAGGATAGATTAGAGGATTACCAGCTCAATTCTTATTGGAGAAAGCTCGTTACTTTGCCAGAATGAAGAGTACAGTTGCTTTTGAGGCCATCTTTGCTCTACTTGATTATGGGTTGTTCTTATTTCCTAATGTGGACAAGTTTGTTGACATTAATGCTATCAGGATCTTCATGATTGGAAACCCAGTTCCTACCTTGTTGGGTGATGCTTATTACTCTATTCATCTTCAGAATTCTTATCATGGGGGGATGATTATCTGTTGCACGCCTCTGTTGTACCAGTGGTTTATCTCTCATATGCCTCAGTCTGATGCTTTTTGGGATGTTAAGAAGGAACCCCGTTGGGCTCCTAAGATCATGACACTTACTCACTCAGACATTGATTGGTATCATCGAGCTTACCAGGATGTAGATATTATTGACAGTTGTGGTAGTTTCCCCAATGTACCTCTTCTTGGTACAAAGGGAGGAATTAACTGTAACCCTGTTCTTTCACGATGACAGCTTGGTTATCTGATGAGGGATAAACCGAATAGTATTCATTTGAGTAGTTTCTTTCTGAAGGAAGGGGAAGACCATAGGTAAGCTAGGGAGCAGATTGCGAAGGCCTGGCGTCACATTCATAAGAAGAATAGGAAGTATTTGTGACCTAGGGGTGCTGATTCTTTAGAGCCATATCTTCAATGGGTCCAAATGAGAGCTATTCAGTTGAAGATGCCGTATACCCGGGAGACACCCATGCCTGACCTATTTGTGAAGACCACTCCTCCCTTATTAGATGACCTAGAAGAGCTGCAGCTTTCTTGGGTTAGGATGCAACAGGAAAGGGATGCTTGGAAGAACAAGTTCCAAACTTTAGAGAGTTCCTACAGAGTAGACCTGAAAGAAAAAGATGACTTGATTGAGATTCTTGAGAGTCGAGAGGTAGAGTCTATGGAGAGGAAAGGGGATTTATTTTCTCCTAAGCCTCAATCAGGTGGTGATCACTTACTTCCTGATTCAGATGATTGGAACGAGGTTGCCATCAGGCATGTGGAAGAAAACCAAAGGTTGAAGGCTTAGATTGCCAGACTCACGGGGAAGCGCCAACGTATAGAGTGATCTCCATCATTTATTTTTCTCAAGGTTTTAGATTATATTTTCATCTTGACCTTGAGATCATTGAAACTTGTAATCCATTTTGGAGTTATTATAATAAATTTTTTTCTAGTTTTCAAAAGCGTTATTACTTTAATGATTGCAATATGTCTATAAACGTTAAATCCATTTAAATATTAAATAATAAAGTAAAAATAATCATGTGTATTACACGTCATGCATCATATTGCACATATTTCTTGCATTGTTATGCATACCCAGGTGTCTTACCAAGCTTCTTTACTTCGTTCAACAAGCTGACTCATCACTACAACACTCTGGCTAATTTCAAAAAGAAGATGGACAACTTAGAACAGGAGAATCGCGAGCTGCGCGAGGAAGTTTATGCTTTGAAGGTCGGCTTGGCCAATCTGACTACTCTGATGGAAGCTCTGGTGGCTCCTCAGAATTAGCCACCAAGTGTTCAACCTCAACCAACAAGGGAAACTATTGAAGCTCCGACTGTTCCCGTATCTGCTACTCCAGATGTTGTTCAGAATCGCATGCCTCAAAGTTATCCATGGGGAATTCCATAGAATTTCGAACCTGAAGTTTTCAATATTGGTCCTCAAGATACTCTAGTGGTTCATACTGTTGTTACTCCAGCACTTCCTGTGGTGCATGCTGCTCCTGCAGCACATCCCTCGGTGAATATGGTTCCGTTTGTTAATGATGATGTGTATCGTGCTTTCCCTCCGCCGAGTGAAGACTTGTGTCTTTATGACAGAATGGATGATTTTCAAGAGCAATTTGACAATATGCAAAGAGAGATGAAGGACCTCAGGGGAAAAGAGCTTTTTGGGTAGAATGTGAATGAGCTATGTTTGGTCCCGAATGTTAAGATACCTGCTAAGTTCAAGGTCCCGAAATTTGAGAAGTATAAGGGAAACACTTGCCCTCGTGCTCATCTGGTGATTTACGTGAGAAGAATGTCTACCCATACCGATGATCAGCGTCTGCTGATTCACTTTTTTCAGGATAGTTTGACCGATGCTGCGCTAAAGTGGTATTTGAGTTTGGACAGCGCCAATATCCATACTTTTAATGATTTGGGAGAAGCATTCATCAAACAATACAAGTACAACATGGACATGGTGCCTGACCGTGATCAACTTAGGGCCATGGTTCAGAAAGACAGGGAATCGTTCAAAGAGTATGCACATAGATAGCGTGAGGTAGCTGCCCAAGTGATTCCTCCCATGGAGGAGAAAGAGATGACTAAGATTTTCTTGAAAACGCTGGGTGCTTTCTACTACGAGAGAATGGTAGCAAGTGCGCCAAGTGACTTTACTTAGATGGTAGGAATGGGTATCCGCTTAGAAGAGGCTATAAGAGAGGGCCGTTTGACGAAAAGTGAAGGATCCGAAGGTGTAAAGAAGCCATCTTATGGGTTTACCAAGAATAAAGAAGCTGATGCAAATGCTGTTATACAAGAGAGGAGGGTAAACACTTCTAGAAGGAATTATCAGCGTCATCAGTAAGTCACCTCATTTACTCCTATTATGAATACCACTCCAACTACCGTTGCTTATCAAAGACCGTCCCAGCCGGGGAATCAGGGGTATAATCAGAAAAGAGAGAGTTATGACCATATTCCCATGAGCTATACAGATCTACTACCGGCATTGATTCAGAAAAAGTTGGTCCATACACGACCACCTCCCGCCGTACCATCACCATTGCCTTGGTATTATAAGGCAGACTAAACATATGCTTTTCATCAGGGAGCACCAGGGCATAATGTTGAAAATTATTATCCTTTGAAGAATGAGGTGCAGAAATTGGTAAAGTCTGGTGTTCTATCTTTCAAGGACATGGGACCTAACATGAAATATAATCCCCTACCTAAGCACGGGGGAGTAAATGCTGTAAATATGGTGGCCGATTGTCCAGGCGACTTCCGGATTTTTGACATTATTCTAGTTAAAGGAGATTTGGTGAAAATGCATGCAGACCTCTGTGAATTTAGCTACTATACATATGACCATGCCGGTTGTGCTACTTGCAGTATAAATATACAAGGTTGCGATAAGATAAAGGCTGATTTACAGGAGATGATGGATGAGGGCCTCATCCACATAATCAGGCCTAGGGCAGAGTATGAAGAGGAAGTGAATATGGTTTCTGGATGTCCTGGTGAATTCATAATTTTTGATGTGGAGTATATGACTGAGGATCTCGTAAAATTGCATGCTACCTTCTGCCATACGGCTGGTCAGATGGAACACCAATATGGATCTTGCCTAGTTTGCTGTCGAGATCCTCGATGATGTTCAATCGTGAAGAAGGGTGTTCTGTTACTGTTAGACAATGGAACTATCAAAATCACAGGTCAGAGGGATGATTATCATGAGGTTGATATGGTTGAGGTTTGTTTAATGGAAGAAGAGTCAGAGGAAGAGTATGCCTCTGCAGATGTGTATTTCTCTTCAGACGAAGATTTGTTTTCCAGAAATGACTTATTGATGACTGATTGTGTTAAAGAAGCAGTAAACGTCATTATGCCTTGCTTCGGTGCACCTGCCCATTTTTAAGTGGAGTATCATAGCAAGCCAAATGTTACCCCATTGGTAATTAGTCTTCCAGGTCCTATCCCCTACAAATATGATAAGGCTGTGCCTTACAAATACAATGCTACAATCATAGAAGATGGGGTGGAGGTTCCCATCCAGCCAATGCCCGATATTGGAAATATAGCTGAAAATAGCAGGGTGACCCATAGCGGTCGTGTGTTTGCGCCTGTTGTTCGTAGAGATGTTGCTGTTGGAAAGAAAATTGCTGAGAATGATGAACCTAAAAAGGCTACGGGAGAGACTTGTGGAGCTATGCTAGAGAAATAAGTGGATGATATTTTGAAGATAATTAAGATGAGCGAATATAGAATTGCAGATCAGCTACTGCAGACTCCTTCAAAAATATCTATCTTAGCTTTATTGATGAACTTCTCTGCTCATAGAGAATCCTTGATGAAGGTACTAAACCAAGCTTTTGTGGAGAGTGACATGCCAATAGATCAATTCAGCAGCGTAATTGGAAACATTACGTCATGTAATAACTTGAGGTTCTGCGATGATGAATTACTAGATGAAGGGAGGAATCACAACCTGGCCCTCCACATCTCTATGAACTGCAAGAATGATTCGCTATCTAATGTGCTAATTGATAATGGATCCGCGTTGAATGTTATACCAAGGATAACTCTCATGAAGTTGAAATATCAAGGAACACCTATCCGCCCGAGTGGAATCATTGTGAAAGAATTTGATGGGTCAAGGAAATCTGTCATCGGTTAAGTGGACTTACCTATCCATATAGGACCACATTAGTTCGAGATAACCTTCCAGGTCATGGACATTATTCCCGCTTATATTTGTTTGATAGGACGGCCATGGATACATGAAGCAGGGGCTGTCACTTCAACTTTACACCAGAAGCTAAAGTTTGTGCGTGAAGGGAAGGTGGTGATCATAAATGGGGAGCAGGCATTGTTGATATCTCATTTGTCCTCCTTCAGTATTGTAGAAGCGGATGAAGCTGCTGTTGGAACCCAGTTCCAAGCCCTATCCATTGACAACATAAGGGGAGATGAGAATTCCATGGTCTCGCTGAAGGACGCGCAACAGGTTGTGCGCAATGGTCCTAATGTAGTTTGAGGATGAATTATGGATCCACCCGTGAACAAGAACAAAACTGGTCTGGGTTTATCTTCGAAGAATGGCAGAGGCGAAAGTTTGAAGTCAAAGTCTACTATGATTAGCTATCATGATGTTTTCTGCAGCGGAGGTTACCTCCATCCAACTGTTTCTAGAGTTAATGCTGTCGAGGAGGATGAAGCAGAGCAGGAAATGCCGAATTATGTGACGCACGGAGTCAGGGTCCAGAAATGGATCACCATTGATGTTCCCTCATGCATACATGTTTCAAAGTAATTTTATTTGTTAATATTTTTTCTTGAAAAGCTTTCGCTCTGCCTAAGGTGGAAGTATTAATGTTGTAGGGCTTATCTGTTTTCTGTGACGTTTAAGATCATTAATAAATGTTGTCTTTACCTCCCGAATTATGTCTTTATTTTCTGCTTTTTTCTTGGAAAATGGTAATCAGAAAAAACCTTTCAAAATAAATAATAACTGAAATTCAATCTGCATGATCACTTGTTATATGTGTCAGTTTCTAAAAGCAATCATAAATCATATGTGCAGATTAATTAAAAAACCCGTTGAATACAATGACCCTGCACCCTCTCCCAACTTTGAATGTCATGTGTTTGGGGCTGAAGAGGATGATTATGACGAGATTACAGAAGAGGTCTCACGGTTGCTTAAGCATGAGGAAAATACCATTCAACCATATAAAGAGCCATTGGAAGTGATCAATTTAGGTTCAGAAGAAGATCCGAAGGAAGTCAAGATTGGAGCATCACGACATCTCGATGTGAAGAGAAGGTTGATTGAGATGTTAAAAGAGTATGTGGATATTTTTTCTTGGTCTTACCAAGATATTCCTGGTCTAGATACAGATATTGTAGAGCACCGTTTGCCGTTGAAGCCAGAGTGTCAGCCAATTAAACAGAAGTTGAGAAGAACTCACCCAAATATGGAAGTAAAGATCAAAGAGGAGGTTCTAAAGCAGATTAATGCTGGTTTTCTTGTGACTTCAGTGTATACTCAATGGATTGCCAATATTGTCCCAGTACCGAAAAAAGACGGAAAAGTCTGCATGTGCGTAGATTAGAGAGATCTAAATAAAGCTAGTCCAAAAGATTATTTTCCATTGCCTCACATCGACATGTTAGTGGATAGCACAAAAAAATTCAAAGTATTCTCGTTCATGGACGAATTTTCCAGGTATAATCAAATAAAAATGGCTCAAGAGGACATGGAAAAAACAACGTTTATCACACCCTGGGAAACATTCTGTTACAGAGTGATGCCCTTCGGGTTGAAGAACGCTGGTGCAACGTACCAGACGGCTATGACAACCCTATTCCATGATCTGATGCACAAGGAAATTGAAGTATATGTTGATGATATGATTTCCAAATCCCAGACTGAAGAAGGGAATATAGAAGATTTGTCGAAACTGTTTCAGCGTTTGAGGAAGTATCATCTCCGCTTGAATCCAAATAAATGCACCTTCGGTGTTTGATCGGGGAAGTTGTTGGATTTCATTGTTAGCCAGAAAGGAATTGAAGTTGACCCTGATAAAGTCAAAGCAAATCAAGAAATTCCAGCACCAAGAACTGAAAAGCAAGTCAGAGGTTTCCTCGGGCGTTTGAATTATATTTCCAGATTCATTTCCCACATGACTGCAACATGTGAACCGATCTTTAAGTTGTTAAAGAAAGATCAAGGTTGTGTGTGGACGGATGACTGCCAAAGGGAATTTGAAAGTATTAAAGAATATCTGCTTGAACCTCCTATCTTGCTCCCTCCCGTAGAAGGAAGACTGTTGATTATGTATTTGACAGTGTTAGATAAATCCATGGGTTGTATTCTGGGACAACATGATGAAACAGGGAAGAAGGAGTTCTCCATTTATTATCTCAGTTAAAAATTCACTGATTGTGAGTTGCGGTATTCCATGCTGGAAAAAATATGTTGTACTTTGGCCTGGGAAGCAAAGCTTTGCGGCAGTATATGTTGAATCACACCACTTGGTTGATCTCCAAAATGGATCCAATCAAGTACATTTTCAAAAAGCCTTCTCTTACTGGGAGAATTTCCAACTGGAAGATGTTGTTATCTGAATATGATATCGAATACCACACTCAAAAGGCTATTAAAAGTAGTGTGTTGGCAGATTATCTTGCTCACCATTCAGTGGAAGATCACCAGTCTGCAGAATATGAATTCCCCGATGAGGATGTGATGTTCCTGAAAGTGAAGGATTGTGATGAACCATTACCTGAGGAAGGTCCCGACCTTGAATCTCGTTGGAGTATGATATTTGATGGAGCTGTGAATGCTTATGGTAAAGGAATTGGTGCTGTGATTGTCACTCCTCATGGATCTCACATTCCTTTTACTGCAAGGTTAACAATTGATTGCACTAATAATATGGCAGAATATGAGGCTTGCATCATGGGTCTCGAGGAAGCTATTAGTCTCAGAATCTGAAATCTAGATGTGTATGGTGATTCAGCTTTGGTAATAAATCATATTAAAGGAGAATGGGACACTCGTCACCCTGACTTGATCCCTTACAAAGATTATGCTAGAAGATTATTACCATTATTCAATAAAGTTGAATTCCATCACATCCCTAGAGATGAAAATCAAATGGCGGATGCTCTGGCAACTATGGCTTCTATGTACCAAGTGAATACTTGGAATGATATACCCCAAATTACGGTTTGAAGACTGGATAGGCCCGCTCATGTGTTTACACCAGAGGAGGTAGCAGACGAAAAACCTTGGTATTATGATATCAAGCATTTTCTTCAGACTCAGGAATACCCGATTGGTGCGTCATAGAAAGATAGAAAGACATTGAGAAGATTGGCAGGAAGTTTCTTCCTCAGTGAGAATGTGTTGTACAATAGAAATTACGACATGGTCATTCTCAGATGCGTGGATAGACACGAAGCAGACATGTTGATGCATGAGATTCATGAAGGTTCATTTGGCACTCATGCCAATGGACATTCGATGGCTAAAAAGATGCTAAGGGCAGGTTATTATTGGCTGACAATGGAGTCTGACTGTCATAAATTTGCAAAGAAGTGTCATAAATGCCAGATTTATGCAGACAAGGTCCATGTGCCTCCGACACTTCTCAATGTGATTTCCTCCCTTGGCCTTTCTCTATGTGGGGTATTGACATGATTGGGATGATAGAACCCAAAGATTTGAATGGGCACCGTTTCATCTTGGTAGCAATTGATTACTTCACCAAGTGGGTGGAGGCTGCTTCATATGCCAATGTTACTAAGCATATGGTTATGTGCTTCATTAAGAATAACCTTATATGTCGGTATGGTGTGCCGAACAAAATCATCACTGACAATGGCTCGAATTTGAACAATAAGATGATGACAGAATTGTGCGAAGAATTCAAGATTGTCCATCACAATTCATCTCCATAATGGCCAAAGATGAATGGGGTTCTCGAAGCTGCTAATAAAAATATCAAGAGAATTATCCAGAAGATGGTAATTACTTATAAGGATTGGCATGTAATGCTCCCTTTTGCTCTGCATGGATATCGAACATCTGTCCGCACTTCAACAGGAGCAACCATGTTCTCCTTAGTGTATGGAATGGAGGCTGTACTCCTAGTCGAGGTAGATATCCCCTCGTTGCGTGTGATAATGGAAACCAAGATGACGAAGGATGAATGGGTCCATAACAGGTTTGACCAATTGAATTTGATTGAGGAGAAGAGAATGACAGCCTTGTGTCATGGCCAGTTATATCAAAGAAGAATGAAGAAAGCTTTTGATAAAAAGGTCAAACCTCGTGAATTCAGAGAAGGCGCCCTCGTGCTTAGGAAGATCATGTCTTTCAACACTAATTCTAGGTGCAAGTGGTCTCCCAATTTTGAAGGCCCGTATGTTGTCAAGAAAGCCTTCTTTGGCGGTGCATTAATTCTTGAAACTATGGATGGCGAGGAGTTCCCACCTCCCATGAATGCTGACGCAGTCAAGAAATACTTCGCCTAAAGAAATAAAAGAACAGCTCTCTAAGTTGATAACCCGAAAGGGCGGCTTAGGCAAAAAAAGAGCATCTCGGTAGGCCGAAAACCCGAAAGGGCGGTCTAGGCAAAAATTAGAGACCTAAACAGAATAAATTTCCCGCTAAGTTGAAAACCCGTAAGGGAAGCTTAGGCAAAAGTTAGGGATTTTCTTGGCAAGTAACTACGTCAGACAAGACTTGATCGTTGAAGCAACAATTTTCTCGGATCCTCATCATACTTCAACAAAAGCTGCTGCTCAAAATTTCAAAAGTTGTTCGGGGGGATAATGGTCATTGTATCTCAATGTATATTTTCAATTATGTATTACCATTTCTCAAAATTTGTAATCATCTATGAGGCCTAGCCATTCACAGACTACCATTCTATTAATGAAATTCGAGCTTTTACCCAATTCCTTGTATTTCTTATTTTATTTAGCTTGCAAAGACTCCATTTATTACTGATAATAAATTTCAAAGCAAAGAGATTAAATAACAAAATTGATTTTTCAAAAAAAAAAAGATTTGTACAATTTACTTTTACTTTGAGATTTGTGATGAAACAATGACAACAAAAATGGTGATCCTATGGATGGAAAAACTCCAGTTGTTTTGAGAAGTTTTGTTCCCCTCGGGAATTTCTACTTGGGATGTTTTCATCGTATTGGGTTTATGATTCCGGTATCCTCGGTCAAGTTTGGATTCACTTCTCATCTCTTCTAATTTTCCATAATGTGAAGTTTCAATCCGCATTTTCTCTAGTGAAGTGGGCCTGAATTCCCCAGCGAAGTTTGGATGTTTTGGTGTCAGTCTGCTTTATTTGAGACTGATCTTGCAATCTCCAGTAGGCATGTTACTTTTGAAAAACACTGGTTTTCCCCAATGAAGCTTGAAGAAGGATGTTCTATCCCGATATTCATTTGATTTGTCTACCTCCAGATTATGTTTCTCCTCAGTAAAGCTAAAGCAGACAGTAGGTTTTGTTTCCTCAGCTGGCCTCTACATTTCTTGGAATGATCATCTTGATTGAAGTTTAGACGAGTGTTATAGTGCCCGAGGCGGTTTTGATTGGTTGTTCCCAATGTTCCCAATGCATAGCTAAAATTGGCAAGTCTTTGTTCATTGAAATTTGTAAATATTTTTGTTGACATATTCCCCTGTTTTGCAGAGTTACGTTACCCTCTTTTCAATAGAGCGTTGGTCTTAAACAGAAAACATATATTCTTTCAATTTCCCTAACTGAGTTATCCCTCATAGAAGATTTTTACTTTAGCCTTCCGGTACAGCTCCTTGTTTGGATGAATTTGGTTTTCCCTCTTGAGTTTATTTCTCAAAGGATGAATTCTAGTTGACTGTTTCATTCCAGTTTATTTCTGGTTTGGATCTGTGGTTCCCCGACAATGCTATTCACTTTGGACTGCTGAAAACTCCAAGCTTTGGTTGGTACATTTATTTTTCACAAGAAGACTTTATCCCCTCAGAAAGAATATCATAACATCTCCCCAGGAAGTCATACCTCTTTCCCAAAAAGTCATATCTTTTTAAAATCCTCCGTGACAACAAGTAGCAAGTCTCTTTATTTGAGACAACTTATATATTATCCTTCCCAGGCAGAGTGACTTGGTTAAAGAAGAAGTTGAGACCCGTTCTTGGTGGATCACCAGAATCTTGGGGAAACTTATTATCTGTTTGCTATCTTCAGTAAATGTCGATAGTTCATCGTCAGTGAACAGCTGTGATATGATATATTCTCTTTCTACCTTCAGTGAAAGTTGGTAGGCCATCGGCAGTGAACGTCGATGATTGTCATCTTTTTGCTACCTCCAGTGTAACTTGGTAGGATATCGGCAGTGAACATCGATGTTTATTATATTTTTGCTATCTTCAGTGAACGTTGATAGTTCATCATCAGTGAACGACAGTGATATGATATATTCTTTTTGCTACCTCCAGTGAAAGTTGGTAGGCCATCGGTAGTGAACGTCAGTGTTTGTTATCTTTTTTCTATCTTCAGTGAACGTTGATAGTTCATCGTCAGTGAATGGAGGTGATATGATATATTCTCTTTCTACCTTCAGTGAAAGTTGGTAGGCCATCGATAGTGAGCGTCGGTGTTTGTCATCTTTTTTCTTCCTCCAGTGAAAGTTGGTAGGACATCGACAGTGAACGTCGGTGTTTATTATCTTTTTTCTATCTTATATGAACGTTGATAGTTCATCGTCAGTGAACGGAGGTGATATGATATATTCTTTTTGCTACCTCCAGTGAAAGTTGGTAGGCCATCGGCAGTGAACGTCGGTGTTTGTTATCTTTTTGCTATCTTCAGTGAATGTTGATAGTTCATCGTTAGTGAACGGCAATGATATGATATATTCTCTTTCTACCTTCAGTGAAAATTGGTAGACCATTGGCAATGAACGTCGATGTTTGTTATCTTTCTCTCTGCCTTTAGTAAACGTTGGTAGCTTCACCTTCAGTAGAAGTTAGTGTGTCCTTTGACCATTCTACCATCCTCTCTGATTCGGTTCTTTGGGTCCACCAGTGATTTATTTTCCTGGTGGGGATGCTCCTTTGTTTCTTTTATTATTGATAAATCCTCAGTGTTATTCTGCGTCTCTTTGGTCCTGTTCATAGGCATTCATGATCATAAGCATTTTCATGGTATCTTAGAGCCAAAAATAGGGTTTGTTTTATATTTAAGTATCTTCGATCGCGTCGACACGTAGATTTTTTAACCTTCGTATCTCCGGATAGAAGAAACTTAAATAAGGGTAGCTATTGTACCCCAATTTTCTCCCCTAAGATCCCTTCATCATACCGTGTTGATTCACTCACAACAAGATCACACTAGGATTTTTGGTTCCCCTCCCTACATTTAGTTTTTCCATTTTTGAGGGGTTACCAAGCACCTTGGCTTATTTTCCTTTTGGGATCATGAATATTAATTTTTTTATTCATTTAACTAATAAAATGCAATGTTGGTTTGTCTTGCTTGTTATCCATGTAGGTGAAGGCAATGAGATTTAACAAGCTACCCCATGGGTCCATGAGTTTATTTCCATGCCCTAGTCAATATAGCTTGAGAAGTTCAAACCTAACCATTGGATTGGTTTTGGAAGAATTTCCATGGCAAGGTTGCTTTGGTTCATCACATTTCAAGGAGATTAGATTTGACTCAAAAGTACAAGGGGTTGATTGGAGAAGTTGTCATGTTTGGACAAGGCCTTGTTCCTATTGGTCACAAGAGCATATTTCTCTCAAATTTCAAGATTTGGAAGTGGTTTTGGTGGCTATGAATCCTCATTATCATCCTCAACAACTTCTATTCACAAAGAAAGAATGTTGGTACAAGAATTTTGTTCAAGCTTGTCAAATTTCCTCAAAGCATTTTCTTGATCTAGGAGCTAGGGTTTTGAACTTCAAAGGGGTATATCTTGCTCCCCTTTTGGTATTTTTGATTTATTCCAAAGACATTATTCTCTTCAAAAGGTTATCAACAAATCACTTCAAAAGTTCCAAGGAGTTTTCATGTGGAAGAGCCTTGATGAAGAAGAAAGATTACAAGTCATCCAGATGAATCCACAATTTTACATAAGTGACTTAAAATGGTCATAACTTGGTAAATTTTTATCACCTTGGCCCATTATTTTTCCACAATGATCTTGAAGATGTGAACTTTATGCCTTCTTTTATGTGCAAAGTAGGAAAATGGATGGAAGTTGCCTTAAAGATGTAAAGGATTATAGGTCATTTCATGATTTTTTTCGAATTTCAACAAGTCATAACTTGCTCAAATTTTGTATATTTTGAATGATTCAAGTTTCAAAATGTTATTCAAGAGATCTACTTCATGCCATCTTTTTTGGTCAAGAACAAATTCCAAGTGGAAGGCCATGTTTGGATGCAAAAGATTATAGTTCATTTTTGAAGAAGAATTTGAAATATTTCTAAGTATGGAAAGTCAACTCTTTTTCTTCAACTTTGACTCAATGCAACTTTCATCTCAAGCATCCATTTAACTCCATTATTTTTCCATTGCAAAGCTTGTAACCTCATCTTTCTAAGGTATCAAGAATCATGCCCTAAGACCCCTTGAGTTGAAAATACCATTGGTCAGAAGTTGGCACTTTGAAATTGAATTTCTCACCAAGTCAGAATCTTGAAATCCATAATGTGGCATCTAATCACAAGTTTTCCACGCGTTTTTGCCTCTAAACATGTTTAGTGAAGTTCCAGATTTGTTTAGCGCATCAAAACGCAAGAATTGGATTAGTTTTGATGAAGTTTGTATCACACTTCACACATGCATCAGGTGTGCACGATTTCCATCCAAAACGCATCATTCACTCTTCCTTTTGATCCCATTCGCTTCTCCTATAAATACATGAACTATCCCATTAAATTTCCCAAGCTTGGATAGCCAGAATCACCCTGCCAAACTTGTTTCATAACTCAGAATTCAGCAACTTCAAAATCCATTCTCGACCCTTTTTCAATCCATTTTTTCCCCAATTCACCTTCCTTGATCTTCCCTGAAGCGAACCATATAATTACATTCAAGAATCGTGCCCTATACTGCTCCATAAAAGTCCAGTTTCAGAGCTCTGCAACTCAACTTTAATAGGTAGATTCCTTCATCAATTCTTCAAAACTCTGATATCATTATGTTGCTCTCATTGCCTTGGTTCTAGTCACAACACTTACCTTTTACTAGAAACACGTTTTGACCATGAAATTTCAAATCTCTTTTCAAAACTTTCCTTCCAAATTGCTTGAGCTACAGTTTATATAAATTTGGCGTTAGGGTGTGGTTGTCTTTGTCTTGAAGAGACGAAGCGAATGGCATAGGTCTGAGCTTCTGATTTTATAGTTTGAGAGACCTGCAATTCGTGATGGCTGGAGGTTGAAGATGACGAACGTGTCATCTTCCAACCAATGAAGCCGCACCATTTGTTTTTTTTTTCAAAATCTGATTTAATTAATGATTATGTACATTATTCACTAATGACCATGACATGCACATCGCGTCACATCCCTTGGATTTGATTACTAACACGTTTTGACTCTCATCCAATGGTCCACATATTTTACTTTTATTTCTTTTTGTGATTTTATATTTTAATTGTTTTAAATTTCAAAAAATCCATGAAAATTCATTTTTAGTCCAAAAAATCTAAAAAAATTATGAAACATTTTTTTGATTATTTTCTTTCTGATTTTATTTTTTCATAATTTAATTTTATGTTTTGGTATTTTTTATAAATTTTAAACTTATTTGATTTATTTTAAATGTTTAAAAATACTTTTATGCATTTTTAAATTCTGAAAAAATTATGGGATGATCCAATGATATTGGGACAAATATTGGTGACCTTATTTTATTTTTGTTTCTGACTTTGCTATTTTTTACCATTTTTTGTTTATTTTACCCATTTATTTTAATTTTAAAAATAGTTTCTGACTATAAAAAATTACCAAAAAAATTGTTAAATTACTTGGCCCTTTTTCTGATTTTTCTATGGTCTTACTTTTCATTTCTTGATTAATTTGAACATAGTTGATATTTTTCTCATTATTTTCTATTTTTAAAACATTCTTAAAATCTTTTTTTTGTGTATATTAAATGTGATATTATTTTGTGATTATTTTCTGGCTGATCTTGGGTTAAATTTTGGATCATGAACTTTATTAAAATCATTGGATCCATGGTGTTCAGTTTAACTCCACAAAAATGGATGAATGATTTTAATAATAGTTTGATTAAAATTTAATTCAAATGTGGTTTATATTTCTCCCCATCCCTCTCCATCTCATCCCTTTCTTATTGCATTAAATGTTGTTGGAGCATGATCTCTATATCATATCTCAAAACAAATGGTGCATAGATTGCTATTGACCGGCCTCAAAATAGGTGCGACTTCTATATAAGTCCACTTACGATTGCTTAACATAGCGCTAAATTTTGTCCCGATTCGAATAAATGATCATTTGTGGCCTAAACTTATGATTGCAAGTCCAAGTATGTTAATTTGATAATTTTGATCCAATAACCTTGATATTCATTGTGTGGAGGCTTTGGTTCAACCAATCCTCTAATGGATCTACAACACATCTGGTCAACGCGGATCACTTAAACACTGTTGATCATTAAATGGTACTTATGAGAATTCCAAATGGATGCTATACTTGACAAAAAGCAAATGCAACTTGTTGTGTGGAGGCTTTTGTTATACCAATCCTCTAATGAGTTCCAAATGCAAGCTTCAAGATGATCATTCAACTAACCATTAACTATTAACTTGTTTCACCTTATGCTTTTATTATTTTTATGCTTTATGTACCATTTACTTTTAGCATTCACATTTCATGCCATTTTCATCTTTGGTCATTTGAGAATTTATTTTCTTGCCATTTTTACTTTGCTCAATTGAGCTTTTCTTTTCCTTTCTTAAGTCACTTAATAATCAACATAAACCCTAAAGAATCTTTAATGGAACTTGGACTATTTGGTTACTATCCTTGGCATCATGGAGCATGGGACTTTTCTTGGACTTAGGATTAGAAATCTTGGCCTATCTTGGAGACCTTGTGATCTTATCTAATTATTTTGTCTGGAGTTCTTGAGGTTTACCTCAAGACATTGGGTTGCTTGTTTGCTTTTTGTGTGCAGGTTTTTGTGATTACACCCTTTGTTTGTAATCTGGAATTCACCCATATTCAGCCGTTACTTTGCCCAATTTTTATGAAGACTTAACACACTTGAAGTTTGGTTCCCTCAAGAGGTCTAGTATTTCTTTACTTTATTGGTTTCAATCCAAAGAATGAGAATTCTATCTTGGCTCATAATATCAAGTATTGGCTTCTTATTGGTTAGATGGTTCTTATCCCTAGATTTTATTTTATGCTTTAGGATAGTCCCTTCTTCTCCTCCCACCTTCTTTAATTTCAAAAATCTTCTTCCTCCTTTGAAAACTCTTCTTGTTTCTAAACTTGAACCGCTTTCATAATAAAATTGGACTTATGTCCATGTATTTTCAAAACATTTTCATAAATAAACCCCAATCAACTTAATAATACCTTGAAATTATTTTGTGAGAAGACTAAAAGTCAATCAATCTCATTTCAAACCATCTTGCCATTTTGGCTTTTTTATCTTTAAATTTTCTCAAAAGATTGAACTCTTGTCAGTCCTTATAGTGATGCAAACGACTATACTTCTACAATATGTAGTGGAGAGAGATATTTTCCACTTGGGTGTTGAGTGACGCATTGTTGATTTTGAAATCCAAGCCATATCCTTCACTTTGAGATGATGCAAATTTTCCTTTCTCGTGATTGTGGGTAGTAGGTATGTTTTCCACACGGACAATGACGATGATGTTTCATCTTATAAAATTAACCAACGAATTTGTGTTTCATATTTTTAAAAGAGGAACTACGTGTACCCTGATCCCCTATTGCATAAAAAGATGGTACGTAGGCACTAAAGGTTCGCAACCGTGGCGAATGCAAAAAAATTATAAAATAAATAGATTTCTTTTCTCACCTCCACCATCCATTTTTATACAATATTTTTTATATCCAAAATATACAGATTTTACAAAGAGGCTCCTGCGGAGTACCGTAGATGTTTAGGGTGCTAGTACCTTCCCTTTGCATAACCAACCCCATTACCTTGAATCTTTCCCCCTCTTTTGGGTTATTCACTCTTTTCCCATTCCTTTGGAAACAATAAAGCGCAGTGGCAATTTTTATTTTGATTTGTATAAAGTCTAGTCAATCCAATGGCTTAGTCTTGAACATTTCTACCGCTACAGGATGAACCAGTAAGAGGTTAATCTTTCCCCACTGAAGTCGCCATTTTTTCTGTAGCGGTAAAAATGTTTAAGACTAAGCCATGGGATTGGCTAGACTTGTACAAATCAAAATAAAATCGCCACCGCACTTTATTGTTTCCAAAGGAATGGGAAAAGAGCGAATAACCCAAAAGAGGGGGGAAATATTCAAGGTAAGGAGGTTGTTTATAAAAAGGGAAGGTATTAGCACCCTAAACATCTAAGGTACTCCACAGGAACCTCTTTATAAAATTTGTATATTTTGGCAATAAAATGTTGTATAAAAATGAATGGTGGAGGTGAGAAAAGAAATATATATTTTTATGGTTTTTGCACCCGCCGCGGTTGCGAACCTTTAGTGCCGTCATACCACCTTTCGTGCAATAGGGGATCAGGGTACACATATTTCCTCTTTTAAATTTTTTTAAACACAAGTGTGTTGGTTAATTTTATGAGATAAGACGTCATCATCATTGTCCGTGTGGAAAACATACTTACTACCCACAATCATGAGAAAGGAGAATTTGCATCATCTCAAAGTGGAGGATATGGCTTGGATTTTAGAATCAACAATGCCTCACTCAACACCAAAGTGGAAAATATCTCTCTTCACTATATATTGTAGAAGTATAGTTGTTTGCATCACTACAATAATTGACAAAAGTCCAATATTTTTTAAGAAAGGTTTAAAGATAAAAGCCAAAGTGGCAAAATTGATTCGAAATGAGATTGATTGACTTTTAGTCTTCTCACAAAAAAAGTAATGTCAAAATATTATTAAGTTGATTGAAGTTTACTCATGAAATTGTTTTTTTGAAAATGCATGGACCTAAGTCCAAGTTTATTATGAAAGTGGTTCAAATTTCAAAACAAGAAGAGTTTTCAAAAAGAGGAAGAAGATTTTTGAAATTTAAGAAGATGGCAGGAGAAGAAGAGACTATCCTAAAGCATAAGGTAAAAACTAGGGATAGGAACCATCTAACCAACAAGAAGCCAATACTTGACACTATGGGCCAAGATAGAATTCCAATTCTTTGGATTGAAACCAAGCAAGCAAATATACTAGACCTCTTGAAAGAACCAAACTTCAAGTGTATTAAGTCTTCACAAAAATTGGGCAGAGTAACGGCTGTATACGAGTGAATTCCATATTACAAACAAAGAATGTAATTACAACAACTTGCACACAAAACAAACAAACAACCCAATGTCTTGAGGTAAACCTCAAGAACTCAAGACAAAATATCAATTAAGGTCACAAGGTCTCCAACATAGGACGAGATTTCTAATCCTAAGTCCAATAAGTCCAATACTCCATAATGCCAAGGATAGCAACCAAATAGTCCAAGTATCATTAAAGATTTTATGGTTCTTGTTGATTATTAGGTGTTTTGAAAATAAAAAAGCTCAATTGAGCAAAATAAAAATGACAACAAAGTAAATGCTTAAATGAGCAAAGATGAAAATGACATGAAATGTAAATGCTAAAAATAAAAGGGGGCATATAATAAAAATAAAGGATAAAGTCAAATATTAGTGATTAGTGGTTAGTTGGATGATCATCTTGAAACTTGCATTTGAAACTCATTAGAGGATTGGTAGAACAAAAGCCTCCACACAACAAGTTGCATTTGCTTTTTGTTAAGTATATCATCCATTTGGAATCCTCATGAGTACCATTTAATGATCAACGATATTTAAGTGATCCGCGTTGACCAAAGGTGTTTAATGATCAAGGTTATTGGATCAAGGAGATCAAATTAACATAATTGGACTTGCAAACATAAGTTTGGGCCACGAATGATCATTTATTCGAATCAGAACAAAGTTTAGCGCTAAGTTAAGCAATCATAAGTGGACTTATATAGAAGTCGCACCTACTTTGAGGCCGATCAATAACAATCTATGCACCATTTGTTTTGAGACATGATATAGAGATCATGCTCCAATAACACTTAGTGCAATAAGAAATGGATGAGATGAAGAGGGGTGCGAGAATACACAAACCACTTTTGAATTAAATTTAATCAAACTATTAATAAAATCATTCATCCAGTTTTTGTGGAGTTAAACTCAACACCATGGATCCAATGATGTTAATAAAGTTCATGATAAAAAATTTAACCCAAGATCATCCAGAAAATAGTCACAAAATAATATTACATTTAATATATACAAAAAAAGGTTTTAAAAAATGTTTTAAAATAGAAATAAAAGAGAAAAATATCAACTATGTTCAAATTGATCAAGAAAAAAAAGTAAGTCCATAGAAAAATCAGAAAAGGACTCAAATGATCTTATAAATTTTTTGGTAATTTTTTAAAGTCAGAAACTATTTTTAAAAATTAAAAGAAATGAGTAAAATAAACTAAAAATGATAAAAAATACCAAAGTCAGAAATAAAAAAATAAGTGAGGTCATCAATATTTGTCACAATATCATTAGATCATTTCATAATTTTTTTCAGAATTTAAAAATGCATAAAAGTATTTTTAAGCATTTAAAACAATTCAAATAAAGTGAAAATTTATAAAAAATACCAAAACACAAAATTAAATTGTGAAAAAATAAAAATAAAAAAGAGAATAATCAAAAATATTTTTTATAATTTTTTCAGAATTTTTGGACTAAAAATGGATTTTCTATGATTTTTTTGAATTTTAAAACAATTAAATATAAAAGTCAAAAAAGAAAATAAAAGTAAAAAAATATGTAGACCATTGGATGAGATTCAAAACACGTTAGTAATCAAATCCAAGGGATCTAGTGTACTGTACATATCATGGTCATTAGTGAATAATGCATAAGATCAATAATTAAATCAGATTTCCAAAAATACAAGTGGCGTGCGGTCATTGGTTGGAAGATGACACGTTGGTCATCTTCAATCTCCAGCCAATGTGAATTGCATGTCTCCCAAACTGTAAAATCAGAAGCTCAGACCTATGCCATTCTCTTTGTCTCTTCAAGACGAAGACAACCACACCTTCGCGACAAATTTATATAAACTGTAGCTCAAGCAATTTGGAAGGAAAGTTTTGAAAAGGGATTTGAAATATCATGGTCAAAACGTGTTTCCAGTAGAAGACAAGTGTTGCAACTAGAACCAGGGCAATGAGAGCATCACAATGATATCAAAGTTTTGAAGAATTGATAAAGGAATCTACCTATTGAAGTTGAGTTGCAGAGCTCTGAAACTGGACTTCTATGGAAAAATATAGGGCACGATTCTTGAATGTAATTATATGGTTAACTTCAGGGAAGATCAAGGAAGGTGAATTGATGGAAAAATTGGATTGAAAAAGGCTTGAGAATGGATTTCTAAGTTGCTGAATTTTGAGTTATGGAACAAGTTTGGCAGGGTGATTCTGGCTTTCTAAGCTTAAGGAAATTGATGTGGGATGACCCTCTATTTATAAGGAATCAAACGGAATGCCCAAACATGTGAAATGATGAAGTTTGGAGGGAAATCGTGTGAAGTTGCAAACAAGAAAAGTGTGACTTCTAATTTGATCAAAACTCATCCAAAACACGCGTTTTGCTATGTTAATCACTTCTGGAACTTCATTAAACATGTTTAGAGGGATAAACGCGCAGAAACAAAGTGTTTAGAAGCCAAATCAAGAATTTCAAACTTCTGACTTGGTGAAAAATTTAGTTTTAAATTGCCAACTTCTGACCAATGGCATTCTCAGCTCAAGGGGTCTTAGGGCATGATTCTTTATGATTTATAAAGATGAGGTTACAAGATTTGAAATGGAAAAAGATTAGGATCAAATGGATGCTTGAGCTGAAAGTTATAACGAGTCAAAGTTGGAAAAAATGTTGACTTTCCATACTTAGGAATATTTCAAATTTTGCTTCAAAAGTGACCTATAATGTTTTGCATCCAAACATGGTCTTCCTCTTGGAATTTTCTCTTGACCAAAAAATATGGCATGAAATAGACATCTTGAATGACACTTTGAAACTTGAACCATTCAAAATATCCAAAAAATTAAGAGAGTTATGAATTGTTGAAGTTGGCAAAACATCATGAAATGACCTATGATCTTTTGTATCCTTAAGGCAACTTCCATCCATTTTATCACTTTGCACATAAAAGAAGGCATAAAGTTCACATCCTCAAGATAATTGTGGAAAAATAATGGGCTCAAGGTGATAAAAATTTACCAAGTCATGATCATTTGAAGTCACACATGGAAAATTGGGGGTTCATCTGGAGGACTTGTAATCTTTCTTCATCATCAAGTTTCTTCCACATGAAAACTCCTTGAAACTTTTGAAGTGATTTGTTAATAACCCTTTGAATAGAAGGATGTTTTTGGAATCACACAAAAATACCAAAAGATGAGAAATATATGCTTCTTTGAAGTTCAAAACCCTAGCTCTTAAATCAAGAAAATGCTTTGAGGAACTTTGAAAATTTTGAACAAACTTCTTGTACCAACACAAATGCTTTGTAAATACAAGTTGTTGAGGATGAAAATGAGAACTCATAGCCACCAAAACCACTTCCATATCTTGAGAATTGAGATAAATATGCACTTGTGACCAATGGGAACAAAGCCTTGTCCAAACATGACAACTTCTTCAATCAACCCCTTGTACTTTTGAATCAAATTTGATAACCTTGAAATGTGGTGAACCAAAATAACCTTTCCATGCCATTTATTCCAAAACAAATCTAATGGCGAGGTTTGGAATTTTCAAGATTTATTGATTAGGGCATGGAAATAAACTCATGAACCCATGGAGCAACTTGCTAAATCTCATTGCCTTTACCTACATTAGTAACAAGCAAGACAAACCAACATCACATTTTATTAATTAAAAGGAAAAATCAAGACAAAATATGCATGACCATAAAATAAAACAAGTCAAGGTGCTTGGTGATTCCTCAAAGAGCAAAGCTAAAGATATGGAGGATAACCAAGAACCTTGATGTGATCTTGTTGTGATTGAATCAATATGGTATGATGAAGGGATCTTAGGGGGAAAAATTGGGGTACAACAGAGGCGATCCTTTTTTTTGCACATGTAATGTCAACTATAAATTTTCTTCAAGGATCAAGGATCAAGGTCATTTTTTGACTTAAAGGTTTCTTCGCTCTTAAATTTCAATTCATGGTGCCAATTTCTCAAGACAATGACTTTTGCCCTAAAGCCTTATTTTACTTTATCATTCAAGGCCTTTTAGGTTTGATTCGATTAATGATGCAAGATAAGTTGGTTTAAGATTTGTGAATGATCGATATAAGGTAAGACTTTTGAGTATTCATAATGGATTTGTAAAAGTTCACAATTGAAATTTTCATCGAGTTTTTGAAAGAAAGGTTGAATTTCATTTCAATGGCATGTTTTAATTTAAGTTCATTTTTGGAAGAAGAGTCCATTTGGAATTCTTGGAGTTCTTGTCATTTAGAATTCAAAGGTCAAATCAAGTGTGCAAGACATAGTTCCTTTGTTCATTAAAATTTTACTTAAGGCATTTTGCAAGGTTTCAAGTTCATTAATTCAAATTCCAAACTAAATGCCAAATTCATTGATTCAAAGATGCTTGTTTGTCATGATTCATTCAATATAATTACAATTAGGCATATTGTACATCAAGATTACAAGAACATTTTTTCACAAAGAATCCTTATCAAAAATGTTGTCCATGAGAAACAAAATTCGGATGTCCTGCTATGCAAACCAGTCCATAAGACTACAAAAAACAATGTTGCAACATGCCAAAAAATCTGCTGTCCACAAATCCAAAACAATACGGCCGAGAGAGAGGCAAGGGTTTATGGAAAAGTTTTTGTTGTAGGTGTCAATTTTTGAGAAGAAGAATCGGGTGAGGAAGAGAGTGAAAATGATGAACAAAGAACCAAAGAGTTGAGTTGAGTGAGAAACGTGGGTTGCAAACTGAGATGATGTCTGTTACTCTTTGAGAGCGATTGAGAGAGATGAGTGAAATAAGAAAGGGAAGGAATGGTTCAGTTGAGTGAGAGATTTCATTGAATGGAAAATATGATAACATATCGTGAGAGAATGAGAAGCGATAACGTTGGAGAGGTGATTTTTTCTAAGTTTATTTTATTTAATATCTGTTAATTAATAATAATATTTACTTTTGAGATTAATGTTGGACCATTTCTAAAGATAGTGCAGTCGTTCCACTTGTTAAATCTAGGGTTTTCTCACACAAACAATTTCGAATTGGGCCTTTACCCAAGTCGACCGACCCAACTTCAATTCCTTCCTATCTCTCTCTCTCTCTCTCTCTTATTGTTATTTTTGTTTCCTAGGCCTTGTTATAACCGGTTTAAAATATAGAGTCACCACCATTAATTTTTATCCTTGGGAAGGAAATATAAAGGATAACCCTAATTTGATCAGAGATTCAAAGTTGTTTGACTCGTTTTAGACGAAGGAAAAGTGTTAGGCACTCCTCATCTACCTTATTCACAAGGATACTAGGGTTTAGATTTTAAATTTTAGAAAATAGGGTTTTAATTTTTATTAGGGGAACTCGTCACAATTTTAGTCGTATGCCTACGTATCCTCTTGTGAGGAATCAGAGTCCCAATTTGTAGTTCGCAATTGTTAGGTTAGTGTTTTTTATGGATTATGAAAATCACTCGAATTCTCGTTGAACCAAGTCTGGGTGTGTGAATAGGGGAATTTATAGACGAAGTTCGCAATCAATTTAAAGGTATTTACATAATCCTTTTTGAAAATAAATCTTGAGTTTATTAAGTTAGTAAAAACTAGTTAGTGTTTGACTGGTTAGATATTTTCGAATATATTATGTAATGTGATTTTTTTAAATGCATGATAAAAAGAATTTTAATGCATTTAAAAATGAGTTAGTATAAAAAAGAATTTTGAATTTAATAATAAAATAAACAATTTAGAATTTATATTAAATATTAAAAATAACATGGACCTAAATTCAGAGGGGTGTAAATAACAGGGTCCTAAATCCTGATATTAGATTTAGGCGCAGTGGCTTGGGGGGTGTTGTTTCGAACATAGCAGCAAGAAATGGGGGTGCGGGAAATAAGGGCTCAAGTCCAGATGTTGGACTTTGCCCATTAGCGCTGAAAAGGGGTACGGTTTGTACGTGGTGAGCCAAATTGGGGGTTGGTTAAGCAATGGGCTAGGCCCAAAACCCTTGAACACTGGGAGGTCCATTTGGACCTCGTGTGGACGAGCGCATGCGCTTATGATTGGCGTGCGATTATGAAATGTTGAGTTGTTATCAAAGGGACGAATAGAAAGGGTGTATGGTAAGGGAGTGGGAATACAAACACCATATTATAGAGCGTGTTATACATTGACCCCCAGGGCCTGAGCCCCATTTTTCCCCTTCCTCTCGCTCTCTCTCCCCATTTTCCTTCAAACAACAACAATTCTAGAGAGAGAATCTCTCACTTCTCTCTATGCGGTCATAAAATCTCCCCGCCAGCCGGAAATCGCTTCCGCCGGTGGTCACCACCATAAACCACCTCCAAACACCTTTCATATTCAGTTTTCCGGTTCCTATTAAATCGAAAACTTCAAACCTTCAAGCTAAACCATCATTCCAAAACCCAGAAACTTAGAAACCTAAGAACCCCAACCTTCAACCAAACCCCAAGAACCCTAACCCTTATCCAACCCAAAACCAGAAATCCTTATAACCCTAACCCCATGTGGATGAACCCTAACCCTAAGTGATAAACCTTAACCCTAAATTTACCATAAGTCCAGATCAGACCACCAATCGACCCGAAATTCAGCAACAATAACAATCTTTCAATTTAAAACTAAGTTTGGGGCTTACCTTTCTTGCAGTGAAACTTCTTATAATTTAATTTCTGTTTCGTCTCTTTCTGATATCCTCTTCCTCTCTTGGTATGCAGTTTGTAACAATGGTGTTGCAGCGATGACTTGGAGGATAGATCTTAGGGTTTCAGAAATTGAAACCCTAGATCTTAAGTAAGAATAAATTTCAGAGCTTCAACTGCTTCTCCCTTCTTCTCGATTTACAAGTTTTCTTCTCCAAAAATTTCTTGATTTTTTCTTTCATTTTTAGTCTTAGTTCATAGGGTTTATATAGTTGAAGAATTAGTACAAATTAGGAATTTTTCTTCTGATTGTCATTACAAATTAGTTTATTAGGGTATATTTTAGAAATTGATTGATTCTGTTGTAATTTTGATTTGATTCTGTATTAAAACTTTCGATAATTTATTATGTAATTGATACGATTGTAATGGATTTGATATGTATAAGATTTGATTTGTATAAATATGTTTTTGTAAATATTTTATTTGATTTGTGTTTTTCTGGACATGGCTCTTGATTGCTTAGCATAGAAGAACAACACCGTCGCGGGTGCTAACGGTTAACCCTAGTTGACTTTTAGTCAAACTTTAAAAAATGAAATAAATAATATAATAAAAATTTAAAAGATAATAATAATAATATAAATAAAAATAATAAAAAGGTTAAATAAGAGTAACAAAAATTAGAGGTTGACTTCGGTCAACCTGTAATCTATTAGGCCTTCAAAAATTTCGAATTGGGCCAACAAATTTAACTTAGAAAAATAGACCCTTTTGATAACAATACACCCTCCCTAATTGAATCTTTAATACAAAATTTAGAATTTACAACTAATACCATTTAAATACAAATTAATATTATAAATTTCTAAACAAAAACATAACAACACCAAAATAGTCATATAGTCAACTATAACAAATTGGCCATTGACCAGTAGAGAAAATTTGGGGTATCACAGTTTCCCCTATTTAATTATTCTTCGATTGAATAGTGCGAGAATATGTAGGTCTCACACGTTTGAATCATAGGTTTTTTAAATAATAGAAGACCCCCAAAATTTGTATGAAAAATTGTAAGGATATGATGTACAACATTACTATGAGTAAAAAATAGGCATAGATGATGATGTATCATCTTACCAGGGTTTGAACAAAAGTTTTGAATGATCTAGATATGACAACATGGATAAGTTGTCGATACCTAAAAGAGATAGTAGATTTCTCGCTTATTTTCCATAACCTAGGATATAAATACCACAAGTTTGAAAATTTGACTTACTAATGCTTCGAGACTAACATAGTAAGTCTTAAAACATAGATTTCGCTTATTCATTGCAACCTAGGGGACGAATTAAACAGAGCTTGATAATTCATTGCTGCATAGAGATTAACACAATGAATTATATCGTTTATTTGGTATATTTAGTACAACCTAGAGAGTAAACAATACGAAGGTTATCATGTGCATTTATCACGACCTAGAGGATAAATGATGCAGAGGAAGGCTTATGTATTCATCACGACCTAGAGGATGAATATTATAATCCTGAAAATTCGCAAACCTGCTGTTGTACCCCAATTTTCCCCCCTAAGATTCCTCTATCATCTCATACCATCCCAATGCAACAAGATCACACATTAGGGTTTGGGTATTTCTTCTACTATGTCTTATCTTTAAGTTTTCTCTTGAGAGATCACCAAGCACCTTGAACTGTGTATCTTGTATATATGTGTTTTCTATTCTACTGACCTCTGACCAAAATCCAAATATATGTTTTGTTTATTTTGTTTCTTGTAAGACATGGTTTGCAATCAAGAAATTCAGGTGATGACTCTCCTATTAGGGTTTTGGTTTATTCAGGCGAAATATGGTTCCCAAAAGCCTATGTTTCAGAGTGGTGATCTATAATCTTAGGTCACACTATTTTGAAATTTCAGTCATCTTGGTTAAGGCTAGCTTGATTGCTTAATTCTTAAGATTCTTCGAGATAGGTTCATGTGTTTATTTCCATGCCTTCTTCGATGTATCAAGTTCATAAGTGATTAAGAATGCTTCCAGTTCTTGAAGAAAGATCAAGTCTGTAGTTAATTCAAAGTTGGTTGGCTGAAAGTCAACGTTTGCAAGTTCGAGTTCAAAAGATCATAACTTCTTCATTACTCATTATTTTTGGTCGATTCTTAGAGCATATGAATCTTCTTGATATCATCTCCAACTTCTCTTTACAAGTCAAGAGCTAATTATGTGTAGAAGGCCATCAAAAATTTGGGCATATTAGAGGTTGTTTTGAGGACTTTGACCTATTTTCAAAGTGTCGGTCGTCCAACTTCCAATGATCTTAACTCTTTCAATTTCCATTGTTGTGGGACGATTCATTTCACATGGTATCACAAATATCATTATCTACAAGTTTTCTTCAAGGATCAATAGTCAATTGCGCTCGAAAAGTCATGAAATTTATTAAAATGTTACGGGTAATTTTAGACTTGATACTTTCTTGACTTATAATGTCAATTTATGTCATGATTCCTTCTTTAAGATGTTGATTTCTTGTGTTGAGGTTTTAGTCATTAAGCCAAAGTGTTTCTTGCTATGGATTGAGATCTCACCAATTTTTCAAATGGAATTTTATTATTTCTTGAACTTATGATTTAATTAAAGCTTGGTTCGTGATGTTCTCAAAGACAAATTCCTAAGTCTATTTGTTTCAAGTATAGATGATTCATTTATTTTGAATCCGTGTTACTTGAAATTTAAAGACCTTATGACAAGATTTAAAAAAAATAAAAAATGAAGGTAATTCTTCCTTTCATGAGTTTGGAAAAGAAATTACAAGGCATATTTAATAAGCTTCCAAGTTTCAAATTCAAGAGACTTCTATTTTTCCTAAATATCAAAGCTTCACAATATTTCAAAGGGAAATCCATATTTATTTTTTTAAACTCAAGATACATCAATCCAATGCAAGAATTTCAAAGACTAAACTATTCAAATGAAAAATTGAAGAATTCATTCTTGAGAATTAATATATTCATCAATGCTACAAGGGAATTTCAAGTCCTCTTCATCAAGGAAAATTCTAGGAGATTTCAAGACATTAGTCAAGATGTAACTTCATTATTCATTCATCATTCAAACATTCTAAAGCTTTTATCAAGAATTCAAATTCATGATGGAGGGAAGATAGAAATTTCAAAATTTGAGTTTGAAAGAAAGTTATTACATGTTCAAGAGTTATAATTACTCAATCTTACAAAGTTCTCAAGCATTCAAGTGTAATTACAAGTTCTACAAAGCATCATTCAAAATTTCAAAAGAAGGATGCAAGAAGAAATTTTCATCCAAATGGAATTTAAAGGTTAAGAATAAACATGAAATTCTTCAAGTTTCTTGAATACATTTCTTTTGAAGCTCCAAGACTTTTGAATTCTTTCTTGCATTTCCCAAACTCAATGCTACAGTTTCATCATGTTTCCTTCGAGAATTCGTCAAGATCCATAGTCACAATTCTTACTATCTTCCATATTACTCCCATTGCATTAAACACATGAAAAGAACGAAAAAATGGTATGTTAGCATATCAATTCGGTCGAAAAACAACAAAATTCACATAAGCTAGCAAGATTTGAATTGTATGTTTAAGACCTCATTTGTTGCATAAATCAGAATTTTGGTTTAATCATCGGCCCGTTACCTCTATTACAAATCACAAACCCAATATTTGGTTCATAATAGAGGTTAAAAAAACAGTTTATGCATGGATACGAGCCCAAAAAACAGGCATCACAACATCACTGTAAAAATGTTGAGAAGGTATTATTTCCATCACTGCATAAGCCATTGGATTCACTCGTACAGATCAAATAAAAATCGCTACCGCGCTTTATTGTTTCCAAAGGAATGGGAAAAGAGCGAATAACCCATAAAGAGGGGGAGATAATCTAAGTTCGGGGTTTAGTTATGCAAAGGGAAGGTATTAGCACCCTAAACATCTACAGTACTTTGCAGGAACCTCTTTGAAAATCTGTGTATTTTGGATATAAGTGTTGTATAAAAATAGATTGTGGAGATGGGAAAAAGAAATACTTTTTTATAATTTTTTCACCCGCCGTGGTTGCGAACCTTTAGTGCCTACGTACCACCTTCCGTGCAACAGGGGATTAGGGTACTTGTAGTTCACCTTTAAAAATTTTAGAACACAAGTGTGTTGGTTAATTTTAAGAGACAGGATATCATCATCTTATCTAAGTGGAAAACATACTTATTACCCACGATTATGAAAAATGAGAATTTGCTTCATCTCAAAGTGGAGGATATGGCTTGGATTTTAAAATCAACAAAGCCTCACTCAACACCCAAGTGGAAAATATCTCACTTCACTATATATCATAGAATTATAGTGGTTTTCATCACTATAAGAATTGACAAGAGTCTAATATTTTGAGAAAAGTTTAAAAATAAAAAGCCAAATTGGCAAAATAGTTTGAATTATATTGATTGACTTTTAGTCTTCTCACAAAAAATGTCCAAGTATGATTAATTTGGTTAAAATTTGATTAGGAAAAACATTTTTGAAAATGCATGGTCATAAGCCCAAGTTTATTGTGAAAGCGGTTCAAGTTTAGAAAACAATAATAGTTTTGAAAAGGAGGGAGAAGGTTTTTGAAATTAAAGAAAATGGAAGGAGATGAATGGACTATCCGAAAGCATAAGGTAAAAGTTAGGGAAAAGAACCGTCTAACCAACAAGAAGCCAACACTTGACACAATGAGTCAATGTAGAATTCCCATCCCCTGGATTCAAACCAAACAAGTAAAGATGATAAATATCTTAAGAAAACCAAGTTTTAATTGCATTAGGTCTTTCACAAAAATTGGGCAGAGTAACGACTGTATACAGATGAAATCCCGATCATAGACAAATCACATAATCAGAATAACCTGCACACAAAGAAAACAAACAACCCAATGTCTTGGGATAAACACCCAAGAACACCAGACAAAATAACAGTAGAAGTCACAAGGTCCCAAGGTAGGTCAAGGTCTCTAATCCTAATTCCAAGAAGTCTGTAATCTCCATAATGCTAAGGATAGTAACCAAGTAGTCCAAGTAACTTTAAAGTTTTTTATGGTTCAAGTTGATTATTAGGTATCTTCAAAAAGAAATGAAAAGCTCAAGGGAGAAAAATAAAAATGACATAAAAGTAAATTCTCAAGTGAGCAAAGATGAAAATAACATAAAATGTAAATGCTAAAATAAATGTGCTTTAAAGTAAATAGCATAAAGTAAAGGCATAAAATAAAGTTAATTGTTAGAAATTAGAGGTTAGTTGAATGACCATCTTGAAACTTGCATTTGTAACTCATTAGAGGATTGATAAAACCAAAGCCTCTCAACAACAATTTTCATTTTCTTTTTGTCAAGTACATCATTCATCTCAAAATCTCAAGGCAATAATAAATGATCAATGATGTTTAAGTGATTCACTTTGACCAAAGTTTATGTAGATTCATTAGAGGATTGATAAGACCAAAACCTCCTAACAATGAATCACAAGATTATTGGATCAAATGTTTCAAATTAACAAACTTAGGCTTGGAAACGTATGTTTGGGTCTTGAATGATCATTTCTCGAATCAGGACCAAATTTTGCGCTATGTTAAGCAATCGTAAGTGGACTTATATAGAAGTCGCACCTAATTTGATGTCGATCAATAGCAATCTATGTACCATATGTTTAGAGAAATAATATGTAAATCATTTTCCAACAACATGTTGTACAAGTAAGAAGGGGATAAGATGAAGAGGAAATGGATAAGAATCAAACCACATTTGAACCAAAAATTTAATCAAGATATCATTAAAATCAATAACCCATTTTGGTGGAGTTAACCTCAAGACCCAAGATCCAATGATGTTAATGAAGCTCATGATCAAAATTTAATAGTTCAAGATCAGCCAGAATATATACAAAAATAAAATTATATTAAAAAAATAAAGAAATGATTTTTTAAAATGGTTTTAAATGAAAATAAAAGATAAAAATAGCAAATCTATTTAAAACATCCAAGGAAAATTCAATGGGACCATAGAAAAATTAGAAATGAGCTCAAATATTTTTATAAAACTTTTTGTAGTTTTTTAAAGTCAGAAACTATTTTTAAAATTAAAAGAAATAGGAAAAATAAACCAAAAATTGTGAAAAATAGTAAAGTTAGAAATAAAAATAAAATGAGGTAACCAATATTTGTCAAGAGGTCATTGGATCCTTCCATATTTTTTTTTTAGAATTTAAAAATTAAGAAAAATATATTTAAACATTTAAAATAACTCAAATAAAGTGAAAAAAATATAAAAAATATTAAAATGCAAAATAAAATTGTGAAATAAAAATAATCAGAAAGAGAAAAATCAAAAGTATTTTTTGGAATTATTTTAGATTTTTTGAAGTTAAAATAAATTTTTTATTATATTTTGAAGTTTAAAAAAAATAAAATATAAAATCAGAAAATAAAATAAAAACCAAAAAGATGTAGACCATTGGATGAGAGTCAAAACGCGTTAGTAAGCTAATCCAATGGATCAGGCGTGTTGTGCATATCATGGTCCTTAGTGAATAAAACACTGAATCATTTATTAAAATCAGAATTTAAAAAAATGGCACGATATCATTGGTTGAGAGGTGACACGTTGGTCATCTTCAACTTCCAGCCACGCGAATTTCAGGGCTCTGAAATTGAAAAATTAGAGCTTGAGACCAATACCACTCACTTCGTCTCTTCAAGACGATTCCAATGGTACCCTCGCGGAAAATTTATATAAGGTGTAGCTCAGTCGTTTTGGAAGTAAAGATTTGAAAAGGGATTTGAAAATTCATGGCCAAAATTCACTTCCAGTTGAAAACAAATGTTGCGACTAGAATCAGAATGATGATGGCTTCATTACAATACCAAAGTTTGAGAGAATTTATGAAGGAATATACCTATTGAAGTTCAAATTCAGAGCTCTGAAACATGACTTGCCTAGCACGATTTAGGAAGGCTTAGAGCTTGGTTCTTCTTCTCTTAGTTTCAGTGAAGTTTAAGGATGAAGAATTGACAAATAAAATGGATTGAAGAAAGCTGTAAAACCAAATTCGAAGTTGCAGAAAAGTGAGTTCAAGAGAAAGTTTGAGAGGGTGATTCTGGCTATCTAAGCTTGCGAAAATGAGTGGGATAGATCCTGTATTTATAGGAGAAGTGAATGGAATCAAGAGGAGGGGTTATTGATGCAATTTGGAGGGAAATTGTGCACACATGTTTTCATGAAATAAGTGTGATCACATGTGCATCAAAACTCATCTAAATGATGCATTTTCACACTCTAAATCATCCACATGCTTACGCTAATCATGTTTAAATAGAAAACACACACAAATTTGGTGATTAGAAGTAAAATTATGGAAATTGCATTATGACTGTTTGAGAAACTTCAGCTCCAAGGTACCAACTTTGAAATCACGATGTGCATAATTTAGGGAACCTAAGGACTTGATTTTTGATGCATTAGAAAGATAAGATCACAAAATTTACAATTTTAAAAGAATAGAATCAAATGGATGCTTGAGCTGAAAGTTGTGATGCGTCAAAGTTGAGAAAAAGATGCTAACTTTGTACTTAGAAAAATTCTAAGGTTTTCTTCAAAAATGACCTATAATGTCTTGCATCTAAACATTATATTCCATTTAAAATTTGCTCTTGACCAAAAAAAATACATGAGGTGGATCCCTTGAATAAAATTTTGAGACTTGAACCATTTAAAATCTCCAAAACATGAGAAAGTTATGACTTGGTGAAGTTGGTGGAAATTCATGAGATGACCTATAATATTTTGAGTCCTTAAGACATCTTCCATCCATATTCAAGCTTTGCACATAAAATAAGGGTTGAATTTCATATCTTTAAGATCATTATGGAAAAATAATGGTCTCAAGGAGATAAAAATTGACCAAGTTATGATCTTTTGAAGTCACATAAAGGAATTTGGTGGCCTATCTAGAGGACTTGCGATCTTTCTCAATCATTAGGCATCTTCCACATAAATTTTCATTTAAACTTTTGAAGTTATTTTTTGGTAACCCTTTAAAGAGGAGCATGTCTTTGGAATCACTCAAAAATACAAAAAGATGAGCAAGATATATCCTTTAGAAGTTCAAAACCCTAGCTCCTAGAGCAACAAAATGCCTTAGAAACCCTTTTCAAATTTGACAAACTTTATTGCACAAATACTTTTTTATTGTAAATAAAATTTATTGAGGATGATAATGAGAAACCAAGGCAACCATAACCACTTACAAATATTGAGAATTGAGGGAATTATGCACTTGTGATCAAGAACTCAAGGACTTGTCCAATTAGGTCAAAACTCTTCAATCAAATTTTACATCCTTTAACTTTCTTTGACAAATTGAGTCATGATGAATCATAGTAGACCTTGTCATGATGTCACTTCAAATAATATTCAATGATGAAGCTTGAACCTCCATGAAATGTTGTTGAAGAAGGCATGGGAATAAACTCATGAACTTATAGATCAACCTGATGAAATATGTTGTGCTTTCACCTATACCAGCATCTACTAAAGAAAACATTCATAGTATTCATTAGTTAAAAGTTAATCAAAACAAAACATATATGATCAAAATATAAAAGTTAAGGTGCTTGGTGATTCCTCATGAGCAAACTTAATGATAGGGAGAAGAACAAAACCTAATGTGTTCTTGTTGTAATATAGTTGATATGAGATGATAGAGGGACCTTAGGGGAAAAACATGGGGTACAACAACTTCCCTTATTTAAGTGTATTTTATCTGGAGATACGAAAGTTAAAATTTTCGTGTTGACGCGATTGAAGATACTTAAATATAAAACAAGCCTTATTTTTGGACCTAAGATACCATGCAATGTTCATGATTATGGATGCAAATAAACAGATCCAAGGGTGATACAAGACACCCCTGGGGATACGGAAAATAAAATATCAAAAGAAAATTAGACCAGGAAATAAATCACTGGTGAATAGAAGATTCAACTATATTAGGGTAAATCCCAAGGATAAGACAAAGTATCATTAACTCAGACATCGAGGAGAGAAAATAAAGGATAAAAGTGATCAACAGATAACCGCAAACTATCCACTCTCAGAGAAGATAGAAAAAAAGGTAATGTCAACCCACTGTGGTTAAAAGTGGTGGTAGGATAATACCAGCAAACATCAATATTAGGGGTGGTAACAAGTAATTGGCATCAGTACCTATGACTGGAAACAACCAAATTTCTTCAGAGTAGTGGGAATCTCAACGATTAACTATCTCCCATAATGAAGAGACTACCATCCATCAGAAAAAGATCTCAACAACGAATTATCTCACATATTGACGAGACTACAATTCATTGGAGTAACAAATCTCAACAACAAACTATCTCCCATAATGACGAGACTACCATCCATTGGAAAAGGATCTCAACAACGAACTATCTCCCATAATAACGAGACTACCATTCATTGGAGTGACAAATATCAACAACGAACTATCTCCCATAATGATGAGACTCCCATCAATTGGAGTAAAAAATATCAACAAAGAACTATCTCCCATAATGACGAGACTACCATCCATTGGAGTAATAAATCTCAACAACAAACTATGTCCTATAATGACGAGACTACCATTCATTGGAGTAAATTCTAAGCAACGAACTATCTCCCATAATGACGAGACTACCATCCATTGGAGTAACAAATCTCAATAGTGAAGTATCTCCCATAATGACGAGACTACTATCTATTGGAGTAACAAATCTCAACAACAAACTATCTCCCATAATGACGAGACTACCATCCATTGGAGTAACAAATCTCAACAACAAACTATCTCCCATAATGACGAGACTACCATTCATTGGAGTAATAAATATCAACAACGAACTATCTCCTATAATGACGAGACTACCATTCATTGGAGTAAAATCTTAGCAAACGATCTCCCATAATGACAAGACTACCATTCATTGGAGTAAAATCTCAGCAACGAACTATCTCCCATAATGACGAGACTACCATTCATTGGAGTAAAATCACAGCAACAAACTATCTCCCATAATGACGAGACTACCATTCATTGGAGTAATAAAATAATATTCTAAAGGAACTAACAAACTTACTGGGGAAGTACAGTGTGATACGGTGGGAGAGAACTGACTGTTTTTTTTTGAAATGTTGGTTCGCGTTTTGCGTTTGTTTTCGCAAAATGTCGCGGTAAGCAAGAGTCGCCACCGTCTTTTGTTTTATCCAACAAGGAAAGGAAAAAAGCACAGAAAAATTCCTTTTTCGAGATGTTTCTCGGGTCCGGGGGAAGATTATAGAAAGGGAAGGTGTGAGCACCCTTTCTATCCGTGGTTATCCACGGGCTCTTAGGTACTTGCTCAAAGTGTTTTCAAAATTTGCTTTTCTTTGTGTTTGTGGGTTTGAAGAAGTTTTTGTTTGAAAGGTGTAAGTGTGAAAATTTGTTTTGTTTTGAAAGAGCAAGTACTTAAGAACCATTTACCTACTCGAAAAAGGAATCAATTTGTGCTAATGTCCTTTAGAATATGCTATCCCACTATTGATGAGTAGGTAGCATCGTCGTTGGAGTTTTAAGGGTCAATTCGATTAAGGGACGTGCGGTCACTTAAAGCAATGTTAGGGCGCCTTAGCGGTAACCCTAATGTCTTAGATCATTTTCCGAGGCAACCGTTTCGAGGCAACTATGATCTTTGGACAAGAAGGCGACCTCTAAAACTTCCTATACTTAATGACCGCGTTCGAAGGCAACCAAGTGAGGTGTACCCTAAGAGTGCGCATGTCCGAGTATGTTGTTTTTTAGTTAATTTTATCTTTGTACATGTCAATGGTTATCTATGTTGATTTTAGGTTTAAACATTTGATCTTGTCATGCATTCCGTATTACCAAACATCTAACAGTTTATAAGTTGCGGAAATTAAATTGCGGAATTTAAACTAACTATTACAAGGCGTCGGGTATTTACATCGCCAAAAGCAACCCTTGAAATTAAAATGTAGAAAATAAATAAAGAGATAAAATATTAATGTCCTATTTAAACTATTACATCCCAGGAAAAACAAACAATATCGAATAATAATGGAACGCGTGGGGGAAATTAAATTGGGCGAGTTCTAGGGTTTTGACCCTTTGGTTATTAAAGAAAAGATTTTTTTGGTTATTTTGAATTAAAAAGAAATTAAACTAAGTTAGTCATTAAATTAATAAACTAATTAATTAATTAATAAAAATAATATTTTTGGATTTTTTTTATATTTAAAGAAATAAAAATAATTTGATCAATGTTAATAAAAATTAATTATCTAAGTTGATTTTACTTATTGCAAAAAGATATCAAAGTTATTCCTAATTAAAACTAAATCAATTAAATTGATATTTATTAACAAAAATAAAGTGCTGAAAATTAATTTTAATAAAGAAAATATTTTTGTGTTTTTTAATTTTATGAAAAAATGATTTAATTGGTTAGTGATTAAATAATAAAATAATAACAATAATTAATTAAAAGAAATAATAAAAATAAAATAGAAAGAATTAGTGTTTGGGCCTGATTAGGGGGGGGGGATTGCTTAGAAATTTCCAAGGCCCAATTGAATTGGCCTGTATTGACTTTCTGATTCCAGCGTGGCACTTTGACTAGGGCATATGGTGGACATCACATCTGGACCACCAGATCTGGCCTGGGGCCATCTGGCGCTTTGAGATTTGAGGGAGTATGATGCATCACATGCTTGGGTTCACACTGAATAGCCTGTAGAAAAATAAGAACAAATGCATGGGGGACCTGGGATTCGAACCCAGGTCCTGTTGATCATTGGATAATGCTTCCACCACTCAACCAACGCGCTTTAGTTGTTAACATAGTGGACAACAATTATAATATGGAAAAAAAACAATAATATGCCAGAAACAACAAAAAAGAAAGCGCGAATATTTGAACCAACCAATAAGAGGGGGACACGTCTTCGTCTTCCTCGTTCAACCGTGGATATTTACCTGCGGATTTATGTCCGCAGCTAAATTTGTATGTGCGTCCTAAATTCCATTCTAGGCCATGAAAAACAAATCCAGGGCAATGGTTGTGCTCGTCTACCTCCACTGATCACGTCTATGTCCATCAATGGCATCAATTTTGCAAAGCTTCTGGGCGCGTATGGAGACTGGTTTTGGATTGGTTTCGCTTCAATGATTGCCCAGCAATGGATTAGTGTGGAGTTTTACTTCTGAAATGGCCTCCAAGGACGATTTCAGTTTTGCACTTTTTCACCTTTTTCAAGTTTTTCTTTTGATGATTCTGCATCCTCTAGCCCTTGATCTCGTGTGCTTTGGCTTGTATAAGTAATAAGCAATGCATTAGGTCAACAAATGTGGGCTGAATCCTTGTACATCAATGCTTGGAGATTTGATTTGATCCTCCATTGAAAGATTTCCAATTTTGCCAAAAATCCAATCTTTTTGCACATGGAATGCTTGATACGAGTTTAATCATGTCATTGATGGTGATTAGGTCCTGAAAATAGAAAAAGATCTCATGTAATCAAGTTTTGTGATTTTATTTGATTTAAAATAAAATAATTCAATAAAAAATCCAATAAAATAGAAAAATTGATAAATGGACACAAGGCTATATCTAGGACACGTGTGTAGTGTGACAAGATCAAATCAAGTGGAAAAGAATGGGCCCATTTGACAAAATTTGATATTTTGGGGATAGTTAACTTTTGGCAATTTTGTAAAAATGCCCAACTTCAACAATGCATAACTTCATCAATTTTGAACTTTTGGAAGTGTTCTTTGACTTTTTAGAAATCTTGAGATGTCCTCTAACCAACCCTTTTGGTCTCATCTAATTTTGATATTCCATTCTCAAGTTATAAGCTTTGGAAAAAAAGGTGTTTTTGTTGACTTTCAAAAATGACCTATAATGTCCAAATTTATAACTTCTTTTGAGTGAATTTCTTGATCTTGGGGTATGAAGATGGATTGTTGGAAATTTAATGCTATTCAAAATGATCTTTGGATGGGTCATTTATCATAAAGTATGAGAAAGATATGCTTGGTCAAAGTTGAGTTGACTTTTCCTACAAAACCCTAATTTAGCAACTTTTTAGTCTTGATGAATTTTGAGCAATCCTTGATGAATCATGATCAACCCTTGATCAAATGATGAAATATCCCTCAAAATGAGAATGTTGACAAAAAATCTTGAAGTTTGACTGTATTTGGGTCACAGTTGACTTTTGCCCTAGCACAGTCGATTTTTGGACCCTCTGAGCAATTGACTGAGCAAACTTCCTCTACAAGGCTTGAAATTTGACATGGATGACTTTGAGAACATATTAGGACATTGGGGAGAACTTGAGGTTATTTGGATGCAAGGACGTTGATGCAACAAAAAACCCTAATGTGAGGTTGACTGCCTTAGGAGATGATTTGTCTGACCCACTCTTGAGCAAACTTGAGCAACTTGGAGATTTTTCTTGCAATGTCTTGGGAAATATGAAAGGGTAAATTTTGGGGTGCAACAGCTGCCCCTGTTCAATTTTCTTAAACCTGAGGATGTAGATTGGCTTTCGGGCTATTCGTGATCCTTAGGTGGAAGATGATTGAACACTAGAGCGCCCAGAAATTTGCACTCGCATGACGTGGTATCAACATTATGATGTCGGGAATGGGCTTACAGATTCCATTTGGAGACTGTTGATAGGTGGTCCGGACATCGGCTGGGATATGAATCAAGGAGATCTTATTGTCGATCTGACTGAACCAGAGAAGGTCTTGGATTAACTTTGACTAGATCGACATCAGAAAAAAATCTTCGAATCAATTTAACTGGACCAGACGAAACTCTTGGAATAACTTCAACTGGAATACGAATCAGGTAGATCTTCGCGTCGATCTGACTGAACCAGAGGAGGTCTTGGATTAACTTTGACTGGATCGGCATCAGAAAAATCTTCGAATCGATTTAACTGGACCAGACGAAAGTCTTGGAATAACTTCAACTAGAATACGAATCAGGGAGATCTTCGCGTCGATCTGACTGAACCAGAGGAGGTCTTGGATTAACTTTGACTAGATCGGCATCAGAAAAATCTTCGAATCGATTTAACTGGACCAGACGAAAGTCTTGGAATAACTTCAACTGGAATACGAATCAGGGAGATCTTCGCGTCGATCTGACTAAACCAGAGGAGGTGTTGGATTAACTTTGACTGGATCGGCATCAGAAAAATCTTCGAATCGATTTAACTGGACCAGACGAAAGTCTTGGAATAACTTCAACTGGAATACGAATCAGGGAGATCTTCGCGTCGATCTGACTGAACCAGAGGAGGTCTTGGATTAACTTTCACTGGATCGGCATCAGAAAAATATTCGAATCGATTTAACTGGACCAGACGAAAGTCTTGGAATAACTTCAACTGGAATACGAATCAGGGAGATCTTCGCATCGATCTGATTGAAGCAGAGGAGGTCTTGGATTAACTTTGACTGGATCGGCATCAGAAAAATCTTCGAATCGATTTAACTGGACCAGAAGAAAGTCTTGGAATAACTTCAACTGGGATACGAATCAGGGAGATCTTCGCATCGATCTGACTGAACCAGAGGAGGTTTTGGATTAGCTAAGAACTTAACTGCATCTTTCCTGAAAGGTAAAGGTCAGTCATATGCAATGCATGATATGGATCAAGCAATGATGTTCTCAACATAAATGAGATTGTATGGTATGATGCGTATATGCATGTATCATGATGTATTGAAATGTAATGTTTTAGCTGGGGAAAATAAATCCGGGATAGCTGCTGGAGAATAGATCTGGATTCTTCGTTTCCACTTGGGATGGTGAATGAAGATGACTGTAAGAATAGACCTGCAGGAGAATATAACTCCGTTGGGGAATAAGCTGATGAGGAGATTTCTCTGTGGGGAAGAGATGCTCTGCTGAGGATTCCTCTGATAAATTCTATCGGGATGAATTATCGTTGCTGGTGATATTGAATCCGTTGAGGATTGAATTCCTGTTTGTGAAAGGAAAGAACTTCGTTGGGGATGATCTTTCGGTTGCGACTTGCTGGGGATAACCTTTTTAGGCTTTTGTGGGGATAATCATTTGAATTCGGCTGGGGAGATTTATTTTATACTCCGCTGGGGATAAACTTCCAGAGTCTACTGGGGATGATTCTTCAACTCCACTGGGGAAGCTTTTTCAGACTGTGCTGGGAAAATTTTAACTCCACTGGGGGTATCTTGTATTCTGCCGTGGAACTTTTTATACTTCGCTAGGGAATATTAAGACTGCCGGGGATATCAAGCCTTTTTAGTCCTGATGGTGGATCAACTCTGCTTGGGGAGAGTACTGCTGATTCGCTCATAGTTGCGAGTCTCAGCTGGGGGAGCTACCATTACTGTCCTACTCTGCAGGGAGTGAAGGTATCTTAGCCATATTCTTCAGATGAATTTACCTTTGTACCTGGTGGACAGCGCAACTGTACAGCTTGGACAATTCTATTGCCCCTGTTTCTGATATTACCAGTAATTCGTCTTTTGTTTCGCATGTAAACATTTATGAGCAGCAATTAATTTCAAATGCATATATCAAAAATGAATATTGGACGTTTTTTTGCAAAATAAAACAGATAAAGGAAAACAATTTGAAATTTGTTTTAAAAAATGAATTGTATTAATTTTGAAGTTTGGCCTGTAAATAGGCGTTTTTGTACAAGAGGCTGACGTCCTAGTAAGAGAACGCCGCCGAATAATAGAATTTACATGATTTGTGAAAAACTAAATAGCTATGTGAACAATCCCACTGGGTTCCAACTATGCTATTGCCTTTATATCCTCGAGCATATCATCACTTTGCTACTTGGTTGAAGGTAGATCAGATTGATTAGTGTCGTCCGAGCTTAATAGTTAATACCGAAGTCTGGATGCAAGGTGATCCAATGAGACATAGTGTTACGCTTTGATCCCTAATTTTTTCCTGGATCGCCCTTTCGGGTTTTCAGTCCACCGGGATACCCTTTTTTGCTCAAGCCGCCTTTTCAAGTTTTCGACTTGCCGGGTGTACAGATTTTTCATTTTCATCCCTTATTTTTGCCTGAACCCTTTTGGTTTGCCGGGAAGCCCTTATTTTTGCCTAGGCCAGTCAACCTAGCGGGTCTTTGATTATGCGTGGTATCTTTTCACTATGTCTGCATTGACGGGGTGAGGAAGGTCATTACCATCCATGTTGGTTAGAATCATAGCTCCTCCTGAGAAAATGTTCTTAACCACAAATGGCTCTTCGTAAGTAGGGGTCCATTTGCCCCTGGGATCACCTTGAGGTAAAATGATGCGCTTGATCACCAAATCCCCAACTTGATACTCTTGTCGTCTGACTTTCTTGTTAAATTCCTTGATCATCCATTTTTGATACGTCTGACCATGACAAATAGTAGTAAGTCTCTTTTCATCGATTAAGTTCAGCTGATCAAGCCGGGTCTGGATCCAGTCATCTTTACTCAAACCTGTATCCTTCATGATTCGGAGAGAGGGTATCTGAACTTCGATGGGCAAGACAACCTCCATACCATATACCAAGGAATAAGGTGTTTCCCCTGTTGACGTCCGTGCTGAGGTACGATACCCATGAAGAGAAAATGGTAACATCTCGTGCCAGTCTTTGTATGTCACTATCATCTTCTGCACAATCTTCTTAATGTTCTTATTAGCGGCTTCGACAACCCCATTCATCTTCGGCCGGTAGGGAGAAGAGTTGTGATGCTGTATCTTGAACTGCTTGCAGAGCTCAGTGATCATCTTATTGTTGAGATTGGTACCATTGTCCATAATGATCCTCTCAGGTACACCGTATCGACAGATCAGATTGTGCCGAATGAACCGTGCCACGACGTTCTTGGTTACAGTAGCAAAGGAAGCTGCTTCAACCCATTTCGTAAAGTAATCAATTGCTACTAGGATGAAGCGATTCCCGTTAGATGCCGTAGGTCTGATCTCGCCGATCATATCAATGCCCCACATTGCAAAAGGCCAAGGTGCTGTAAAGACGTTCTGAGGGACTGTAGGTATGTGCACCTTATCAGCATAGACTTGGCACTTGTGACATGTTCGAGAATGCTGATAGAAGTCAACTTCCAATGTGGACCAATAATATCCTGCCCGTAGGATTTTCTTTGCCATGGTGTGTCCACTGGAATGAGTTCCAAAAGTACCTTCATGTAACTCTGCCATGATCCTTTCTGCTTTTTTCTTATTCACACATCGCAGTAGGGTCGAATCGTGGTTACGCTTGTAAAGGATGCCATTGCTGATGAAGAACTTTGCTGCGAACCTCCTCAGAAACTTCTTGTCATTAACAGATGCACCCTCGGGGTACTTCTGAGCCTCAAGGTACCTCTTCTCCTCATGATACCAGGGTTTATCTGCTACCTCTTCAGTCTCAATATCACAGCAATATACAGGTTCGTCCAATCTTTTAATGATAATCTGGGGAGCCTCGTTGTCCCAATGACTTTGAACATAGAAGACATCGTAGCCAGCGCGTCTGCCAACTGATTCTCCTCTCTCGGGAAGTGTTCAAAGGTTATCTCCTCGAAATGGGGAAGTAACGTCAATACATACTCCTTGTAAGGAATACGATTTAGGTGTTTCGTATCCCATTCGCCTTTGATCTGACTGATCACAAGAGCGGAATCTCCGAAGACACTCAGAAACTTAATCCTTAGGTCAATTTCTGCTCGAAGACCCATGATGCACGCCTCATACTCCGCCATATTGTTGGTGCAGTTGAAACATAGTCGGGCGGTAAATGGAGTATGAGAGCCTTTAGGATATATGATCACGATGCCAATGCCATTACCCAAAGCGTTTGAAGCTCCATCAAAGTACATAGACCATCGGGATCCTTCCTTAGGTCCTTCATCCGGTCCAGGTGTCTCACAATCAGTTACCAACATGATATTCTCATCCGGAAATTCAAAGTTCATAGACTGGTAATCATCCACTGCTTGATATGCCAAATGATCTGCTAACACACTTCCCTTGATTTCCTTTTGGGTCGTATATTGGATGTCATACTAAGTCAAGATCATCTGCCATCTCGCTATTCTTCCGGACAAGGAAGGCTTCTCGAAGATATACTTGATTGGATCCATCTTTGATATCAATAAAGTAGTGTGAGTCAACATATACTGTCTCAGCTGGCGAGCAGCCCATGCCAAAACGCAGCAAGTTTTCTCAAGCATTGAGTATCGGGTCTCACAGTCGGTAAACTTTTTGCTAAGGTAATAAATAGCATGCTCTTTTCATCCAGACTCGTCATGCTGACCCAACACACACCCTATTGAGTTATCGAGTACTGTCAAGTATAAGATTAAAGGTCTCCCTTCAACTGGTGGCATCAGAATAGGTGGTTCTTGGAGATACTCTTTGATCCTTTCTAAAGAGGCCTGACATTCATCATTCCATCGTACTACTTGATCTTTCTTCAGTAACTTGAAGATTGGTTCACAAGTAGCAGTTAGGTGCGAGATGAATCAGGCAATGTAGTTCAGACGTCCCAGAAAGCCTCTGACTTCTTTCTTTGTTCTGGGAGCTGGCATTTCCTGTATAGCCTTCACTTTTGCCGGATCCACTTGAATACCTTTATCGCTTACAACAAAACCCAGTAGCTTACCAGATCTCACCCCAAAGGTGCACTTGTTCGGGTTTAACCTCAGCTTGTACAACTTCAGCCTGTCAAACAACTTCTGAAGATGGTCGAGGTGTTCCTCCTTAGTTTGGGACCTTGCAATCATGTCGTCGACATATACCTCAATCTCATGATGGATCATGTCATGAAACAAAGCAACCATGGCACGCTGATACGTTGCCCCAGCATTCTTCAATCCAAAAGGCATGACCTTATAGAAAAAAGTACCCCACTGAGTAACAAAAGTTGTCTTCTCCATGTCTTCGGGAGCCATTTTAATCTGATTATAACCGGAGAAACCATCCATAAAGGAGAATACCTTGTGCTGAGCGGTGTTGTCAACCAGAACGTCGATATGAGGCAGAGGGAAATCATCCTTGGGGCTTGCCCTGTTCAGATCCCTATAGTCAACACATATTCGAACCTTACCATCCTTCTTCGGCACAGGAACCACATTGGCCACCCACTGTGGGTAAGAAGTAACTGCTAGAAAACCGGCGTCAAACTATTTCATAACTTCAGACTTGATTTTCTCAGACATCTCTGGGCGCATTCGGCAGACCTTCTATTTCAATGGAGGACAGTCTTCCTTGGTAGGCAGGAGGTGAACCATAATATCGGTATCCAACCCAAGCATATCTTCATAAGACCAGGAAAAGATCTCAACGTAGTCACTTAGCATATGAATCAACCATTGTTTTACACTAAGCTCCAGATTTGCACCAATTTTAACTTCTTTCTTGTCTATCTCTGTACCCAGATTTACTAATTCCACCGGCTCTTCATGCGGCTGAATGACCCTCTCTTCCTGAAGTAACAGTCTTGCAAGTTCACCAGGAACTTCACAATCATCTTCACCTTCGTCTTCGGCTAAGTTGATCAGATTTTTGAAGTCATAACTGGCAGTAGCAGAGTCGTTACCAGTGAGATCCAGAGTGGATGTAGACCTGTATATGTGAGTGTGTGTAAAATAGTTGTTTTGCAATATATAATAAAAGAAAAACAAGGAGAGAAAGATTTGAAATGCAAGAAACGTCCAATGCTTTTATTAATGATATATGAAAATGACACACATAAAGCCCTCACAAATGAAGCCACAGTGCCCCAGGTAAGACACCGGGCCGTAAAGTTTAAAATATTGTCTGTTACAAATTCAAAACAAAAGTCTCATTACTGGGTGATAACAGAAACGGGCATAGAATCCTTCGCTGTCCAGTTGCTTAATCCACCATCGGCAGTTGGGTAGATCCAACCGTCAATGTCAAACTCTTCATCATCGTCATCCCCGATAGCATTCACCCCTGCATCTTGTTTAGGCTTTTCTGGTGCTCCAAACTCAATCTCCTTCGCATCGATCAAGTCTTGTACTTTGTTCTTCAAAGACCAACAATCATCTGTATTATGCCCCGGTCTATCAGAGTGAAAAGCACAACGGGCATTAGGGTTGTACTTCGGTGATGTTGTATTTGGATTCTTTGGGGCTTCCCTTGGAATCACCAGATTGATTTTCAATAACTGCGGCAGAATCTGAGATAATGTCATGTTGAGCTGAGTGAACTGTCTTCGAGGTCTCTTGGCCTTTTGTTGATTGTTGCACTGAGTAGCACCAGCAGGTCTTGAAATAACAACCGCATTAACAACTTGGCGGAGCTCAGGTCTATTCTGGATTTTCGAACTGTAAACAGCACTGGACTTTTTCTTAAAAGGCTTTTTCTCGGTGCTTGATGAAGCACCCTTCTGTATCTTACCAGCCTTAATACCAGCCTCAATCCTATCACTGGTCATAATTAGCTCTGTAAACCCAGACGAAGAGCTTCCAATAAGATGGTTGAAAAATGGACTAGACAAGGTCCCCAGAAACATATCCACAAGCTCCCGGTCAGCCAAGGGTGGTTGCACTCTTCCGGCGAGGTCCCTCCACTTCTGAGCATAATCTTTGAAACCTTCACCCGTTCCCATTGACATACTCTGGATTTGGGTACACGTGGGAGCGAGGTCGGAATTGTATTGGTACTGCCTGTAGAAAGCAGTAGCCAAATCTTCCCAACTGCGGATACTGGCTCCGTCCAACTAGTAAAACCATTCAAGTTGAGTCCCTGAGAGACTGTCTTGAAAGAAGTGGATCCATAGGTTCTTATTAGCGGTGTACGGCTGAATCTTCCTTACATATGACCAGAGGTGCAGCTTCAGACAAGAAACTCCGTCATACTTAGCAAAGGGTGGTGCTTTGAACTTGTGGGGAATTACCACCCCAGATGATAGACCCAGATCACCAAAGTCCAGACCAGGCACTTTCTGAACTTCCATCGCACTCAACCAGTCTTCCAATTGCTTGTATCTATCCTCAGACGGAGGATACTGGTCTTCATCGAAATCCGTCTCATTGTCTGAGACCACAGGGCTAGGAGCCCTCCTTTCTTCCTGACTATCTTTCCCTCCAGATGAGGTGGTCAAATCAACTTCATCCCGTAGCCTGTTTCCAAACCTGTGACCTGTGTTAAACAAGACTGTTCTCTTCTTCTTCTTCTTCTTCTTCTTCTCTTTCAGAATTAGGGTCTTTAGATCTTGCTGACCCTTAGCTAGATTCATGAACAACTCTTGGAATTGGGCATTCTGGGCCTGTAGGGCCTTGATTGCTTGCTCAGTTGATGGTTCAGCAGACATGATGAGTGCTGAAATAAACAGCGAAGAAGATAAGAGACCTGTAAGGGGTACCTGTTATGAAGTGCATGGGATGAAATGCGTATGACATGATTTCAAAGACATCGAGAGATTCAAATTCGTAAACAAGAAATGAAACACACTTTTATTAGATAAACTTGGAAATTCAAATTGTTCAACAAATTGCCCTTAAGGTGTTACAAGGAAGGAAATACTGAAAAGTAAATAAAAAACTGGAAAGGAAATAATCAAAGGACAATCAGTGCTCCCATGGTCGCTTCTTGTCGGTGCGGACATAGTCATTGAGAATTCGCTCGTTCTCCAACTGTCTAGTCAACTTATGGATCTTCTTCTCTTGCTCGTTAAACTTTTCTTGGTAAGCATCATGTTCTTCTCTCAGCTGCATCCAAGATCTTTTCAGTTCCCCAATGTCAGTGGGCATGTAAGGGTGGAGGATGGTAGGAAGAACCCCCTCTTCATTAGCAACTTCAACAATGATAGGCAGGACGGCTTCATACGGCATACCCAGCTTTTGGGCACAGTGGCGAACCCATCTGAGATATGGCTCCATCAAAAGTGAAGTCTTTGGACCCAACTCATGTGGATCAGATCTGTGAACTCTATCCCAAGCCCTTATGAATCTGCGGCGTTGCTCGTCGCTATCCCCTTGAAAATCAAAGATGATACTAGGCATTAACAGCTCCTGAGGTCCTTCCCTTCTGGCTCACCCAAACTGACATAAGGCCAAGCATGGATTGTAAGAGATTCCTCCATGGGTTCCTATCAGTGGAACATTGGGGTATTCCCCACAGCAATCAATAACGGCCACCTCGTCCATACCCTTGGTAGTCCAAATGATATCATTGTGAGAGAGAGATATAACCTTATAAGCCCATCCCATGCCTTCTTTGTTCTTCAGCACTGATTTGGGGAGGTGCAAAATAAACCACCTCGCCAATAATGGAGCACAGCACATCAAGGTTCCCTGCTTTCGGGCAGTACGGGCATAAAGCTGATGAATAATGTCACCCAAGAGAGTGGGTACATGATTACGAGAGATGAAGATTTTTACCGCATTCACATCAACAAAGGAGTCAGGATTCAGAAACAATACCAAGTCGTATATCAGAAGAGCCAGAATATCTTCGAATGCCTTGAAGTCTAGACTATCCCAGAAATAATTATCCTTACCAACCAAAAACTTAGTCAGAAAGCCCTTTGCTCCACTTCTAGTCTCCCAATTAGCCATTACCTTATCCTTTGTCATATGAAGGGCTGAAGCAATCTCTTCTGGCCTAAGGATCTTCTCCCAACCAGTAAACGGGGTCTGCTCTAGAATAGAGATACCGAGCAGATCAGAGAACTCTTCTAAGGTGGGAACCAACTGGTAGTCCTGAAAAGTAAAGCAATGGTATAGTGGATCATAGAACTGGACTAGGACACTCATCATCTGCTCGTCCAATTTGGAGGTAACCAAACTGAGAAGATACCCATGTCTTCTGATGAAGGAGGTAGTATCAGGCATCTTTGCAATTAATTCTTTAAGCATGGTGGGAACCTGGACAAAGTTGATCCGGATGGTATTCCTACGCATGGGCATCATGACCTACAAAACATAGCAAAGATGAATCCCTCTTGTCTTTGAAATAGGTTAGTCCAATGCAATATATATGCAATGTTATGATGTCATGATGTCATGATAGAAAACACATCACAAGTATCCACAAACAGCAAACATGGTAAAGGCACACAAGTCACATAAAGAGCTCTTAGATTTCAGGCTGGCAAGGAGCTTAGGTACTACCCTCTTTCAGTTCAGTTGGTTTAAACCTGTCCTAAAAATAGTAACCGGGTTCTAGAGGATCTCAATATCACTGACTACCCTCAATCGGTCATAATTCCAGTTTAGCAACCTTTTCTTGTGGCCGGAATCATCGTGAGAGTTTAGTCTCAATGAGTGTAGCATACTGCTACTGTTCTATGGCCAAGTTGGTCAATTTAAAGGTTCTAAGGTCAGTTGGTGCTTAATGACCCCTTAGATGACCCATATTCTCCTCGTTCCAACACAAGGGATATCGGTACAATCTAAAGTGCCACACCAACGTAGCTACTGCTTCAACCATATCGGTCTACACCGTACAGTTCCCTCACAGTTTATTGCTACTTACCTAAAGGGTATCCCCATATCCAGGTTAGGATCTATAGTAACTCCGATACAAGCCCACAAATATAAAGCATACAAAGTAAACAATTGAAAACACAATGATCTAATCCTAAGGTACACCCCACTTATTAAGAATGTCCCCAGCAGAGTCACCAGTTCTGTGATACGGTGGGAGAGAACTGACTGATTTTTTTTTGGAATGCTGGTTCGCGTTTTGCGTTTATTTTTGCAAAATGTCGCGGTAAGCAAGAGTCGCCACCGTCTTTTGTTTTATCAAACAAGGAAAGGAAAAAAGCACAGAAAAATTCCTTTTTCGAGATGTTTCTCGGGTCCGGGGGTAGATTATAGAAAGGGAAGGTGTTAGGACCCTTTCTATCCGTGGTTATCCACGGGCTCTTAGGTACTTGCTCAAAGTGTTTTCAAAATTTGCTTTTCTTTGTGTTTGTGGGTTTGAAGAAGTTTTTGTTTGAAAGGTGTAAGTGTGAAAATTTGTTTTATTTTGAAAGAGCAAGTACTTAAGAACCATCTACCTACTCGAAAAAGGAATCAAGCTGTGCTAATGTCCTTTAGACAATGCTATCCCACTATTGATGAGTAGGTAGCATCGTCATTGGAGTTTTAAGGGTCAATTCGATTAAGGGACGTGCGGTCACTTAAAGCAATGTTAGGGCGCCTTAGCGGTAACCCTAATGTCTTAGATCATTTTTCGAGGAAACCGTTTCGAGGAAACTATGATCTTTGGACAAGAGGGCGACCTCTAAAACTCCCTATACTTAATGACCGCGTTCGAAGGCAACCAAGTGAGGTGTACCCTAAGAGTGCGCATGTGCGAGTGTGTCGTTTTCAGTTAATTTTATCTTTGTACATGTCAATGGTTATCTATGTTGATTTTAGGTTTAAACATTTGATCTTGTCATGCATTCCCTATTACCAAACATCTAACAATTTATAAGTTGCGGAAATTAAATTGCGGAATTTAAACTAACTATTACAAGGCGTCGGGTATTTACATCGCCAAAAGCAACCCTTGAAATTAAAATGCGGAAAATAAATAAAGCGATAAAATAGTAACGTCCTATTTAAACTATTACATCCCAGGAAACAAATACAATATTGAATAAAAATGGAACGCGTGCGGGAAATTAAATCGGACGAGTTCTAGGGTTTTGACCCTTTAGTTATTAAAGAAAATATTTTTTTGGTTATTTTGAATTAAAAAGAAATTAAACTAAGTTAGTCATTAAATTAATAAACTAATTAATTAATTAATAAAAATAATATTTTTGGATTTTTTTTATATTTAAAGAAATAAAAATAATTTGATCAATGTTAATAAAACTTAATTATCTAAGTTGATTTTACTTATTGCAAAAAGATATCAAAGTTATTCCTAATTAAAACTAAATCAATTAAATTGATATTTATTAACAAAAATAAAGTGCTGAAAATTAATTTTAATAAAGAAAATATTTTTGGGTTTTTTAATTTTATGAAAAAATGATTTAATTGGTTAGTGATTAAATAATAAAATAATAACAATAATTAATTAAAAGAAATAATAAAAATAAAATAGAAAGAATTAGTGTTTGGGCCTGATTAGGGGGGGGGGTCTTGCTTAGCAATTTCCAAGGCCCAATTGAATTGGCCTGTATTGACTTTTTGATTCCAGCATGGCACTTTGACTAGGGCATATGATGGACATCACATATGGACCACCAGATCTGGCCTGGGGCCATCTGGCGCTTTGAGATTTGAGGGAGTATGATGCATCACATGCTTGGGTTCACACTGAATAGGCTGTAGAAAAATAAGAACAAATGCATGGGGGACCTGGGATTCGAACCCAGGTCCTGTTGATCATTGGACAATGCTTCCACCACTCAACCAACGCGCTTTAGTTGTTAACATAGTGGACAACAATTATAATATGGAAAAAAATAATAATATGCCAGAAACAAAAAAAATAAAGCGCGAATATTTGAACCAGCCACTAAGAGGGGGACACGTCTTCGTCTTCCTCGTTCAACCCTGGATATTTACCTGCGGATTTATGTCCGCAGCTAAATTTGTATGTGCGTCCTAAATTCCATTCTAGGCCATGAAAAACAAATCCAGGGCTATGGTTGTGCTCGTCTACCTCCCCTGATCACGTCTATGTCCATCAATGGCATCAATTTTTCAAAGCTTCTTGGCGCGTATGGAGACTGGTTTTGGATTGGTTTCGCTTCAATGATTGCCCAGCAATGGATTAGTGAGGAGTTTTGCTTCTGAATTAGCCTCCAAGAACGATTTCAGTTTTGCACTTTTTCACCTTTTTTCAAGTTTTGCTTTTGATGATTTTGCAGCCTCTAGCCCTTGATCTCGTGTGCTTTGGCTTGTATAAGTAATAAGCAATGCATTAGGTCAACAAATATGGGCTGAATCCTTGTATATCAATGCTTGGAGATTTGATTTGATCCTCCATTGAAAGTTTTCGAATTTTTCCAGAAATCCAATCTTTTTGCACATGGAATGCTTGATACGAGTTTGATCATGTCATTAATGGTGATTAGGTCCTGAAAATAGAAAAAGATCTCATGTAATCAAGTTTTGTGATTTTATTTGATTTAAATTGATTTAAAATAAAATAATTCAATAAAAAATCCAATAAAATAATGAATCTAGGACACGTGTGTAGTGTGACAAGATCAAATCAAGTGGAAAAGAATGGGCCCATTTGACAAAATTTGAAGTTTTGGGGATAGTTGACTTTTGGCAATTTTGCAAAAATGCCCAACTTCAACAATGCATAACTTCTTCAATTTTGAACTTTTGGAAGTGTTCTTGTAATTTTTAGAAATCTTGAGATGTCCTATAACCAAACCTTTTGGTCTCATCTCATTTTGATATTCCATGCTCAAGTTATAAGCTATGGCAAAAAAGGTGTTTTTGTTGACTTTCAAAAATGACCTATAATGTCCAAATTTATAACTTCTTGTGAGTGCATTTCTTGATCTTGGGGTATGAATATGGATTGTAGGAAATTGCATGCTATTAAAAATGATATTTTGATGGGTCATTTCTCATAAAGTATGAGAAAGTTATGCTTGGTCAAATTTGAGTTGACTTTTCCTTCAAAACCCTAATTTAGCAACTTTTGAGTCTTGGTGAATTTTGAGCAATCCTTGATGAATCATGATCAACCTTTGATAAAATGATGAAATATCCCTCAAAATGATAATGTTGACAAAAAATATTGAAGTTTGACTGTATTTGGGTCACAGTTGACTTTTGCCCTAACACAGTCGATTTTTGGACCCTTTGAGCAATTGACTGAGCAAACTTCCTCTGCAAGGCTTGAAATTTGAAATGGATGACTTTGAGAACATATTAGGACATTGGGGAGCACTTGAGGTCATTTGGATGCAAGGACCTTGATGCAACACAAAACCCTAATTTGAGGTTGACTGCCTTAGGAGATGATTTGTCTGACCCACTCTTGAGCAAACTTGAGCAACTTGGAGATTTTTCTTGCAATGTCTTGGGAAATATGAGATGGAAAATTTTGGGGTGCAACATATAGATTTCTTAAATAAAGAGACTCGCCACTTGTTGTTATGAGAAGGAGTTGCAATAATTACCTCTTGGGGAAAGAAATATAATTTCCTGGGGGAAGAAATATATTCCTGGCGAGGAGCTAAAGTCTTCACGTGCAAAATAAATGCACATTCTCAAACCAGGGCTCAAAGCTTGTAGAAATCAAAATAATATTGTTGATGGGGCCCACATATTCAAACCAGAACTAAACCGGAGTGAAACAATCAACCGAGATAGCTCATGATGAGAAATAAACTCAAAAGGGGGTCACATTCCATCCAGATAAAAAAACTGAATAGGAAGGATAAAGCAAAGTTCTTCCACGAAGGGTAACTCGGTGGGGAGATTGAAAGAATATAAACTTTCTACTTAAAGTTGATACTCTATTAGAGAGAGGGTAACATAACTCAGCGAATAAGGTAAAATGCCAATAAAAATATCAATGAATGAAAATGAGTAATGAATTCCAATTTAACTATGCATGATGTATGTATGAATGCTATCATGTATGTGCTGACAAAGCAGATATACAACACTGGGGAAGATAGACAAAACCAAATTTGGTAAAGTCAACACTCGGCTAAATCACATCCAGAAAGAAAATTCCATAAGAGAGTAAACATCGTGTGAGGAAACAAATTCCTATTCCTTAGCTTAACTCCACTGGGAAGAAACACCACCTGAAAGTAATCGAATAAAAACAATAGAATCAGTGCAGATACAGGGACCTAACATCCTCCTTCAGGCTTCACCAGGGAACATCACACAGACTTCAAAGGGGGAAAACAAATGTTTCAACATCTAGATTTTCATTGGAGATTATAATATTGACTTCATTAGGGAATATGAAAACCACATCATCGAGATATCACCCGGGGATCTCGTGTTGACTTCATAGGGGAGTATAATACTAAATCATTGAGGGGAGACCAAACTACATTTTTCAATTCCAAGAGTGATGATTACACAAACTTCCCTGGGGAGAAATTATGAAACCACCTAGGGATACAACTTTCATAGAGAAAAAGTCTTAGCTTCACTTGGGGATTAAGGAGTAAAACAATACAACAAGAAAAATTCAAAATTATGGGGATTTTAAATCAGTCCCAACACTCGGCGAGAGAAAACCCAACAAGTTGACAACTACTTCAACACTTATTAGAAAAGATACTTCCCTTGCCTAGTTGCCTGAGAAAACAACAATAATTCCATTACCGCAAAAGGACAACATTTTACAAATGATTCCAACTCAACATGCAACAGGAGAAGGGACTTTCGTCCTATGGGAGAAGACCTTACTGAGGAATCTGGGATAGAGGCTTTAAACCATGCAAACCCGAAATCGAAATGGTCCAAATTTAACTGGGAAAAACAGGATCACAAGCCCAATACCGCACCTTGTGCCAATTGGTATCATCTTCACTACCTAAGAGAGCCTTTATGGGGAACACAAACTTCTAAAAATTCCGAGTTCGTCCATAATTTGTAAATTCTTTTCAAAAAAAAAATATTATTTAATCTTTTTGCTTTGAAATTTTTTATCAATAATAAATGGAGTCTTTGTAAGCAGAATAAAATAATAATTGCAAAGAATTGGATAAAAGCTAAAAATTTATTAATAGAATGGTGGTCTGCGAATGGCGAGACTCTATAGATGATTACAAAGTTTGGAAACTGGTAATATATATTAGAAAAGATACATTGAAATACAATAACCACTATTCTCCCTAAAAACATTGAATTCTTGAGCAACGACTTCTGTTGAAGTATGGTGAGGATCCAAGAAGATTGTTGCTTCAATGATCAAGTTTTGTCTAATGCAGTTACTTGCCAAGAAATCCCTAACTTTTGCCTAAGTTTCCCTTACGGGTTTTCAACCTAGCGAGAAAGTTTATTCTATTTATGTCTATAATTTTTGCCTAAACTGGCCTTTCAAGTTTGCATCCTAGCAAGACACTCCTTTTTGCCTAGGCCTCCCTTTCGGGTTTTCGGCATAGCAAGTTGTTCTTTTTTCTTCTTCTTTAGGTGAAGTATTTCATGACTGCATCAGTATTCATAGGACTTGGGAACTCCTCACCATCCATATTTTCAAGAATCAATGCACCACTAGAGAAGGCTTTTTTAATAACATATGGGCCTTCAAAATTGGGAGTCCACTGCCCCTAGAATCAGCGTTAAAAGACATGATCTTCCTGAGCATGAGGTCACCTTCTCTGAATTCACGAGGCTTGACCTTCTTATCAAAAGCTTTCTTGATTCTTTTCTGGTACAATTGAACAGGACACAAGACCATTGTTCTCTTTTCTTCAATCAAATTCAATTGGTCAAACTTGTTCTGGATCCATCCAGCCTCTAACAATTGGGTTTCCATTATCACACATAAATAGGGAATCTCAACCTCGATCGGGAGCACTGCTTCTATACCATACACAAGGGAGAACGGGGTTGCCCCTTTTGAAGTGTGGACGGATGTATGATACCCATGCAAAGCAAAAGGGAGCATCTTGTGCCAATATTTATAAGTAATAACCATCTTCTAGATGATCTTCTTGATATTCTTATTAGCAGCTTCAACAACCCCATTCATCTTTGGCCTGTAAGGAGATGAATTGTGATGGACAATATTGAATTATTCACAGTGTTCTACCATCATCTTGTTATTCAAATTTGAATCGTTGTCGGTGATAATTCTTCTTGGCACACCATACCGCCATATAAGTTTGTTTTAATAAAGCGTACTACCACCTTCTTAGTAACATTAGCATATGAAGCTGCTTCCACCCATTCGGTGAAGTAGTCTGTTGCCACCAAGATAAAATGATGTCCATTCGACGCCTTGGGTTCAATCATTCCAATCATGTCAATACCCCACATAAAGAAAGGCCACGGGGAAGAAATAACATTGAGAAGCGTCGAAGGCACATGAATTTTGTCAGCATAAACCTGGCCCTTATGGAACTTCTTTGCAAATTTGTAATAACCAGATTCCATTTCCAGCCAATAGTAACCCGCCCTAAGCATCTTTTTTATCCAATGTCCATTGGCATAAGTGCCAAAGGAGCCTTCATTGATCTCATGCATCAACATGTATACTTCGTGTCTATCCATGCATCTGAGTAAGACCATGTCATAATTTCTTTTGTATAGCACATCTTCATTGAGGAAAAAGCTACCTGCCAACCTTCTCAATGTATTTTTATCTTTATTTGACGCACCAGCCAGGTATTCTTGAGTCTGGAGAAAATGTTTGATATCATAATACCAAAGTTTTTCGTCAGATGTTTCCTCTGCCGCAAACACATGAGTCGGTCTATCCAAGTGTTACACTTTGATACGAGGAACATCATTCCAAGTATTTACTTGATACATAGAAGCCAAAGCTGCCAAAGCATCCGCCTTCTGATTTTCATCTCTGGGAATATGATGGAATTCAACTTTATTAAAGAAAGGTAATAATCTTCTAGCATAGTCTTTATAGGGAATTAAGCCAGGGTGACGAGTATCCAATTCTCCTTTAATCTGATTTACTACCAAAGTTGAATCACCATACACATCTAGAACTTTGATTATGAGATCAATACCCTCCACGAGACCCATGATACAACCTTCATATTCTGCCATATTATTGGTACAATCAAAGGTCAGCCTTACATTAAAAGGAATATGCGATCCATGAGGAGTGATAATCACAGCACCAACTCCTTTCCCATAAGCATTCACGGCTCCATCAAATATGATACCCCACTGGGCTTCAGGATCAGGAGCTTCCTCGGGTAACGGTTCATCATAATCTTTCACTTTCAAAAGCATAACATCCTCATCAGAGAAATAAAATTTAATATACTGATAATCATCAACCGGTTCGTGAGCAAGATAATCTACCAACACACTGATTTTTATAGCCTTCTGAGTACGATATTCAATATCATATTCAGACAACAACATCTGCCAATGGGAAATTCTCCCAGTGAGAGCAGGCTTCTCAAAAATATACTTAATTGGATCCATTTTGGAAATCAACCAAGTAGTATGATTTAACATATATTGTCGCAACCACTTTGCCGCCCTGGCCAGAGTACAACGTGTCTTTTCCAGCATAGAATACCACGACTCATAGTCAGTAAACTTCTTACTGAGATAATAAATGGCATATTGCTTCTTCCCTGTTTCATCTTGTTGTCCCAAAATACAACCCATAGAATTATCTAACACTGTCAGATACATAATCAATGGTCTTCCTTCAACAGTTAGGAGCAAGATAGAAAGTTCAAGCATATACTCCTTAATACTTTCAAATTCCCTTTGGCAATCATCTGTTCACACACAACCTTGATCTTTCTTTAACAACTTAAAGACCGGTTCACACGTTGCAATCATATGGGAGATAAATCTAGAAATGTAATTCAACCGCCCAAGGAAGCCTCTAAACTGCTTTTCAGTCCTTGGTGCAAGAATTTCTTAAATTGCTTTGACTTTATCAGGATCGACTTCAATTCCTTTTTGGATGAAAATGAAACCTAACCATTTTCCTGATCGAACACCGAAGGTGCATTTATTTGGATTCAAGCGGAGACGATATTTCCTCAAACGCCGAAATAGTTTCAACAAGTCTTCTATATGCCCTTCTTTGGTCTGGGACTTGGAAATCATATCATCAACATATACCTCAATTTACTTATGCATCAGATCATGGAATAGGGTTGTCATAGCCCTCTGGTACGTTGCACCAGCGTTCTTTAACCCGAAGGGCCTCACTCTGTAACAAAATGTTCCCTAGGGTGTGATAAACGTTGTTTTTTCCATGTCCTCAAGAGCCATTATAATTTGATTATATCCAGAATATCCATCCATGAATGAGAATAATTTGAATTTTGTTGTACTATCAACCAACATATCAATATGTGGCAGTGGAAAATCATTTTTTGGACTATCTTTATTTAAATCTCTATAATCAACGCACATGCGAACTTTTCCGTCTTTCTTTGGTACAGGGACAATATTGGCAATCCACTAAGGGTACACTGATGTCACAAGGAAACCGTCATTAATCTGCTTTAACACTTCTTCTTTAATTTTCGCTGCCATATCAGGGTGAGTTCTTCGTAATTTCTACTTGATTTATGGGCATTCTAGCTTTAGCGGGAAATGATGTTCCACAACATTGGTATCCAAACCAGGCATGTCTTCGTAAGACCAAGCAAAGATATCCATGTATTCTTTCAACAATTCAATCATCCTACTCTTTACACCGGGATGCAACATTGCTCCAATCTTGACTTCCTTCAGATCTTCCTCTGAACCCAAATTAATCACTTCTAATGGCTCTTTATATAGATGAATGGAACTTTCCTCGCGCTCAAGAAACCGTGAAACCTCTTATATAATTTCATTATATTCTCCTTCTCTGCCCCATACACAGGATATTCAAAGTTGGGAGATGGTGCAGGGTCATTGTATTCAACATTTTTATTAATTAATCTAGACATATGATTTATGATTGCATTTAGAAACAGACACATATAGCAAGTGATTATGTAGATTACAATTATTTATTTATTTTGAAAGGTTTTTTTTATTACCATTATCCAAGAAAAATCAGAAAATAAAGACACAATTTTGGAATCAAAGACAACTTTTATTATTGATTTTAAATATCAAAGCAAACACTTAAGCCCATAAAATATCAACTTTCACCTTGGGCAGAGTGAAAGATTTTGAAAAGATTAACAAAAACAAATTACTTCGAGACATGAATGCAAGAGGGAACATCAATTGTGATCCAATTTTGGACTCTAACTCCATGCGTCGCATAGTTCGGCATCTCCTGCTCCACTTTGTTTTCCATAATGGCATTGATCCTAGGAACAGTTGGATGAAGATACCTCCGCTATGAAATATATCTTGATATTTTCCCAAAGAAGACTTCGGCTTCATGTTCTTTCCTGTATCATTCTTCACAGAGAATACCAAACCAACTCTATTCTTATTCACAGGCGGATCAACAATCTTCCCGCATACTTTACTTGGGTCATTACGCACTACCTGCTGAGCATCTTTAAATGAAGCTGGAGAATTCTTATTTCCCCTTATATTATCAATGGATAAAGCTTGGAACTGGGTTCCAACACTAGCTTCATCCGCTTCCATTAGACTGAAAGAGGATAAATGAGATATTAACAATGCTTGTTCTCCATTTATGATGACCATCTTTCCTTCACGCACAAACTTCAACTTCTGGTGTAAAGTTGAAGTGATAGCCCCTGCCTCAAGTATCCACGGTCGTCCCAGTAAATAGCTGTAAGCAGGCACAATATCCATAACCTGGAAAGTAATTAGAAAAAGGTGTGGGCCTATGTCAATAGGAAGATCTATTTCCCCAATATCTGACTTCCTTGATCCATCAAAAGCTTTCACAATTATGCCACTCGGGCACATGAGAGTTCCTTGATACTTCAGCTTTATAAGCGTACTCCTCGGTATGACGTTTAAAGCGGATCCATTGTCAATCAACACATTTGACAATGAATCATTCTTACAGTTCATGGAGATATGGAGAGCCAAATTATGATTCCTTCCTTCATCGGGCAACTCATCATCATAGAAACTCAGGTTATTACAGGATGTAATATTCCCTACCACACTGCTGAATTGGTCCAAAGGCATATCACTTTCCATGAAAGCTTGATCCAATATTATCATCAAAGATTCCCTGTGGGCAGAAGAATTCATTAGCAAGGCTAAAATAGATATCTTTGATGGAGTCTGCAACAACTGATCTGCGATCTTATAGTTGCTCATCTTGATAATCTTCAATATATCATCCACATATTTTTCTAAAGTAGTACCACTAGTTTCCCCCATTTGTTTCTTGGGTTCAACACTTTCAACAACCTTTTTGTCGACATGAACACTCCCTCGAATGACAGGTATGAAAACACGACCACTGTGGGTCACCCTGCTAGGTTCAGCAATATTCTTGACATCAGACAATGGATGGATGGGAACTTTCATATCATCTTCTATAATTGTAGCATTTTATTTATATGGCACGACCTTGTCTGATTTCTAAGGAACATGTGGTAAGCAAATCACCAACGGAGAAACAATTGGGTTGCTATGCTATTCAATTTCAATAGGGGCGGGAACACTGAAACAAGGAACAATAAAATTCACCCCCTCTTTAGAAGACTTTGACATCACATAATCATTACTGGGAAACACTTCTTCATCCGAGGAAAAGAATTCATCTATAGAAGCATACTCATCATCTGACGCAGTCTCATCCAAGCAATATTCAATCACATTAATCTCATTGTAATCATATTTATTTCCTGAAATCTTGATAGTACCGTTATCCAAAAACAAATTAGTACCCCTTATCACAATGGAACAACCACGAGAATCTCTGCAGCAGATTCAGAAAGACCCATAATGGTGTTCTACTTGACCATTCATGTGACAAAAAGTAGCGTGCAACTGTACCAAATCATCATTCATATGGTTCAGTCAAAAATCTGGAACTCTCCAGGACATCCAAAGACCATATTCACATCTTCCTAGTACTCTGCCCTATGCCTGATTATATTAATGAGGCATTCATCCATCAATTCCTGAAGATCCGCTTTTATCTTATCACACCCTTGTATATGTGTATTGTAAATACCACAACCAGCATGGTCATGCGTATAGTAAGTAAACTCACAGAGGTCACCATGCATTTTTACCAAAACCCCTCTAACCAGGTTGATATCAAAAATCTGAAGTCCCCTGTACAACCAGCAACCATGTTTACCGCATTTGCTCCTTCATACTTTAGCAAAGGATTATCTTTCACGTTAGGGCTAACATCTTTAAAGGATAAAAGACCAGATCTCACCATCTTTTGTACTTTAGATTTCAAAGGATAACAGTTCTCAACATTGTTCCCTGGTGCTCCCTGATGGAAAGTGCACGTCTGGTTTTCCTTATAATACCAATGCAAAAGTGATGGTATAACAGAGGGTGGCCTAGTCTGAACCAACTTCTTCTGAATTAATGTTGGGAGTAATTTTGCATAACTCATGAGGATAGAGTCAAAAGGCTCTCTCTTCTGATTCTGCCCCTGATTTCCCAGAGGGGATGGTCTCTGATAAGAAACTGTGGTCGGAGCCACATTGACAATTGGAGTTACCGAAGCAACCTGCTGGTGGCGCTGATGATTTCTTCTAGGAGGATTCATCCATCTTTCTTAAATGACAACATTTGTATGTCCTTCTTTCTTCTTAGAAAACCCGTATGATGGTTTCTTCGTACTTCCATAATTTTCACCTCTTGTCAAACGGCCCTCTCTCACAGCTTCTTCCAAATGAACAATCATAGTCACCATTTTGGTAAAATCACTTTGTGCACTCGCCACCACTATTTCATAGTAGAAGGCACCTAGAGTCTCCGGGAAAATCTATGTCATCTCTTTCTCTTCCATTGGAGGAATCACTTGGGCGGCTACCTCACGCCATCTTTGTGAGTATTCCTTAAAAAACTCCTTGTCTTTCTGGATCATTGCCCTGATTTGATCATGGTCAGGTGCCATGTCCATATTATACTTATACTGTCTAATAAACGCTTCACCCAAGTCATTGAAAGTATGAATGTTAGCACTATCCAAGCTCATATACCACTTCAATGCAACACCAGTCAAACTATCTTGAAAAAAGTGAATTAACAGGCGTGGATCATCAGTGTGAGTATACATCCTTCTCACATACATCACAAGGTGAGCTTGAGGATAAGTATTTCCCTTGTATTTCTTGAGTTCCGATACTTTGAACTTTGCAGGTATTTTCACATTTGGAACCAAACACAAATCATTCACATTATGCCCAAACAATTCTTTTTCCTCTGAGGGCCTTTATTTATCTCTGCATCTTATCAAACTGATCTTGGAAATCATCCATCAGATCATAGAAGCCCAAGCTTTCAGTTGGTGGAGGAATAGGGCGATAAACTTCATCATTAACAAACGACACAACATTCACCGAAGGGGGTGCAGCATAGTGAATCTCATTTATAGCAGCAGGAGTAATATGCACCACAAGAGGTGTCGTAGTAGAAGCAGCTTGAACAACTGGAGAAATTGAAGCATCAAGATTAAAACCTTCTGTCATGAAATTTTCAGGAATTCCCCACGGGTAACCCGGAGGCATACAATTTTGAGCAGCAGTAACTGGGGGAACAGAAACGGGAACTGATGGACCTTCAGAAGCAAATGTTGTTTGTTGAAGCTGAGCAAGTGGTGGCTGATTCTGAGAAGCCACCAATGATTCCATCAAAGTAGTCAAGTTAGCCATACCGGCCTTCAGAGCAGTTACCTCGTCGCATAGCTCACGATTCTCCTATTCAAAATTCTCCATTTTCTTCTTTAATTAGCTCAAGTATTATACTGGTGAGATAACTTGCTGAACAAAATAGAGAAATTCAGTAAGACACCTGGGTATGAACAGAAATGAAAGAAATATGTGCAAGATCATGCATGATATGAAATGCACATGATTTATTTTATTATTATTAATTCAAGGAACTCAAAGATTTTATAGACAATTTGCAAATATTAAAGTACTAACATATTTTGAAATAGTGAAAATCTCATTATAATAATCTTCAAAATGGATTACAACTTTTCAGTATAAGTTTCAAAAATATCAAGTACAAAAGAAGATAGAATATAAAAATCCTAAGAAAGCAAAGTTGATGAAGATCACTCCACACACTGACGCTTTCCCGTAAGTTATGTAATATGAGCTTTCAGATGTCTGTTCCCTTCTGCATACCTGTCGGCAACCACTTTCCAATCACTAGAGTCGGGAAGTAAATGAATAAGCCTTGACTGAGTTCTAGAGGAAAATAAACCCTCTTTCTTCTCCATCATCTCTGAAGCACGACTCTCAAGAATCTCAATTAGGTCATCCTTCTCCTTCAAGTTTGCCTAGTAGGATATCTCTAAAGTCGGACACTTATTCTTCCAAGCCTCTTTCTCCTGCTGCATATTGACTAGGGCAAGCTGAAGCTCTTCCATATCATATAAAAGTGGAGGAGTGGTCTTCAAAAACATATTAGGAATAGGTGCTTCATGGGAATACGACATCTTCAATTGAATTGCCCTTGCTTGTACCCACTGAAGATAAGGCTCCAAAGAAACAACCCCTCTAGGTCCCAAGTCCTTTCTACTCTTCTTGTGAATATGACGCCAAGCCTTTTCAATCTTCTCCTTATCTTCTTTATGATTCTCTCCCTCTCTAAGAAAGAACCCACTCAAATTAATACTATTTGGCTTATCCCTTATCGGATATCCAAGTTGTCGTCGTGCAAGAACATGATTGTAGTTGATTCCTCCCTTTGTACCAAGAAGAGATACATTGGGGAAACTACCACAAATATCAACAATCTCTACATCATGGTAAGCCTGATGGTACCAAACAATATCTGAATGAGTGAGGGCCATAATCTTTGGTTCCCAGCGAGGTTCCTTCCTGACATCCCAGAAAGCATCAGACCGAGGAAAGTGAGAAATAAACCACTGATACAACAAAGGCGTGCAACATATGATCATCCCTCCATGATAAAAATCCCGAAGATGAATGGAGTAATAAGCATATCCTAATAATGTAGGAACTGGATTCCCTATCAAAAAGATACTGATGGCATTGACGGGCACGAAGTTGTCGATGTTCAGAAATAAGAACAACCTATAAGAAAGTAGAACAGAGATGGCATCAAAAGCAACTGTACTCTTCATTCTAGAAAAGCAGCAAGCTTTCATCAATAAAAACTGAGCAGGTAAGCCTCTAATTCTTCCTTTGGTAGTCATGTGGGATTCAACCTCAGACTTCCCCAAATGAATCAAAGCTGCAATCTCATGAGATTTTGGCTCCCCTCCAAACCGGTGAAAGGAACACGATCGGTAACAGGTAAACCCAGTAGATAAGAATACTCCTCTAAAGTAGGCATCAACTGATAGTTATGGAAAGTGAAAAATCAATACATCGTATCATAGAACTGGACCAATGTCGAGAGAATACCCTCCTTCATCCTGATCTTCATGAGAGATACGATGGATCCATACTTCTTCCAAAATTCTGCGGAACTCTCGATCTCGGGAATTAGACTCATCAAATCATTTGTCTTGGGATTCTTGAAACTTTACTTGCAAGTTTTTCTTTTTCTAGAATCCATTGTCAAAGTACCTGAGATATTCACAAAGAGTCAACTTTATGTCCCTTGAACCACAATGTTTTTAAAAGATGCTCATGGGTGCATGAATACGTGATGCAACAATCATACACAAGATCACAAACAAGGGGGCTTCATAGGTTCGACATCACGAGCATGGAGTCAAAGGTACTACCCAAGAGGTATCGTCTAATAGTTTATCACCTATCGAACAAGGTTCTAAAAGGTTCCCCGAATCTACATCCTTACTTCAGATATTACCCATGTCGCGATTGACTCGGTAATTAGTAATATTCTCAAGAAAAACTCGTCCGAGTGTAGTATCGCGTGACAACCATTTCCAGATTACTCCTTCATAGCTTATGCACTACACCTAAAAGGCCAACATGGGTTAAAGGTTCTACGGTACCCAGTTTCAGCAGGCTCCCAGGTTGAAAGCAGCACGCCTCCTTGATTACTCGGTAAATGACACTACAGTCAAACGGGCCTCCACTGAGTGGGGGATCTAATGTCTCCTTTTTTTGGAATTACTCCTTCAAAGTTAACATGACTATACCGCTCGTCCTATCTTAAGTTTGCCACAATCTGGGTAGAGGACTTGTAATAAATCACCAAGCACCCTGAAAACCAGGAAAATCCAGACAAACATTTACAACACATAATATAAAACAAATAATAGCACATATATAGATAAAAAAAGATATGCTCAACCCACTTTGGAATGGACCAGCAATAGGTTGATCTTTCCCCAGTGAATGCACCATTTTTTCGGTAGCGGTAGAAATGTTGAGACTAAGCCATTTGATTGATTTAACTCTTACAGATCAAATAAAAATCGCCACCGTGCTTTATTGTTTCCAAAGGATTGAGAAAAGAGAGAATAACCCAAAAAGAAGGGGAGAGAATCTAAGTACGAGGGTTGGTTATGCAAAGGGAAGGTATTAGCACCCTAAACATCTACGGTACTCCGCAGGAACCTATTTAAAAATCTAGGTATTTTGGCTACAAGTGTTGTATAAAAATAGATTGTGGAGATGAGAAAAAGAAATATTTTTTATAATTTTTACACCCTTCGCGGTTGCGAACCTTTAGTGCCTACTTACCACCTTCCGTGCAATAGGGGATCAGGGTACTCGTAGTTCACGTTTAAAAATTTTAGAACACATGTGTGTTGGTTAATTTCAAGAGACAAGACATCATCGTCTTATCCGAGTGGAAAATAAACTTACTACCCACGATTATGAGAAAAGAGAATTTGCTTCATCTCAAAGTGGAGGTTATGGTATGGATTTTAAAATCAACAAAGCCCCACTCAACATCCAAGTGGAAAATATCTCACTTCAATACATATCATAGAAGTATAGTGGTTCACATCACTACAAGAATTAACAAGAGTCTAATCTTTTGAGAAAATTTTAAAGATAAAAAGCCAAAGTGGCAAAATAGTTTAATGAGATTGATTGACTTTTAGTCTTCTCACAAAAAATGTCCAAGTAGGATTAAGTTGGTTAAAATTTGATTAGGAAAACATTTTTGAAAATGCATGGTCATAAGCCCAAGTTTATTGTGAAAGCGGTTCAAGTTTAGAAAACAAGAATATTTTGAAAAGGAGGGAGAATATTTTTGAAATTAAAGAAAATGGGAGGAGATGAAGGGACTATCCTAAAGCATAAGGTAAAAGCTATGGAAAATAACCGTCTAACCAACAAGAAGCCAACACTTGACACAATGGGTCAATGTAGAATTCCCATCCCTTGAATTGAAACCAAACAAGTAAAGATAATAAACCTCTTAAGATAACCAAGATTCAATTGCATTAGGTATATCAAAAAAATTGGGAAGAGTAACAGATGTATACAGATGTTCTCGGTCATAGACAAAGCACATAATCAAAATAACCAACACACAACAAAAACAAACACCCCAATGTCTTGGGGTAAACCCCCAAGAACTCCAAACCAAATAACAGTAGAAGCCACAAGGTCCCAAGGTAGGTCAAGGTCTCTAATCCTAAGTTCAAGAAGTCCATAATCTCCACAATACCAAGGATAGTAACCAAGTAGTCCAAGTAATTCTAAAGTTTTTTATGGTTCAAGTTTATTATTAGGTATCTTCAAAAAGAAATGAAAAGCTCAAGGGAGAAAAGTATTTTTAAGCATTTAAAACAACTCAAATAAAGTGAAAAAATATATAAAAATATCAAAACACAAAATAAAATTATGAAAAAGCAATAATCAGAAAGAGAAAAATCAAAAATATTTTTAAGAATTGTTTTATATTTTTTGAAGTTAAAATAATTGTTTTATGAATTTTCGAAGTTTAAAACAAATAAAATATAAAATCAGAAAATAAAATAAAAACCAAAAAGATGTAGACCATTGGATGAGAGTCAAAACGCGTTAGTAAGCTAATCCAATGGATCAAAAGCGATGTGCATATCATGGTCCTTAGTGAATAAAACACTGAATCATTTATTAAAATCAGAATTAAAAATAAACAAATGGCACAATATCATTGGTTGAGAGATGACACGTTGGTCATCTTCAACCTCCAGCCACGCGAATTGCAGGTCTCTAAAATGGAAAAATTAGAGCTCGAGATCGGTACCATTCACTTCGTCTCTTCAAGACAATTCCAATGGTACCCTCAAAAAAAATATAAGGTGTAGCTTAGTCGTTTTAAAAGGAAAGATTTGAAAAGGGACTTGAAAATTCGTGGCCAAAACTCATTTCCAGTTGAAAAATAATGTTGCGACTAGAATAAGAATGATGAGGGATTCATTATAGTACCAAAGTTTAAGAGAATTGGTGAAGGAACATACCTATTGAAGTTCAAATTCAGAGCTCTGAAACTTGACTTGGATAGCACAATTTAGGAAATTTTAGAGCTTGGTTCTTCTTCTGTTAGCTCCGGTGAAGTTCAAGGATGAAGAATTGACAAATAAAATGGATTGAGGAAAGCTGTAAAACAAATTTCGAAGTTGCAAAAAAGTGAGTTCAAGAGAAAGTTTGGTAGGGTGATTCTGGCTATCTAAGTTTGTTAAAATGAGTGGGATAGAGCCTGTATTTATATGAGAAGTGAATGGAATCAAGAGGAGGGGTGAATGATGCAATTTGGATGGAAATCATGCACGCTTGTTTTCATGAAATAAGTGTGATCATATGTGCATCAAACCTCATTCAAATGATGTGTTTTGACATTCTAAATCATCCATACTCTTATGCTAATCAATTTTAAGTAGAAAACACACACAAATTTGGTGATTAGAAGTCAAATTATGGAAGTTGCATTCTGACTGTTTTAGAAACTTCAATTCCAAGGTACCAACTTTGAAATCATGGTGTACATAATTTAGGGAACCTTAGGATTTGATTCTTGATGCATTGGAAAGATAAGATCACAAACTTTACTATGTGCAAAGAATGGAATTAAATGGATGCTTGATCTAAAAATTGTAATGAGTCAAAGTTGAGAAAAAGATGCTGACTTTTTATACTTAGAAAAATTCTAAGTTTTTCTTCAAAAATAACTTATAATGTCTTGCATCCAAACATGGTCTTCCATTTAAAATTTACTCTTGACCAAAAAATATGGCAAGGGGTAAATCCCTTGAATGACATTTTGAGGCTGGAATCATTTAAAATCTACAAAAAATGAGAAAGTTATGACTTGGTGAAGTTGGTGGAAATTCATGAGATGACCTATAATCTTTTGAGTCCTTAAGACATCTTCCATCCATATTCAAGCTTTGCACATATAAGAAGGGTTGAACTTCATATCTTTAATATAATTATGGAAAAATAATGGACTCGGGGAGATAAAAATTGACCAACTTATGATCTTTTGAAGTCACATAAAGGAATTTGATGGCCTATCTAGAGGACTTGTGATCTTTCTCAATCATTAGGCATCTTCCACATAAAATTTCCTTGAAACTTTTGAAGTTATTTGTTGATACCCCTTTAAATAAGAGCATGTATTTGGAATCACTAAAAAATACCAAAAGACGAGCAAGATATAGCCTTTAGAAGTTCAAAACCCTATCTCCTAGAGCAACAAAATGCCTTAGAAACCCTTTTAAAATTTAACAAACTTTCTTGCACAAATACTTTTGTCTTGTAAATATAAGTTGTTGAGGATGATAATGAGAAACCATAGAAACCATAAACACTTCCAAATATTAAGAATTGATGGAATTATGCACTTGTGATCAAGAACTCAAGGACTTGTCCAATTAGGTCAAACCTCTTCAATCAACTTTTGCATCCTTTACATTTCTTTGACAAATTGAGGCATGATGAATCATAGTAGACCTTGTCATAATGTCACTTTAAAGAATCTTCAATGATGAAGCTTGAACCTCCATGAAATATTGTTGAAGAAGGCATGGAAATAAACTCATGAACCTATAGATCAACCTGATGAAATATGTTATGCTTTCACCTATAGCATCATTAACTAAAGAAAAAATTCATAGTATTCATTAGTTAAAAGTTAATCAAAACAAAACATATATTATCACAATATAAAATTTAACGTGCTTGGTGATTACTCATGAGCAAACTTAATGATAGGGAGAAGAACCAAACCTTAGTGTGATCTTGTTGTAATTGAGTTGATATAAGATGATAGAGGGACCTTAGGGGCAACAATTGGGGTACAACAGGTACACCGTGTTATCATAGGCCTACATATCTGGACGTCCTGATGTGTTTATTACACTGGAGTTGACTAGATCTAATGGCTACAATAATATGTTTTAATTTCTTTTTTACTTTTTATATTTAATACAGTTTAAAACTTCAAAAACTTATAATAAATACATTTTTCACCCAAAATTTCTGAAAAAATTCACAAAATTCATTTATCTCATTTTGTCTTAATATATTGTTTATGGAATTTAATTTTGATTTTTGCTATTTTAAATCATTTTTCATTCATTTGAGTGATGTTAATTAGTTTGAAAATACTTTTCTGTTTTAAAATATTACCAAAAATTTTGTAAAAATATTTGAGATCATTTATGACTTTTATATGGTCTGTTTTAATTTTTCTTTGATATTTTGAATATAGTTTGTTATTTTACCTATTATTCTCATTAAAAAACAATTTAAAAAATCAATTTTCTCATTTTATTTTGATTGTTAAATGCAACTTTATTTTTGTAAATATTTTGGCCGATCCTGGACTATGTGAAATTTTAATCACGAGCTTTATTAATATCATTGGATCTATGGTGTTTAGTTTAACTTCACAAAAAATGGATGAATGATTTTAATAATAGCTTGATTAAATTCTTTGGTTCAAATGTGGAATTTAATTCTTGTTCATCTTCACCCTTTTCTTATTCATGCATTGTGCTACATGTTGTTAGAGGATGATCTACATATCATCTCTCTAAACATATGGCACATAGATTGCTATTGACCGACCTCAAAATAGGTGTGAATTCTATATAAGTCCATTTAAGATTGCTTAACATAATCCTAAATTTTGTCCCGATTCGAGAAATGATCATTCGTGGCCCAAACCCATGTTTGCAAGCCCAAGTATGTTAATTTGAAACCTTTGATCCAATAACCTTGAGATTCATTGTTAGGAAGCTTTGGTCTTATCAACCATCTAATGAATCTTCATAAGCTTTGGTCAAAGTGAATCACTTAAACATCGTTGATCATTTATTGTCGCCTCGAGAATTTAAAATGAATGATATACTTGACAAAAAGCAATTGAAACTTGTTGTTGAGAGGCTTTGATTTTATCAATCTTCTAAATAGTTTTCAAATTCAAGTTTCAAGATGGTCATTCAACTAACCTCTAATCTCTAACTCATTAAATATTGACTTTTGTCTTTATGATTTTACTTTACGCCTTTACTTTTATGCATCATTTATTTTAGCAATTACATTTCATGCTATTTTCATCTTTGCTCACTTGAGTTTTTCATTTTATTTTTTAAGATACCTAATAACCAACTTGAACAATAAAAAGCTTTAGTGTTACCTGGACTATTTGGTTACTATACTTGGCATTGGGGTTATGGACTTATTGGACCTAGAAGTAGAGACTCTGACCTACCTTAAGACTTGGTGACTTCTATTGTTATTTTGTCTAGAGTTCTCTGGGTTTACCCCAAGACATTGGGATGTTTGTTTTCTTTGTATGCAGGTTATTCTGATTATATGCTTCGTCTGTGATTAGGAATTCATATGTATACAACCGTTACTCTGCCTAACTTTTGTGAAGACTTAATTCCTTTGAAGCTTGGTTTTCTTAGGAGGTTTATTATCTTTACTTGTTTGGTTTCAAATCTAAAGGATGGGAATTCTACATTGACTCATTGTGTCAAGTGTTGGCTTCTCGTTGGTTAGACGATTCTTTTCCCTAGATTTTACCTTATGCTTTAGGATAGTCCCTTCATCTCCTCTCACCCTCTTTAATTTCAAAAATCTTCTCCCTCCTTTCCAAAACTCTTCTTGTTTTCTAACTTGAACCTCTTTCACAATAAACTTGGACTTAGGTTCATGCATTTTCAAAATACTTTCTTAATCAAAATTTAAACAATTTAACAATACTTTGACCTTTTTGTGAGAAGACTAAAAGTCAATCAATCTCATTCAAACCATTTTTTAACCATTTTTGGCTTTTTATCTTAAAATTTTCTCAAAAGATTAGACTCTTGTCAACCCTTGTAGTGATGCGAACTACTATACTTCTATGATGTGTAGTGAAGCGAGATATTTTCCACTTCGGTGTTGAGCGAGACTTTGTTTATTTTAAAATCCAAGCCATATCCTCCTCTTTGAGATGACACAAATTCTCCTTTCTCATAATCGTGGGTAGTAAGTTAGTTCTTCCACTCGGATAAGAAGATGATGTCTCGTCTCTTATAATTAACCAACGCACTTGTGTTTTAATTTTTTTTTAAAGGTTAACTACGAGTACTCTGATCCCCTATTGCAGGATAGGTGGTACTTAGGCACTAAAGAATCGCAACCGCGACGGGTGCAAAATTGTAAAAAAAATATTTCTTTTCTCATCTCCACCATCTATTTTTGTATACAACTTTTATAGCCAAAATACACAAATTCACAAAGAGGTTCCTGCTGAGTACCGTAGATGTTTAGGGTGCTAATAACTTCCCTTTGCATAACACACCCCCGAACTTAGATTCTCTCCCCCTCTTTTGGGTTATTCTCTCTTTTCCGATTCTTTTGGAAACAATAAAATGCGATGGCAATTTTTATTTGATCTGTGTGAGTCAAGTCAATCCAATGGCTTAGTATCAACATTTCTACTGCTACACCTACCACAACCTAGAGGATAGATAATTGGAAAGTTTGTGTGTTTATCATGACCTGGAGGATAACCAACACAAAGATATACTTACGTATTCATTATGACCTAGAGAGTGAATAATATAAACCTGATAATTTGCATACCTAAGACAACCTAGAGGATAGATGATTGAAAAGTTTGTGCGTTTATCATGACCTAGAGGATAAACAACACGAAGGTAGTCTTACGTATTTACCACGACCTAAACAATAAATAACAAAATCCTGAAAATCCACATACTTATCGCAACCTAGAAGATAGATAATTGAATAGTGTTTTTGGTAATCGAATCTTAGATAACTAGACCCAAGATAAGATCGGAGATCACCGGTTGTGTCTGTTCTCAAACAAAGGTGTTTGTTTGTTTTGTGGACAAGATAATCCAATGATGGCCCCCAATAAAGTTCATAGTTTAAACTAAAATGTATCTGGAAACTGCCATGTATGATGTTTATGCATAAAGTCTTAGATTGATATGGAACCCAAAAGTGTATATGCACTGAGTTATTTTGTATATGTCCTAAATGTTCATGTATGCACCAAATGTTTGTATATTCCGCAAATATATATGCACTAAGTGTCTGTATATGCCCCAAATGTTTTCGTATGTACCAAATGTTTATTGTGAACTTTTTTAATGTTCTCTTCTTTTAAACCATTGGTTTTGTGTCACCGACTCCCCAACGTTGTATATTATGTTGTCATGGTAGTTTGAATTGATTTGAACAAGATGAATGATTATTAGAAGGGTTTTGATATTTGTATCGCATGTGCAAGTGTGGACGTAGTTGCGGACGTAAGCGTGGATATGGATATGATCGTAGGCGGGGACATAGCCATGGACATAGGCGTGGATTTTCTTTCAATGTTTTTTCTAACCAAAATGTTTTTTCAACGTTTTATCCAATGATTTTATTTTATGATCAAATCCCCAAAGTGATTTCAACGAATTATTCACAAGAAATAATCGTAGTATTTTGCAAACAATTCAAGAAGGAAAAACATAATAGATTGAAAAATTAAATGTTTATTGATAAATATCTCTCTGAATAGGCGATATTATAACATGCAATTCCCTGAAAGAGGTAATTACAGAAACTTTTAAAACTGAAAATGGCAATGAAAATGATAATTGCTACTACTGTTTCTCCAATGTCCTTTTGATATCTCCAATATCCTTTGCTTCTGAGTCAAATGATTTAGATTAATCCCTCTCCTTCGTGGTTGTAGTCGTGGTTCTTGGATCGCATTCTGTTTGTTCTTTATTTCTGAGTAACATCCCTAACTTTTTCCTAGACCGCCCTTTTCGGGTTTCCAATCCACCGGGATAATAAGTTTTTTTGTGTATGTCCCTAATTTTTACCTGGGTCACCCTTTAGGGTTTTCAGTCCACCGGAATGCTCCTTTTTGACTAAGTCTCCCGTTTAGGGTTCAAAACTAGCAAGCTTTTTATACATAGTATTTTTAACTGTGTCGGAGTTTTTCGGATGCGGTAGTTCTTCCCTATCCATTATTGTGAGGATAAGACTGCCCCCCCCCCCCCCCCCCCCCCGAGAATGTTGTTTTACCACATACGAACCTTCGTAATTGGGTGTCCATTTACCACGTGAATCGAGGCGAGGTAATAGAATTTCTTGAGCACCAAATACCCTTCTTTGAACAATCAAGGATGAAACTTCTTGTCAAATGATTTCTTCATTTGCTTTTGGTACAGCTGACCGTGGCATAAAGCTATCAAGCATTTTTCTTCAATGAGGTTAAGCTGATCAAGTCGCATCTGAACCCACTATGCTTCTTCAAGTTTGGTTTCCATTAGAACTCATAATGATGGAATCTCTACTTCAGCAGGGAGTACTGCCTCTTTGCCATATACCAGAAAGAAAGGAGTTGCACATGTTGATGTACGTATGAAATTTTGATAGCCATGTAGAGCAAAGGGAAGCATTTCATGTCAATCTTTGTATGTCTTCACCATTTTCTGAATGATTTTCTTGATATTCTTATTGGCAGCTTCAACGGTCCCGTTCATCTTAGGTCGATATGGTGAGGAATTATGATGCTCAATCTTAAAGTCATCACATAATTCCTTCATCATTTTTTTGTTCTAGTTAGACCCATTATCTGTAATAATCCTGCTTAGAACCCAATGTATGCATATAATATTCTTCTTGATGAACCGAGTAACCACTTGTTTTGTCACATCTGTGTAGGATGCGACTTCCATCCATTTGGTGAAGTAATATATGGCAACTAGTATCAACCGATGTTCGTTAGAGGCCTCTTGCTCAATAATTTCTATCATATCAATTCCACACATTGAAAATGGCAAAGGAGAACTTAAGCAATTCAAAGTAGTCGGTGGCACGTGTATTTTGTCAGCATAGATTTGGCATTTGTGACATGTTTTTGTATAATGGTAACAACCAACTTCCATCGTCAACCAATAATAACCTGCTCACAAGATATTTTTAGCCATCTCACGTCCATTTATATGAGTTCCTAAGGTTCCTTCATGGATTTCTCTCATAAGTGTACCTGCTTCATGTTTCTCCACGCGCCTGAGTAACACCATATCATAGTTTCTTTTGTATAACACATCACCATTTTGAAAGAACTTTGAAGCTAGCCTCCGCAGAGTTCGTTTGTCAATCACATAGGCATTTTTGGGATATTCTTGTTTCTCGAGATACCTTTTGAGGTCATAGAACCAAGGCTTGTTATTCGACCCTTCTTAAATTACAAGGCAATATACAAGTTCTTCAAAATGTCTGATTGCAATGTGTGGTTCGTGGTTTATCTAGGTTACTTTGAACATGGCTGATAAAGTTGCCAAGGCGTCTGCCATATGATTTTCTTCTCACGGGATATGAGTGAATGTAATCTCGGTAAATTCCACAACTAGCTTTAGAACATGATCTCGATATGGAATCAATTTGGGATGTTTAGTGTTCCATTCACCGTTGACTTGGTAAATAAAGAGAGATGAGTCTCCAAATACTTAGAGATGTTTAATTCTTAGATCAATTACAACTTTTAAACCAAGATACAAGCTTTGTATTCCGTATTATTATTGTTGCAGTCAAAATATAACCTTGTAGTATAAGGTTTGTGAAAGTTCTTCAGAGAAGTTAAAACTGCCCTAATACCGTGCCCTAGTGCATTTGAAGCACCGTCAAACATGAGTGTCCAACGTGCCCCTGGTTCAGGTCCTTCTTCGGATCCTGGTACTTATTAGTCACTTATAACCATGAAATCTTTGTCTGGAAAGTTGAACTTCATTGGTTGATATTCTGGCAACGACTGGTGGGCAAGATGGTCAGCTAGTACACTACCCTTGATGGCCTTCTGAGTAACATATTGGATGTCTTACTCGGATAGTAACATTTTCCATCAGTCGATCCTTCCTGTAAGAGATGGTTTTTTGAATACATACTTTAAAGGATTCATTCTTGCTATTAACCATGTGGTGTGAGTTAACATATACTGCCTCAATCTTTTAGTAGCCCAAGCCAATGCACAACAAGTTTTCTCGAGAAGTGAGTACTTGGTCTCGAAGTCGGTGAATTTCTTATGGAGGTAGTAGATTGCATGCTCTTTTCTACCCGTTTCATCATGTTGTCCTAATACACATCCCATTGACCCTTCGAGCACTGTTAGATACATGATGATCGGTCTTCCTAGAACTGGTGGCATCAACACTGGTGGTTCTTGTCAATATTGCTTTATTGTCTCGAAGGCTATCTGAAAATCATCGTTCCACACCACTGTCTATTTTTTTGAAGTAATTTGAATATAGATTCGCACGTAGCAGTTAGGTGCAATATGAACCTCAAAATGTTATTCAATCGTCCTAAGAAACCACATACCTCCTTTCTATTCTTGGGGATGTCATTTCTTGTATGGATTTCACCTTGTCGGGATCTACTTCAATACCATACTGATTTACAGTGAAACCCAATAATTTTCTTGACCTCACACCAAATGTACACTTGTTCGTATTCAACCTCAGCTTGATCTTTCACAGTATCTCGAATAACTTTTGTAAATGTACGATGTGATCCTCCTCTATATGAGATTTAGAAATAATATCATCTATGTATATCTCAACTTCTTTGTGGATCATATTGTGAAATAGCATGACCATAACCCATTGATACGTTTCCCCGTGTTATTTAGCCCGAAAAGCATTACCTTGTAACAGAAAGTTCCCTTAGGAGTCATGAAGGTAGTCTTTTCCATATCCTCGAGTGCCATTTTGATTTGATTATAACCTGAGAAACCATCCATGAACGAGAACACCGAAGCTTGAGTTGTATTATCCACCAAAAATCTATGTGAGGTAATGGGAAATCGCCTTTGGGGTTTGGTTTGTTCAGATCCTGATAAACTACATACATACGCACTTTGTCGTGCTTTTTGCACGGGTACGATGTTAGCTATTAAAGGTAGATACTCTACCACCACCAAGAACCCTGCATCAAATTATTTAAGGACTTCTTCTAGAATCTTGCTAGACATATCTGGACGAGTTCTTCTGAGTTTCTATCTAACGGGAGAGCAACATTCCTTGAGAGGTAGTTTATGCACCACAATGTCTGTATCCAATCCTGGCATGTCTCTGTAAGACCATGCAAATATATCCACATATTCATGCATTAGTTTGATCAACCTTTCTTTAACATTATCCTCCAATGTTGCCCCTAGCTTGATCTCTTTCAGATCTTCCTCTGTGCTAAGGTTGATGGTCTCAGTAAATTCTTGGTATGGCTGTATATTGTTTGCTTTTTGCTCTAATACCCTCGCCAATTCTTCAGAGAGTTCAAGATCTTCATTATCTCCCTCTTCCGCTTGGTTGATTGGTGCATAAAAATTATATCGGATAGCAGCAGTAACATTATCCGTAGTTTTAGGCATGGATCTGCATATTTATCATGTTTTGGTAATGTTTTAGTATGTAAATTTGGAAAAAATGCATATGAAGAAAATTATTGCCATTTTTTTAAATATACGAGATAAATGCAAGAGAAAGACATGGGTCTTAATTGAATGTGAAATATAACTTTTATTAATTGAGAATACTGTTTGAAACAAATCGGGGGACACTTACAAGCTACCCCTATGCCTCGAGCTTGACATAGGTTCTTTTAAAAACAAGAAAAGTTACTTGGGAAAGAAAAAGATCTTCAGAATCTCCATAGTTGTCCAATTCTTGAGCTCTTCGCCTGGAGCGCATTCATGGATGAATTCATATGCTCTTTTGATGTTTCTCTTGTTAGATATCATCACCACTTGTCTGCTATGCTCTATTCCTTTGTTGATGAAGGATTCCCGGATAAGAGAAAATAATGCCTTGCCTTTCAGGGTAGCCTTTGATGATTCGTAGCCCAAACCAAAACGATTTTTCTTTTCAGGTATCTCCACAAGTTTACCTGAACCTTTTAAGGTACCATCTTTCACAGCTATTTGTAAGTCTCTCCATGAAGTCACAGTAGATTTCTTGATTTTTCCACTGGTAGTGTTACTATTGAAGCAACCTCTAAGACTTGAAATGGTGTTGCTATATAGTCTTCATCGGCACTAATATACCTGTAGGACTATGTGACTTACAAAGACGTCCTCTTCATCGTCGATTATAACCAACATTCCTTCAACGAAGGACTTCAATTTCTGATGTAAAGTTGAAGTAACTGCCCCTACTGCATGAATCCAAGGTCATCCAAGTAAACATGTATACGTTGGTTCTATATCCATGACTTGAAAAGTGATATAAAACATAAGCATTCCTATCTTAACAGGAAGATCCACTTCTCCAAATACTATACTTTGAGAACCGTCAAAAGCTTTAACTATCGTAGAACTAAGCCTTATTACAACACCATCTAATGTTAACTTCATCAAGCTATATTTTTGTAACACATTAAGAGCAGAACCAATATCGATGAACACCCTGGACAGGCTTGTAGTACTTATCAGAATATAAATGTGCAACGCTTTGTTGTGAGCTATGCCTTTTGGAGGCAACTCACTCTCATTAAAACCTAGATATGATCCAGATGTTAGATTTGCTACATCGTTATCAAACTGATTAAGAGTAATCTCTTTTGCGACATGAGTAGAACTTAGAACCTTTATTACAGAGTCTCGATGCGATTGCGAGTTGAGGAGCAACAAGAGTATTGAAATCTTGGTCGGGGTTTGGTGTAGCTGATCAACCTCTCTATAATCACTTTTCTTGATTATTTTCAGGAACCCTTCCGCCTCTTGGTCGGTAAAATTCTTGCTTGGAGATTCTTGTTCTCGATTTGTGTCCACCATAACTTTTCCTTTATCCTTAACCACAATGTCATCTCTCTTTTGTTGTTTGGGACCATAGATTCGATCACTGCGAGTCATGCCCTCTATTCTCACTTTATTTATGATCACATGTTCTTGACTTATTGATGGCTCACATTCTTGCTTTAAACTATTGATATAGACTGTAGAATCATAACTCCACGGTATTGCCTTGTTACTTTCGTAAAAAGTAAGAGATGGCCCCCTAATCACCATTGTAGTATTTGGAACTACTAGAATCCTTAGAGTCTGTCTTGGTATCATCACTAGTGCTTCTGTTGGATCTCCCCATGGAATCACAAGAGTAATCTTATTAAGGTTTGGCCCTTGACATGGGATTACCAGTGGCTTCTTTGTATTTCCTGAATTGGACTATCCCTTGATCCAATAATTTTTGTAATGTCTTCTCAAAAGAGTCATTATGTTCTAAGAGGAACCCACACTCCAACAAATATTCTTTCAAAATATTTATTGGGGCCTTCACTTGTCTAGCTGCCCCAAATCAGTGACCACTTCAATTGCATTTACTACTGGTCCACTATGCGGAGGCAGGGGATTTGTCTTTATATTTGGCTTATCAAAAGTGATATCTTGGGAATCCAACAAATCTTGAACCTTATGTATAAAGGCCCAACATTTTTCTATAGTATTCCCCGGAGATTTGCATGATACGCGCACCTGAAATTTGCATCGTACTTCGGCGAGAGTGCCCCAATTGGAGGAGCTAAAGTCTTTAGCTCTACCAAAGACGCCTTGACTAAGTGTTGTAGTAATTGACTGTGCGGCATGGGGAGAGGATCAAATCTTCTCGACGGCCTTTCAAACCTATTCTGTTGTTGTTCTCGTGGAATTATTAATGGTTATTGTGCCCTTGGATGCGATGGTACAACATTAATTTCTCCTTCCTTCTTTTTTGAGAAGTTAGGAATATTTCTTTTTCGCATTATAAGGGGTACTAGATGATGCCCCTTGTATCTTCCCGCTTTTTACACCAGCTTCAATTGTTTCACCGATAGTTACCAAATCCAAAAATATGGAAGAGACGCTTCCCACCATCTTATTGTAGTACAATCCTTGTAAAGTTCCCATGAACATATCAACTAGTTCTTTCTCCAAGAGCGGTGGTTGTACGTGGGCTGCCATCTCCCTCCATATTTGAGCATACTCCTTGAAAGACTCCTCCTTCTTCTGAGACAAGTTTTGGAGTTGCATGCGGTTTGGCGCCATGTCCAAGTTATACTTGTACTGTCTCAAGAAAGAATTGGCAAGATCTTCCCATGTCTGAATATGAACCCGTTCCAAATGCATGTACCAATCTAAGGATGCCCCACTCAAACTGTCTTGGAAGCAATGGATCATCAGCTTTTGTCTTGAGCATATGCATGCATCTTTCTTCAATACATGCGTAGATGGTTCCTTGGGAAAGTGAGTCCCTTGTATTTCCCAAATTCAGGTGCTTTTAATTTTGGAGGCATCACCACATCCGGAACTAGACCTATTTAGAGGGCGTCAACATCGAAAGCATCTTAATCCTCCAAGGTATTTTCAGTGATATGAGTATGGGTTGTTCTTTGAGGTGCTTGGTTGACATATTCTAGGTCATGGTCTCCATACTACAGGTCTATGTAGTTGTCTACGTTGTTGATTGGAATTTGAAAGGTATGAGATGCCCCTACCTTTGGTGGAGGTGGGACAAACCCTTCAGTATCAACTTGTCTGAGCTCTTATTGAGCCATAGTCGACTTCTGGGGTCCTGATTCCGATTCTCTTCTTGGTTGGTGACTGCTTGATGCACCAATAGTCTTGGCTACTTGCTCAAAGGCTACCATAGGAATATGCTCTTTCCTCTCGATGATGTTCTTCAAGGCTATAAGAACTTTACTCATATCCCCTTTCATTGAGTCGATGTTTCCTTTTACTTGATCCAAATCTTCCCTGAATACGGCTTGGTTCTCTTCAATCTATTCCATTACTTTCCTTTGATGGGGCCTTGTTTGATATGGTGGACGGAGAGGTGGTGCTTTTCTACCAATGGTTTAATTGGAGATGATTTTGAAAATTAATGAGTTTTTTTTGTTATGACATGTGAAATGATGTGATGTTTGCGAATGCATGGGTGCGTATGAATATTCTAAGAGTTTTTGTTTTAGAATGTCTTATTCATTTGGATTTTCCATATATATTTTTTCTTGTTATATTTTTTCCAAGTTTTGCTTTTTATTGGTGAGCATCTAAAAATAAATACACAACCGAGATATGGAAAGAAAATAATTTTATTAAAATAACAATTGTCTTTTTAAAAAAAAAGAGAATACAGTTCAGATATTGAAAAAATATTCAAACTTAAAACATCAAAACTTGCTGAAAGAAATAACAAATGGAAACAAAATCTTCCAAGTGCGCCTGCGAATTTCTACTCTGAAGCGATCGACCATTGTCCTACAAAACTTGAGGAAGTCTTTAACATCTTTCAGGAGAGGGACCGTCGCGTTTTTCGATCTCTCAAACTTCTAGGGATGTCACCAATAAGATTGTTGGCTAAGAAGGCGAGTCTTACATGTTTGTCTTTGTAGAATTGATACTCTTGGTAGAGGTCTAGAATTTTATTATGATTATCCTTTCCTGCCTTGGCCATCTTTGCATATTGTTCTTCCCAATATAATTTTTCAGCCCTCATCTTTGTATAGAGTTTCCGTTGTATTAGAAAATTCTTTCATATGTCTTCTAACTCAAGACATACTCATTCATATTCATCAGTCTTTTGTCCAAGAAATCTTTCTTCCATCATCCTTTTTAGGCACTCCCCTACCTTCGATTCTTGGCTATCTTGGAGTCTCGTGGTAAGATACTTCGTTATCTCTTCTTGATCTAAAGAAGCTTGCACTAAACTTTAGATTTGAGCCCTCAAATATTCTTCCATCTTGTTTTTGTCTTGCATTGCCTTTTCGTACCACCTACTTAGTTTCCCAATTTCTCTAGCTGCATCTTCCAAATGTTGGTTGTGGGAATCCAAGTTGAGAGTAGCCCTCAACAACCCTTCTGTTGAACACTTCCGCTTAAGACTCTCCTTTTAGAATGTGTCATGATCTTTCTGAATTTGTTGATCTTTTGATTCAAGTATGTGTTGCGTCTGTCTTTTCTCTTTAGCTAAGTTATGGAGGTTAAGCTCCAATTCTTCTTTCTCTCTTTAAGATTTCTTCAAAGCTTTCTTCAAGCTCTCTATTTCTTCTAAGGACACAGGCAAAGGATCTGGGACATCTGGCTTGTACTCAGGATCAACGTCAAAAGGTAGCTTAACAACTTGCACCCTATCCAAAACCAATCGAGTGTAAGGTTCTTTCGACACAACGTTCTTTCTTTAAGCTTTTCTCTTGTTAACCTTATTCCAAGCTCGAATGATCTTGTTGAGAAACTCTCGGTCATTTTTTCTCATGTCATGAATGATTAATTGTTGAAGTTGTTCATTGAAAGGTTTATCCTCAAAAGGGTACCCTAGTTGTCACAAAGCCAAAGTAGGGTTGTAGTTGATGTAGCCGCATTATCTAATCAATGGAACATTCGAAAAGTCTCCGCAACTATAGATGATATCTCCAATGTCTAGCTTTCTCACATACCATAACACATAATTAGTAGTAAGAGACCTTAATTTTTGAGGCCACTCGTATCTCGTCAGATTTGGAACCATGTAATCTTCCTTATAGAGATGATTCATAAACCAAGAATATATGAGTGGGATGCAACAATTTAGAGTACGCATCCCCTTTTCATATCGAGTGTGAAGTGCATAATAAATATCAGCAAGTAAAGCAGGAGTTGGGTCCGCATTCAAAGCTTTTGCGCCCCAAAATACACTAATAGTTGCAGGGTCAATATAGTCAAAGTCCACGTAAACAAAATTGCACCAAAAACAAGTAGCTCTAAGCAATCAACACAAGACTCCCATTCTTTGTTATCAGAAAAATAAAGAGCTTTAGTTTCCAAATAACATCTCTTAATCCCTTGTACATCACCTTCTTTTTTGTCATTAAGTGACAATTCAGGATAAGAGATCCCTAAACCATTTGCTAAGTCTTTAATGTCAATAGTCTTCCCAATTCTCACATAAGCTTTTCTCTTAGAGAAATTCAAGAGTCTATCAAATTCTTCCAAAGTCGGCGTTAGGTGAAAGTCTTAGAAGGTAAAACACCTCAATGGACGATCGTAGAACTGAACTAAGGCAGAGATAGTGTCCAATTGTACATCCACTTTTTTCAACTCAAGGGTATCCCCATAATGGCAAGTAAACATCTTCAAATCTCTTTCAGACATTTTCCCTTTGATGATTTTGATCTTCACCATATCTGGCTTAACGACATTAATACGAACAAGTTGTTTCCCTCTGGCATTCATTTTTAAGATACTTCACCAAAAACCTTGATTATTTTTTTAATCCTGTGAGTAAGACAGACAAAAAGAATGGAGGGTAATGGATATGTGAAATGAAAAATGTATGAATGCATGTGGGGCATAGTAGAGGGATTTCATGAAAGGTATCCTTAGTTGGTAGGCTCCTAGTTTTGGCCTACGGATATTATATCATCCCCATAAGGTGGTTTCCTTAAGGGTATCATGGATAACACTAGAGGGAAAGACACAAGGGCCTCCATTAAGTGGAGCCTCTTTGCAGACCGAAACTTTCGTCTCTAGGTCGTGAAAGGTCTCATCATGAAATTTTGGTTTAAGGGTTATACAAAAAGTCATAGGTTTAGTTCCAGTCCTACCCCCCAAGAGGACATCTCTTGAGACATATTTATTTTTTGGAATTCCACCGACTCTAGGAGAAGTCGTCAAAAAAACTTATAGGGATGATGTGTCCCCTTTGCCTATAGATGAACCTTCTTTCTAAGGTTTTTTTAAAATAAATTTTTAAAATAATAAATCCCATCACAAATAAATATAGCATGATAAAAGATGTAAAAACATAAATAAACCAAAAATAATAAATAAAAAGTGAAGAATTAAAAAAAAAAAACAGAAAACCCTAAAAACCCTAAATCCCTCAAAAGAAAGGCTTTTAACCCTAGGGTTGAGTCCCAAGCAGAGTCGCTAGTTGTTATAATCAGTTTAAAATATAGAGTTGACACCGTTAATTTTATCCTAGGGAAGGGAATATAAAGGATAACCCTAATTTGACCAGAGATTCTAAGTTATTTGGCTCGTTATAAACGAATGTAAGGTGTTAGACACCACTCATCTACCGTGTTCACAAGGATACTAGGGTTTAGATTTTCAATTTTAGAAAATAGGGTTTTAATTTTTATTAGGGGAACTCGCCACAATTTTAGTCGTATGCCTATGTGTCCTCTTGTGAGGAATCATAGTCCCAATTTGTAGTCCGCAATTGTTGGGTTAGTGTTTTTTATGGATTATGGAAATAACTCGAATTCTCCTTTAACCAAGTCTGGGTGTGTGAATAGCGGAATTTGTAGACGAAATTCGCAATAGATTTAAAGGTATTTCCATAATCCTTTTTGAAAATAAATCTTGAGTTTATTAAGTTAGTAAAAAAATGTTTAGTGTTTGATTGGTTAGATATTTTCAAATATATTATGTAATGTGAAAAAAAATATTTTTAATGCATGATAAAAAAATTTAATGCATTTAAAAATGAGTTAGTATAAAAAAGAATTTTGAATTTAATAATAAAATAAAAAATTTAGAATTTATATAAAATAAATATATTAATATTAAAAATATTAATTATAGTATAAAATAAATAAATGAAATATAGAATATAAAAATAATTTTAATTGAAAAACACATGGGGTGTATTTTGTTTGGGCTAGTAAATTCATGGGGGTGTAAATAATAGGGCCCTAAATCCTGATATTGGATTTAAGCCCAATGGCATGGGTGTGTTTTTTTAAACGTAGCAACAAGAAATGGGGGTGCGGGAAATAAGGGCCCAAGTCCAAATGTTAGACTTGGCCCATTAGCGCATAAAGGGGGTACGGTTTGTAAGTGGTGAGCGAAATTGGGGGTTGGTTAAGCAATGGGCAAGGCCCAAAACCCTTGAACACTGGGAGGTCCATTTGGATCTCGTGTGGACGAGCGCATGCGCTTATGATGGGCGCGATTATGGAACGTTGGATTGTGATCAGAGGGACGTATAACAAGGGTGTATAGTAAGGGCGTGGGAATACAAACACCAGATTACAGAGTGTTTTATACATTGAGCCCTAGGGCCTGAGGCCCATATTTACTCTTCCTCTCTTTCTCTCTCTCTCTCTCTCTCTCTCTCTCTCTCTCTCTCTCTCTCTCTCTCTCCTCTCTCTCTCTCTCTCTCTCCCTCTCTCTCTCTCTCTCTCTCTCTCTCTCTCTCTCTCTCTCTATCTCCTCATTTTCTTTCAAACAACAATAATTCTAGAGAGAGAAGCGAGAGCTTCTCTTTGGGCGATCGAAAATCGCTCTGCCGGCAGGAAATCGTTTCCGCCGGTGGTCACCACCATAAGCCACCACCAAACACACTTCATGTCCAGTTTTCGGGTTGCTATTCAACTTGAAACTTCAAACCTTCATGCTAAACCACCTTTCCAAAACCCAGAAACTTAGAATCCTAAGAACCCTAACCCCAACCTTCAACCAAACCCCATGAACCCTAACCCTACGTGATGAACCCTAACCCTAAATTTCCCATAAATCCATATCAAACCACCAATCGGCCCTAAATTCAGCAACAATAACAATCTTTCAATTTAAATATAAGTTTGGGGCCTACCTTCCTTGTAGTGAAACTTCTTAAAATTTGATTTCCCTCTTGTCTCTTTCTAATATCCCCTTCCTCTCTTGGTTTTCAGGTTATAAAAATGGTATTACAGCAATGGCTTGGAGGATAGATCTTACGGTTTTAGAAATTGAAACCTAGATCTTAAGCAAGAAGAAATTCCAGGGCTTCAACTGCTTCTCCTTCTTCTTCTCGGTTTACAAGTTTTCTTCTCCCAAAATGTCTTGTTTTTTTTCTTCTTTTTTAGTCTTAGTTCATAGGGTTTATATAGGTTAATAAATAGTACAAATTAGGAATTTTTCTTGTGATTATCATTACAAATTAGTTGATTAGAGTAGATTTTAGAAATTGATTGATTCTGTTGTAATTTTTATTTGATTTTGTATTAAAAATTTGGACAATTTGTCATGTAATTGATACAATTGTAATGGATTTGATATGTATAAGACTTGAGTTGTATAATTATATTTTTGTAAATATTTGATTTGATTTGTGTTTTTCTGGACTTGGGATCTTGATTGCTTAGTAAAGAAGAACAACATCGCCGCGAGTGCTAAGGGTTAACCCTAGTTGACTTTTAATCAAACTTTAAAAAATGAAATAAATAATATAATAAACAACTTAAAAGATAATAATAATACTAATATAAATAACAATAATAAAAAGGTTAGATATGAGTAACAAAAATTAGAGGTTGACCTCCAATCTAATGGGTCTCCAAAAATTTCTTAATGGGCCAACATATTTAACTTAGAAAAATAGGCCCTTTTGATAACAATACACCCCCTCCTTAATTGAATCTTTAATACAAAATTTAGAATGTACAATTAATACCATTTAAATACAAATTAATATTATAAATTTCTAAACAAAAACATAACAACACCAAAATAGCTGTATAATCAACTATAATAAATTGGCCATTGACCAATAGGGTAAATTTGGGGTATGACAGACCTTACTTTATGATCATCCAAATTCTGATGTATACCCATCCCAGATTCACTATTTTGCCATTATCATCTTCTATTTTATATTTTTTGTAATTAATTATTGTTCAAAGTTTTGATTTTCTTAGTATATTAGTTAGTTTTTCTTGATTAGATTAAGTTTTAAAATTAATATTGGTTCTAATTTATTTAATTATTTTTAAGTTATTTACATTTCTTTACCTAAATAAAAAAAATAACAAAAATATTTTTATTAAGTTTGTTCATTTATGGCCTAATTTTTGCCATGTCTTTGTGCTATTCTCTTGGTGACTTTTGTCTATGAGCTCGTTGGTTCTTGGTAGCGATGTTTGATCTTTCTTATCATATTTAGAGTTTGTTGTTTGACTATGCTTCATTGCTCATTGATTACTTGATGTTTGGTCATCTATTGTCGCACGGTTGATGAATGTTATTTACTTACTTGTGATTAAATCCAAGGTAAGAGGATTGTCTTATTGACTTCATGTTATCACATGTGTCTCTCATGTGAATGTATGATTTCTTCGTCTATCTTTAATTTTGATAATCTTAGGCTAGATCTTCATAAAATCCAAAAAAAAAACTTTCAAACCTTCACCTCTTTCATAAAAACTTTGATATTAGGTCGTCACATTTTCAAAAGTCCTTTACTTTAATAGACATTTCAAGACATCTCTAGTATATTAAACTCTTTTCACAAAACCAACATAAAAAACCCAAAAACATCTCTTTTCTCATCCCCACACTCATTTTGAAAAAAAACTGATTTTAACCAAAAAAACTGATATTTAAAAAAGTTCCTATAGAATAATATAGATACATAAGGTGCTAATACCTTCCCTTTGTATAATCAACCCCTGAACTTTAGATCTCATTAAATGCATTGTCTTTTGCTTTAATTTAGTGTTGCTTTTACTTTGCATGTTTATGGGTTTTATTTCACAATTTTCCCTTTTCGCTTGGAAATAATAACACGTAGTGGCGACTTCATTGTAATGAGTCAAGTCAATCAATGGCTTTAATCTTAAAATTTTCACCGCTACACAAATGTAGACTTCACTGGGGAAATTAATCTCTAAGTGGGTTAAACCTAATTTGTCATATCTATTTTTCGTTATTATTACTTGTTTGCTTGATATATGTGATGTTTTGTGGTGCTTTGGGTGTTGATAAATACAAAGGACAAGTCATATACTTGGACTAAGTTACACTTAAGATTAGGAGGGGGTATACTCATGTTGACATGTCTAGAGCAGTCCTAAGCATGTTGGCATGAGATCCTTTGCTCAGTGGAGGCCCCTTTGGGGGTGGTAATGTTAAACAAGCTAATTGTACGACATTATCACCTTTCGACCTGGGAGCCTGAGAAGCCGAGAGGCCGTAGATCCTTTAACCCTTCTTGGTCTTTTAGGATTTAGTGTGATGACTACCTAGGAACAGTCCTGGCATAATTGATACGCGATGCTGCACTCAGACGAGTTTCTCTTGAATATATTACTGGTTCCCGAGCAGTCGATAGAACAATAATATCTGAAAGAGGAATGTAGACTCTCAGATTTCTTAGAACCTTAATCTACAGGTGATTAAGACCTTATTCCAAACCTTATGGGTAGTAACTTTGACTTCATGCTCGTGACTTCGAACCTATGAACCTCCTTGTCTGTGATCTTGTTTGTAGTTGTTGCATATCCATTCCTTCATGCATTCATGAAACATTATTTTCACCGGGTTTTCAAGGAACCTAGGGGTTCTCTTTGCAAACATCACAAGTTTTGTAATTATGGAATTCTGAGGGAATACTCAGAAGTACAATTTCAAGAGTCCTTATTTAGAAGAATTGAGAAAGTTGGAATCTTTGGTATCTAGTCCTTGGGATTTCAAATGCTCCTAGCTATCTGAAAGATGGATGACTCTACACCTTTGATCAAGTTCTTTGATCCTTTGTATCGGTGATTTATATTCCCGATTCTCAGCAATAAAGAGTACAAAAGGATTCATTTCCCTTTATCACTTTAAATTCAGAGCTCAAGAAGATGTTACAACCCTGTGTTGGATCTTCTTTAAATGCGTTCTTTTGGAGCTAAGGATTTGGCTTTCTCTTTCTTCTGTATAGGATTAGTGAAACTTTGTACTTTAAATGTAATCCTTCCCATATTAAATGAAATGATATTTTTTAGTTGTTCCAATTGTGTTCTTTATTTGATGTTTGCAATTAGTTTATAATGTTTTAAAGTTCCTTGGAAACTTGGTTTTAAAAACTTTTAAACCATCATTTGCATTGCATCTTCATTCGCACTCTTGGTCGAGCTTTTGAGAGTTTTCTGGAGTCTTATCCTCTGTTATTCATCTTTATAAGTCAAGTACAACACTCACACTAACTTCAAGAAGAAGATGAAGAATATTGAACAGGAGAGTCGTGAACTAAGGGAAGAAGTCACTATGTTGAGAACCGCTCTGGCCCATCTGACTGCTCTATTTGAATCTTTGGGTGCAGCCTGTAGCGGTAGAAATGTTAATACTAAGCCATTGGATTGACTTAACTCTTACAAATCAAATAAAATTTGCCACCGCACTTTATTGTTTCTAAAGGAAATGGGAAAAGAGCTAATAAACCCAAAAGAAAGGGGAGATAATATAGGTACGGGGATTGATTATGCAAAGGGAAGGTATTAGCCCCCTAAACATCTACACTACTCCGCATGAACCTCTTTGAAAATCTGTGTATTTTTGCTATAAAAGGTGTATACAAAACAAGATGGTGGAGATGAGAAAAGAAGTATTTTTTTACAATTTTTGCACCTGCCGCAGTTGCAAACCTTTAGTGCCTACGTAGCATCTTCTGTGTAATAGGGGATCAGGGTAGTCGTAGTTTACCTTAAAAAATTTAAAACACATATGTGTTGGTTAATTTTAATAGAAGAGACATCATCGTCATATCAAAGTGGAAAACGTACTTACTATCCACAATAATGAGAAATGAGAATTTGCATCATCTCAAAGTGGAGAACATTACTTGGATTTTAAAATCTACAAGACATCACTCAACACCCAAGTGGTAAATGGCTCACTTCACTACATATTGTATAAGTATAGTAGCTTGCATCACTACAAGAATCAACAAGAGTCTAATCTTTTGATAAAAGTGTTTTAAAATAATAAGCCAAAGTGGTAACAAAGATTTGAGTGAGGTGAATGACATTTAGTCTTGAAAAAGATGTTAAAGTATGATTAAATTTATTGAGATTTTGATTGATAAAAAGGTTTTGAAAATGCATGGACCTAAGTCCAAGTTTACTATGAAAGCGGTTAAAGTTTGAAAAAACAAGAAGGGTTTTGAAAAGGAAGGAGAAGATTTTTGAAATTAAAGAAAATAGGAGGAGATGAAGGGACTATCCTATGTACACAAAGTAAAAGCTAAGGAAAAGAACGTACTAACCAACAAGAAGCCAACACTTGACATAAAAAGTTAATTTAGAATTACCATCCTTTGGATTAAAAACCAATCAAGAATAATAAAAGAGATATTCAGATGAAAATAAACTTCAAGTGAACTTGCGCCTTAGATGTATTAAGTTTTTACAAAAAATTGGGCAGAGTAACAACTCTATACATAGGAATTTCCAATCACAGACAAAGCATAAAACCAAAATAACCTACACACAAAGAAAATCAACCCAATTCCTTGGAGTAAACCCCCAAGTGTAAGTGTTTATTGGCAGCAATTTTGGTAAAACAATAACTTGTTAATGTTTTGCTAAATGTCTTAACATTTGGAGCAAAACTGTTTTGAATCATGTCAAAGAAGATGTATTGACATCTGCCTACTGAACTGATCTCAGCCCAAAGTCAGCTAATTCTTTTGTTTCCTGATTTCCAACACTCTATAACTCAGGATTTGTGAACTACAGGTTGCGAAAAATATGGAGGAATATTTTTCAAATTTCATAATTATATCTTAGCCTATTTTTATGGAAATATTCAAAATATTTGAATATTTGTTTTCAAACCTAAGCCCAAAGCTGCGCATATATAAGGACTCGCTTCCTTATTCAAAAACAAGCAATTTTTAAGAAGAATACTTTCTTTCTGATTAGAAGTTTAGGATTTTTATTTGTAATACACTCTAAGTATTAGTTTAAGTACTTTATTTTTTATTTGGCTTGTTAATTTGTATCATTCATAAGCTTTTAAGCATTGAATGATTGAAGTGTTTCAAACTTATTAATTCTGTAAGTGATTGAAGGGATTTGAGGATGGCCTCATACCTAGATGAATCTTTGGTAGAAGTTTAGTTTGGGCAGTGATTAAGTGATTAGATCGTAAACTGGTTGTTTACTAAGGGTCTATGAATTGATACTATTTAGTGAACTTGTCCCTGGCTTGGTAGCCCCAAGATTAGGTGTTGTTGTACACTGAACTGGGTGAACAACCTCTTGTGTTTTTATTGATTTTGATTTTACTGCACCTTACTTGCAAACAGATATTTGTGTCGTGACATCTCTTGCAACATCACATATCTGATACCAGAATTTCAATTGGTATAAGAGCATGCATCTTGCTCTTTATCTGGGTGAGATCCAGGGAAGATACTTTCGGGTACTATAGACAAGGAAGGAGGATTTGTGAACAGACCACCTATTCTGGATGGAAGCAATTATGACTACTGGAAACCACCTATGGTTGCCTTTTTAAAGTCCTTAGATAGCAGGGCCTGGAAAGCTGTTTTAATAGGATGGAAACACCCTGTCAAATTGGGAGAGAATGGAGAACCTACTGCTGAACTAAAACCTGAAGAAGATTGGTCTAAGGAAGAAGATGAAATTGCTCTTGGAAATTCTAAAGCCTTGAATGATATATTCAATGGAATTGACAAGAATATTTTCATACTGGTGAATAATTGTGAAGTTGCTAAGGATGCATGGGGAATTCTTCAATCTACTCATGAAGGCACGTCCAAAGTTAACATGTCAAGACTACAACTTCTCACCACGAAATTTGAGAACTTAAGGATGAATGGTGATGAAAGTATAAATGACTTCCATATGAACATCCTTGAAATTGATATTGCCTCCAGTACTTTAAGAGAAAAAATACCTGAAGACAAATTGGTGAGAAAGATGCTCAGGTCTCTTCCCAAGAGATTTGATATGAAGGTAACTGCTATAGAAGAAGCCCAAGACATTGACTAAATGAAAGTGGATGAACTAGTTGGATCCCTTCTAACATTTGAATCGAGCATAAATGAAAGATCTGAGAAGAAAAACAAAAGCATAACCTTTGTATCCCATACTGAAGATGAAGAAGAGGACTGTGATCTGGATTCAAATGGTGGAATATCAAATGCCCTAGCTATGATTGGAAGACAATTTAATAAAGTGATAAAAAGAATGGGCAAGAACCAAATGTCAAGAACATCTCATCTGACATGGGAAGAAAAAGGGCTGAAGAAAAAATTTCTCAAGGGAAGGGAATACAATGTCATGAATGTGAAGGCTTTGGTCACATTAGAGCTGAATGTCCTACGTATCTATAGAAACAGAAGAAGAATTTATCTGTTACTTGGTCTGAAGAGGACTCAGAGAGTGATATTGAAGAATCTGCCAAATATGTGAAAGCATTGACAGGAAAATATGTATCTGATGAAGAGTCTAGTGATGGGGAACTCACCTTTGATGAGTTAGCTGCTTCATAAAAAGAATTATGTCTCAGAAGTGCAGAAAAATGTCTTGAAGGGGAGAAACAAAAAGCTTTATAACTCAGCTAAAGAAGGAAAGGGAAGAGCATCTTAAAACTATTTCTGATCTGGAAAGTGAAGCGTCCTCTCTAAATTGAAATCTTGATAGAGTGGTCAAATCTATCAAGATGATGAATAATGGGTCTGACACATTAGATGAAATTCTCCAAGAAGGAAGAGTGACAAGAGATAAGAGTGGTTTAAGCTTCAATGAGAAAAAGGAACCAAATTCAGAAGAGCCTTCATTTGTTTCCACTCATGCCAAGCCTATATCAAAGATGTCTAATCAAATGTCTCAACATCATGGTAAGAAAGGACATCCTTGCAGTCATCATATAAAGAATGAACATAATGGCAAACAGCCTGCATCTGTTACCACACATGCCAAGGCTAAACCAAAGATGTTGAATCAGACGTATCAACATGTGGGCAAACATCATGATAAGAAAGGACATCTTGGGAAACCTCGTGTGAAGAAAGGATATCATGGGAAGAAATAGATTAATCACACCAGAGAGAATCCCCATCCCTGGAAATGTGATCACCGTGGAAGGCTTGGACATATAAGGCCCTTCTTTTTCAAGCTACGGGTATCCTAAAAATTCTCCTCCTCCCAAAAATTATAAGATTCCCTAAAACAGCAAAAAGAAGAAACAATAGGTTCCCAAGTCCAATGTTAGAAGTCTCATTGCCTACACCTCTCTCACAGTATCAACCAAATATGACAGGTACTTTGACAGTGGCTGTTCTAGACACATAACAGGTGTCAAGAATTTGTTGGTGGATGTCAAATCTCATTCCACCATTTATGTGACTTTTGGTGATGGAGAAAAAGGAGAAATCAAAGGTGTTGGCAAGCTTGATTGTTCAGGAGTTCCTAAACTTGATAATGTGTTACTTGTAAAAGGGTTAACAACTAACCTGATAAGTATAAGCCAACTATGTGATCAAGGATTCAAAGTTAACTTCTCCAAACAAGAATGTCTTGTGTGCAACGAAAAGAATGAAGTTGTCATGAAAGCAATCAGATCTAAAGACAACTGTTATCTATGGGTTCCTCAAGAGTTAAATCTCTCCTTAACATGTGTTTCAGCCAAAGAGAATAAGGTTAAACTATGGCATCAAAAATTGGGGCACTTGCATCTAAAAGGTATGAAGATAATTATATCTGAAGAAGCAGTGATATGGATTCCTAAGCTCAAGAAAGAAGAAGGAAGGGTATGTGGTGACTATCAAATTGGAAAGAAGACTAATATGTCACATCAGAAGATTCAACATCTCACCACATCAAAAGTATTAGAACTTCTTCACATGGACTTGATGGGACCTATGCAATTTAAAAGTCTTGGTGGTAAGAAGTATGCATATGTTGTTGTAGATGACTTTTCTAGATACACATGGATAATCTTTATTAGAGAAAAATCAAAAACTTTTGAAGTGTACAAATATCTTTGTCAAAGACTTAAAAGGGAAAAGGAAAGTCATGTCATAAGAATCAGGAGTGATCATGGAAAAGAATTTGAGAACAACAAATTTTCTAAGTTTTGCTCCTATGAAGGAATCAACCATGAATTATCTTCTCCCATTACTCCTCAATAGAATGGGATTGTAGAATGCAAGAATAAGTCTCTCCAAGAATCTTCCAGAGCCATGATTCATGATAAGAAGCTACCCTACCATTTATGGGCTGAAGCTATGAATACTGCATGTTATATTCATAACATAGTCACTCTAAGGAAAGGCACTTCAGCTACTTTGTATGAAATATGGAGGGGAATAAAAACAACTGTAAAATACTTTCATGTTTTTGGAAGTAAATGTTACATCTTAGGAAACAAAGAAGGAAGATGGATCCCAAGAGTGATGAAGGAATATTCCTGGGATACTCTACAAACTGCAGAGCATACAGAGTGTTTAACTATAGAACCAAAGTAATGATGGAGTCAATAAATGTTACTATTGATGATAGAGGATTGAATGTTGAAGAAGATGTCTCAGAAGATGTTGGAACATCTTTTCCTGATAGTCAAACTAAATCAAATGACACAAGTATTGATTCTAATCCTCCTCGTGAAGATCCCCATCCTTGTCAGCTCAATAGAGGACCTTCAATCAGAACTCATAAAGATCATCCTAAGGAGCTCATCATAGGAGATCCAACCAAGGGAGTTACTATCTGATCAAGAGAAGGGATTTCTAACTCTTTCTTTGTATCAAAAATTGATCCTAAGAATGTCAAAGAGTCCCTAACTGATGAATTCTGGATTAATGCTATGCAAGAGGAGCTGGAAAAATTCAGTAGGAATGAAGTTTGGGATTTGGTCCCAAGACCTGAAGGGACAAATATGATTGGCATTGAATGGGTATACAAGAATAAATCTTATGAAAAATGGATGGCCACTAGAAATAAGGCAAGGTTAGTTGCTCAAGGATACACTCAAATTGAAGGAGTGTACTTTGATGAAACCTTTGCTCCTGTGGATAAACTTGAATCAATCAGACTTCCGTTATGAGTTGCATGCATTTTGAAATATAAATTGTTTCAAATGGATGTAAACAGTGCCTTCTTGAATGGATACCTGAATAAAGAAATTTTTGTTGAACAACCAAAAGGATTTGTTGATCTAAGTTGTCCTAAACATGTCTATAAACTGAAGATAGCTCTGTATGGATTGAAGCAAGCTCCAAGAGCTTGGTATGAGAGACTGACAATATTCCTTGGGGAAAATGGATATAGGAAAAGTGGCATAGACAAGACTCTCTTTATCAAAGAAAAATAAGGGAAGATTATGATTGCTCAAATATATGTTGATGATATTGTCTTTGGTGGGATGTCAAATGAGATGGTTCAATATTTTGTCAAGCAGATGCAGTCTGAATTTGAGATGAGTCTTGTTGGTGAATTAACCTATTTTCTTGGTCTGCAAGTTAAACAAATGGAAGACCCCATATTTTTATCTCAAAGCAAGTATGCCAAGAATATAGTAAAGAAGTTTGGGATGGAAAATGTAAGTCACAAAAGAACCCCTGCTCCCACACATCTGAATTTGACTAAAGATGAAAAAGGAATAAGTGTAGATCAAAGTATCTATAGAAGCATGATAGGCAGTCTTCTATATCTCACAGCTAGCAGACCAGACATTGCCGTAGTTATAGGAGTGTGTGCAAGATATCAGGCTGATCCCAAAGTTAGCCATGCCAACCATGTAAAGAGGATTCTCAAATATATGATAGGGACAAGTGATTATGGTATGATGTACTCTCATGGATCAAATTCGTCCTTAAATGGCTTTTGCGATGCCGATTGGGCAGGCAGTGCTGATGATAGAAAGAGTACATCGGGAGGATGCTTCTTTCTGGGAAATAACCCCATATCTTGGTTCAGCAAGAAGCAAAATTGTGTGTCTCAATCCACTATTGAGGCTGAGTACATTGCTGCAGGAAGCAATGTTCTCAATTGGTTTGGATGAAACAAATGTTAACCGAATAAAATGTCAAACAAGGTGTCATGACATTATTCTGTGACCATTTAAGAGCCATAAACATTTCAAAGAATCCTATTCAACATAGCAGGACCAATCATATTGACATCCGTCATTACTTCATAAGAGAGCTTGTTGAAGAAAGGATTGTGGCATTAGAACATGTAGCCACTAAATTGCAATTGGCTGACATCTTCACTAAGGCTTTGGATGCTAATCAATTTAAGAATTTAAGAAGAAAATTAGGGATATGTTTATATGAGGGTTTGTAGAAATTAAAAGCGTGTGGGAATATCATTAAAGTGATATTATATTGTTAGTGTTTCCAACAAATAAATTTTAGAAAACAATCATTACAAGACTGCCTAAATTTTTTTCCCACATGCTACTACATTTCTTCTCTCTACTTTTACAAACTCTTCATTCTCCTCAACAAAAGAAGAACCCTTTCCATTCCTCATCTCCTTGCCAAAAAAATTTCAAACATGTCTCAACATCACACACCGTCTTACTCAAAATCTGCAAATGAAAAATCTTTCTCTTGACAGAGTACTAGATGTTACTCCTCTATCAACGATCCCTCCACTTGATAAAAAGGTCAAGAAACCCAGATCATCACCAACTAAGAAATCTAAAGATGATAAAGGTAACTCCTCCTCTTCTACTGACAATAGAACTGAAGAAGAAATTGTCAATATTGATAGAAGCATCAGAAGACCTGTGGACAGTTTTAAATGAAGGATTTGTTGTGCCTGGGATTTCTACTCCCCTTGCTCGCATGCCCCCTCCTGCTGAGAAAGGAAGTAATTCTAAAAAAGATGCTTCTGAATCATCCAAAAATTATGCTGCTGAATTATCCAAGAAAGATGTTGCTGATAGCAAACTTGAGAAGCTTTCTACCTCTGCCCTAAAAGATTTAGAAGAAGAAACTGTTGATCAAAATGTTAAAGAAAATGCTGCTACCTCCAAGGATGGAGAATGTCACAATGTTGTGAATGTTGTCAATGTTGAAGAGCTCTCTGATAATGAGCTCATCACTAATGTTATACCTGGTATTGCTATAAGGCTAAAGTCCAGGAGAGTGAAAGATGAAAGCATCACACCTCTCCCAAGACTATCAAGAAGAAAACCATGTATGGACCCCCAAAACAGGAAGTAAAGTGGTCCCTCCTTCTAGCAAGAGAAAATCTAGACCTGTTACTTTTATTGATGATGATGAGGATGCTGTAAAAAGGTCCAAGAGTAAGAAGAAATTTGTTCTAGTTGAAGAGACTGACTCTAAGTATGATGTCGAGTAAGATGTCCAGGACATCTCTCCTATCAAAAAGTCAGCAAATAATAAATTGTATGTTAGGGTTCCTGATGCCCCACTTGACAACATCTCCTTTCGCTCTGTTGGGAATGTTGAAGAGTGGACGTATGTGTATCAAAGAAGGATTTCCCTGCAGAGAGAACTAGGAGTTGGTGCCTTGTAATGTAAGGAAATCATATAGCTGATCTCCTATGTTGGACTGATGAAAACAGTTACCAGGTTTGCAAATTTCTATGAAACTCTTGTTAAGGAGTTTATTGTTAATACTCCTCTTGACTGTGCTGACTATAAGAGTAAGGAATATAGAAAGGTTTTTGTTAGAGGAAAGTGTGTTGAATTTTCTCTTGCCATTATAAACAAATTTCTAGATATGTCTGAAGATGTATGTTGTGAGCTGGAAGTTACAGACAATCAAGTGTGTAGAGCCATTACTACCAATGAAGTAAGTGAGTGGCCAATGAAAAAACTTCTTGTCAGCAAACTGAGTATGAAATATGAAATTTTACATATGATTGGAGCTGAAAATTGGGTTCCCACTAATCACACTTCAACCATCTCCATTGGTTTAGGAAATTTCATTTATGCTATTGGAAACCAAAAACTTCTTTATTATGGGACTTATATCTTTAATCATACCATCAAACATGTAGGAACTTGTGCCATTAAGATGCCAATTGCTTTTCCTTCCCTCCTCTATGGAATTATCCTAAATCAGCACCCTAGAATCCTAAGTGGAAATGATGTTGTGTGCAAAAGGGAGTCTGCCTTGACCCTCCACTTTAAGCTCTTTTCAAGAAAACATATCCCATACATTGTTTTAACATCTACTCCTGCTGACAAGGCCTCCTCTAAGGATGAAATGATCAATGAACTAAAGGAAGCTTGCAAGGAATTAGATGATGTGATCAGAGTGAGCTCATCTAAGAAGCTAGTCTTTGAAAATATGATCAAGGACCTGAAAAAGGATAGCATCCTTGATGATGCAGTAAGCTATGAAGGTGAAGATTCCAGTGAGGAAATAAGTTCTGGTTTAACAAAGTCAACTGGTCAGGGTGAAATTTAGAATATTTGATTTTTATTTGAACACTCTGTTTCTTTTTTGGCACTTGCATGTGCTTGAAATTTAAATTTTATGGTCTGTACCCTAATACTGATATTCCTTCGATTGCATATTTTCTTTAGCATATTATGACTAAAAAGGGGGAGATAAAGTGAGTGAGTGACTGACTAACCACTAACCACTAACTGACCATTGATTGAGGGGGAGCTCAGTAGTTGAGGGTGAGCCTCATGTCCCAGAAGATGTTTTGACATCTCCCTGTGCTAACAGCTAACTGCTAACGTAATGTATGTTTTGATTGCCTTTCTTGCTACTGCCCTGATAATGCTTTGATAATTGTGTTGCCGCTCTGATAATATACTCTAATAATGTTTTAGCCAAAATTTGCCAAAGGGGGAGTTTGTAAGTGTTTATTGACAGCAATTTTGGTAAAACAATAACTTGTTAATGTATTGCTAAATGTCTTAACATTTGGAGCAAAAATGTTTTGAATGATCTCAAAGTAGATATCTTAACATCTGCCTACTGAACTGATCTCAGCCCAAAATAAGTTAAGTTTTTGTTTCTAGATTTCCAGCACTCTATAACTCAGGATTTGTGAACTACAGGTTGCAAAAAATATGGAGGAATTTTTTTAAATTTGCATAATTATATCTTAGCATGTTTTTATGGAAATATTTAAAAGATTTGAATATTTGTTTTCAAGCCCAAAGTTGCGCATATATAAGGACTCGCTTCCTTATTCAAAAACAATCAATTTTTGAAGAAGAATACTTTCTTTCTGAAGAGAAGTTTAGGATTTTTATTTGTAATACACTCCAAGTATTAGTTTAAGTACTTGAGTTGTTATTTGGGTTCTTAATTGTGTATCATTCATAAGCTTTAAAGCATTGAATGATTGAAGTGTTTCAAACTTATTAATTATGTAAATGATTGAAGGGATTTGATGATGGTTTCATACCTAGGTGAGTCTTAGGTAGAAGTTTAGCTTGGGTAGTGATTAAGTGATTAGATCGTAAGCTAGTTGTTTACTGAGGGTCTATGAATTAATACTATTTTGTGAACTTGTCCCTGACTTGGTAGCCCCCAGAGTAGGTGTTGTTGTACACTAAACTGGGTGAGCAATCTCTTGTGTTTTTACTGCTTTTGATTTTACTGCACCTTACTTGGAAACATATATTTGTGTCGTGACATATCTTTCGACATCACATATCTGATACCAGAATTTCACCAAGGACTTAAGACTGAATAACAACAGGGCACCAAAGTCTCCAAGTATCAAGGCTTCTAATCCTAAGTCAGAGAGATCCACAATTACATAATGCCAAGGATAACAACCAAATAGTCTGAGAAGAGCTTAAGTATTTTAAGGTTCAAGTTGATTATTAAGTGTCTTAAAAAGAAAAAGAAATCTCAAGTGAGCAAAGAAGTAATGACATAAAATAAATGATCAAATGAGCAAAAGGCAAATAGCATGAAATTTAAATGCTAAAAAAAAATAAAGGGTACATAAAAGTAAAGGCAAAAAATAAAGGCATAAAGTAAAGTTAATTGTTAGTGAGTTAGAAGTTAATTGATTTTTTTTCAAGTATATCTTTCATTTCAAGTACTCAAAGCCAACACATATGATCAACGATGATTGAAGATTGAACTTAGGCCAAATTTGATGAAGTCTTGTTAGAGGATTGATAAAACCAAAGCCTTATAACAACATGTTTCAAAAATTTTGAACCAAAATATAATAATCAATTATACTTGGGCTTTCAAAAATAAAGTTTAGGCCACAAATGATGATTTTCTGAATAAGTACAAATTTAGCGCTATGTTAAGAAATCGTAAGTGGACTTATGTAGAAGTCACGCCTATTTTGAGGCCGATCAATAGTAATGTATGTACTATACATGTTAAAGTCATGGTAAAAACCAAGCTCCTAAAATATGTAGCAAAAATAAAGAAGAAAGGGACAAGATGAAGAGGGAAAGGGGAATGAGAAGTTAATTTGGATCACATCCTCAAAATTCTTTCATCTTCAAGTTCAATAACTAATAACTTATGGATTAAAGTACTAAACATAAAACCATTTCAAAGCACCAAGAATGAATTAAATAGTTCACTCTAAGATAGATTTGAACTAATGAATGTTTATCCAACTTCATCTACATCCTAAGTCCATTGAATTTGAAGAGAAATTTGACATTTAAAATTCTAATCCAAAGCAACAATAAAAAGAAAATAGTTGAAAATTAAAAAGAACCAAAAACAGCCCCCGAAATTGAGCAAAAATGACAAATCTGCTTGAGGAAATCGATTTACAAAAACATCAAAACTGGTGCAGAAAAATAGAGGGAAATCGATTTACCCATATGGTAAATCGATTTCCTGCATCAAAAACAGCAAAAATAACATTTTATAAGGCAAAATTTTTGTTCAAACTTTTTATTAAACACCTTATGATCTTGGATTTAAGTGAGCACGAAAATTCCATTAAATTATGAGAAATTAACACCAATGGAATGAAAAGGAAAAAATACCCTTTTTGATCCCTTAAGTTTACCTCGTGGTCTATTCTGGTCCCTTATCTTTAAAAAATTCTAAAGTGGTCCTTTAATTATTCAAAAAGGTCCAAATTTCCCAAACGACGTCAACTTTTCCATGATGGCATCTGACGTATGAAACATGTTTATACACGTGGAATTTGATGTCGCATATGATTATCACCATATAAATTAAAATTCAATAAAAACTTAAAAATTTGCACTACAATGGATTCGTACCGGGTACATGCTTATCACTAGGCAAGTTACTTAACCACTGAGGCATTTTCACTTTTATGATTAAACTTAAAAATTAAATGTATAATACTTCTGCATTTTTCTAGATTTCTTCAAAGTTCCCAGATTTCTTCAATTAGTACCAAGCTTTCCTCTGTAGTATACTCCTCTAATATCACTTCCAAGTATCTCGATCTTACTGAATCATCTAGGACAATGTTGCTTACAGATTGAATATGAAAACAAATTTAGTGATATTTCCAACTTTCATGGTATGTTGTGTTAATTTGATTTGCTATAGACTTATCGTTACATCAAGTCTTGGAATTGAGAAGTCCTAGATTTGGCATCATCACTCTACATGCAAACTCACATTAAATTTACATAATTAGGGAATGCCACATGATTATAGGAATTCAAATGCTCATCCTGTTGAGACGAATGGCGAGCATGGAGGAATGGTTTCGATTATTATGAGGTCTAGGTAGATGTTCATTTCCAGAATCAACTCCTCCAGTACCTGATGAGTTATAAATTATTGTGAATTTGAGTGTGAATAATTAGCACTCATCGGCTTAGTTCGTTTTCTTTTTGTCAATAAACCTCAACTTTAGTGTATATTCGATATAGTTTATGTTATAGTGTACTTATTGTGTTATTATGTAAATATCATTGAGTTTAATTGATTTTATCTCATTTTTATATGTATTCAAGCTTTTATATTTAGGAATTGGTAGAAAGAGCATTGAGTAAGCTTCCCAACACTTCGAATCAGGCGCGAATCTGAGTGACGATTCAAAAGTTATGGCCGAAATACTGCAGAATGTTATGCTGGTTTTTTCAACCTTCTGTCATCTGTTGCCGAGCGACGCTTTTTGGTCGCCGGGAGACGCTAGGCGATTTGTAGCATGGGAAAAACATTTTTTTGGTCGCGGACGACACTTTTTTGTCATCAGGCGATGCTGGACATTTAGAAATGCGTATTTAGGTAAAAAAACACATTTTTGGGTATGGTTTTGGGTATTTTTTATCCGAAGTCCATTAACCTTCATTTTGGATAGGATTAGCTTAGAAAACAACATTGAAGCTTGCATACGGATGATCCGGGGTGGATTGCTCATCAATCGACACTGACAAACTGGTAGATTTGTGGTTCATTTCTCTTCCTCTTTGTGTATTCTTTATGAGTTGAGTTTGTAAATGTATTTACTCTGAACTTATGTATATTTGTCACCCATGGTGTTACATTAAACTTGCTTTACAAATCTTTGTTGATTGTTGTCTTGGATTTTTGTTCTATGCTAGGGATTTGAGTTGTTATAGACATATACTGCTTAGATTCTTATCTAGGATGATTATCTGTTAGTTTCTAAACTCTAGAGATAGATTTAGAGCTGACATATACTTGGGTATCAGAGCTTAATACCTCTGTGTGGTTCTGTTGTCTTCAGAGATTGTCAGTGCGATTACATAAGGTGTCTTATGTGTTGTTAAGGAGTTAGAGAGATCATTTCCTTGGTGATACAGTAAGTCTCTCAATTTGGGTTAGAAATGACTTAGGTTGTGAGTGATACGTAGTGACATTGATGAGTATTGTTAGGTTGAAAGTAACTAGTCGATAGATTTAAGTTTGTGATGAGTAGATTATATGCAGGCTTGACAAGTTCTTCCTTAGTTTTTACTTTTGTTTACATTTATTTTCTATTGATAATATTTTCTTTACAAACCAATTCAAACCAAACTCATAAATGCGATAATTTGTCGAAGGGAAATTCAATAACCAATCTCTGTGGACATGATAAATTCTCGGATAAATATTTCCAATACTTTTGTTGATTGTCGCTATACCGCTTCCAACAAAATGGCACTGTTGTCGGGGATTGGTTCTATTATCTTTTCATTGTGATAATTATTTTGTTTTTGAGTTTTATAATCAATGTATGTGTTGTATAGAAATTGTACATTAACTTGTATATGATATTTGTGCATATATGTGTTTTCACATATTGTTGTGAATTGTCTCATTTTCATAGCATTTGTCGTGTGATTGTTAGGCCACTTTCTTTAGGTTTGCACGGTGTGAAAATACCATGGCATGATGAGAGGAGGTTACTAGATAGCACAATAAAGGCATTGTGCTTACGACGTAAAACAAGCATGTTTGTTTGTATTTGTTTATGTGTGTGGTGATTTGCGCTTTAACAAGTTGAAACAAGGAAATGTTCTGAATTTCAAACCTTCACTTTTCAACTTGTTAATTCATTTTCACCCGGTTTTCATATCGTTATTTGTATTTGTTTTGTTATGTTAATTTGTGTTTTCTGAAAGCTTATCGTGTTTAGCTTCAGGAGTTTTGTTCATTGTATATATTATAAATTTTGTACATTGAAATTTTGTAGGAGTATTATTTTTCTAATTCTTTTGTTGCTGTTTGCACTCAAGTTTTGGTCCGGTAACTTGTAGAATATTGAGGTGTGTTGTACCCCCAAAGTTTCTCTTTATTTTATCATGACATTTCTCACCAAAGATCTCAAATGCTCAAGGGTTCTCAAGGGTTTGATCAGATAAGCTTACCTCCTAAGCATTGTGCTTCCAAATTAGGGTTTTGATTTTCTCAAGGACAATTATACTTTTTATGCCTCAAATGACTTCCATGGTTCATTATAGGTCTTTAATATTGCTCATACCAAGTTTCAAGCCTTGCATCACAGATTTGTGCAGTCAGTTGCTCAGATGACTGAAAATACGTAGTATTGGGTAAAAAGTCAATATACAGTCAAACTTCATGATTTTTGGCCAAAATCAACATTTTGAAGTTATATTTATCAATTGACAAAGGGAAGATCACAATTACCTAAGAAAAGTATTCAAATCGTCAAAAGGGCAAAATTGTCAAGATTAGGGTTTTTATTGAGATTGACTGATCATTGACTTTTGACCTAGTACATGACCTAATGGCTTGAAGCATGATCTCAAGTATTCAAACACAACATTTTGACCTAAATTCATGGCTCAAATCATTTCTCAAGATCAATGGATTGATAGTTGAATTTTGGATCAACTGATAAAAAGTCAACTAATACACAAAAAGTCAAACTTTGACTTTTTGATCAACAGTGAATTTCAAAGATCAAGATTTATCAAGATACTCAAAACATATCAAACTTGATCATCAAGAATCAAGAAATTCAAGAAAGTCAACAAAAAGTTAAAGTTTTCAATACTTAGAAAATTTCTATGTATTTTTAACCTTGATAATTTCAATACTTCATGACAATTTTTCACCAAGATGCAAGATGATTTAAGTAAAACTTTCATCATGAAATTTTTAGATCTTGATGTATTATGAAACTTTGTCTATTAGGATTAATGTCCTAAATATTCTTAGATTTGAAGATATAGGCTCATGAAGTTATGACATTTTTCGTAAAACACTTTGTGAAATTTTCAACAAGTTTAGGCAGACTTTTGACCTAATTTCTTAACCAATTTTCACCTAGTTCCAAGATGATTTAGCCAAAGTGGTCAACATGAAGGTTGTATACAATTTTTAAATCTTTCCAAAATGTCAAAGAAC